>CM051262.1:28768089-28868089 GCA_027921565.1 Artemia sinica
GGAGTTTAGATAAAATGTCTAACAGAATAGTTATGATCTATGACTATTTTTTGTCTTTTTTCCAGTTTCAGGAAAAGTTTAAAACAGTTCTTGTTTGAGGGTAGCCTTTTGAAAATTAGGCAAAACATATTAAATAATCACCATCTTTTTGTTTTCTTATCTACTCTCACATCTAACTAAATGTAGCGTTCATAAGGGAAGTGAAAAATTAAACTTAGACTTCAACGGATACTCTGACTATATGTATACATATAATTTAAGAAGTATAAACGTTTCAGAAATGGAAGTTCTCTATCTATCAAATGTATAGAGATGTTAAATAAAAATAATGCAATACTCGGTTTTCCTCTTAGCGGGTTTTGGAATTAGACCCTGGCGCCGCGCCGACGGATCGACCGAACGCCGCCGACGAGAGGCCCGGTTGAACGCCGCCGAAGTGTCGTACCGCCACCGGCGTGTCACAGGCACGCTGCCGCCGGCAGAGGCGGCGGCGTTCGGTCGACTTCAAATTAATTTTGCGGCAATTCTTTATTGCGTCAACCGCAAAGTCAGAGCTTTTTCTTCTCGTGTGGTTTAGTATTTCAATTTGCCTGATTAGAAATCAAGCAGGGCTTGCACTATCCCCGAATTTTCGGGTATTTTCCCAAAAATCTATGCGTCACCCCGAAAAAAAAATTTGGTTCCCTGAATCCCCAAAAATCTCCCAATCACGGTGCCACCCTAGAGATTTATCACCAGTGACTTTCCCTGCCAAATATTACTTTGCATACCATAATTCTTCACTACTCTCTTGTTCATTAATTTTCGTCTCTTTTGTTACTTTGCATAAAAACCAGACAGATGCAATATGCAATTGCAAATCTTGTAATATACACAGTTCTTCATATGTGGACGAAAAAAGAATCGTCTTTATGAAATGAGTTTAAGCCATTTCGAATGCAGTTTTTTTTTTTTTTTTTTTATTGAAAGCAGGGATGCCAAAAAGTTGAAAAGTTGACAAAAATTAACAAGATTGTCGTGAGTTATACTTGATACAGCACTTGCATGGTTTTGTCGTCCAAAGGGAAAGGGACATATGTGTCCAACACGTTTTTTTTCTTATTGATGAAACGGGTTTACTTTGAAACATTCATTCATAAGTACCAGGCAAATTCACACTAAAACGAATTGGTGTGACGAAAGCGATATCGACATCCCCACCTAACTTTGCGCTCGAGTGACAATGGCGCCCTTTGTCCAGTGCCCAAGTTACATTAAAAGGCCAGGTCATAATAAAAGCTTTCAATTTGGGAGGTTCAAGGAGGAGTCTTTGACAGTCTTATGACCTCAGGGTACTAGATGTTGTAACGTTCTTAATTATCTACAGTGGTTTAAAAATTCGATCACCCCACAAATGATTACCAAAAATATGCACAAATATAACAAATGTAACATTTGGAATATTATAACACTTTTTTCAAAGCTTTAAAGAAAAACAAAAAAGGCTAAATACCCCTAACCACGCTTAAAAGCTATTTTAAAAAGAAAACTCTTTGGAGATTTCAACGGAAATGACCATAGCAGAAGCTTTGAGCCTGGGTGGGGATCAAAGAGGAGTCTTTGAGTATTTTGACCACATGTGACTTATTGTTGCGACTTTCTTAAATTTGGTAATTTTTGTGAGCATTTGGAAATCAAAGCTTAAACTCAGTAGCTGATACTAAGTGTCCTAACATTTTGCTTGGATTAAAAGTGGCGAACTAAGATTAAAATCACAACATCTTCTGATGCTACTTCAGTCTGCATATTATTTCATTTAATTACATTTAAAACGGATGAGCTTTTCATTTTTTACCTAAGAAAATAGCTGGCACTTCATTTTTCTTCACACCGAATAAACCATTAAGTGTTTTTTGTTTCAATGTAATTGAAATGTTCTCATGTAAAGTGTTCATCTTGTATTTTTCAATTTGATAAATTTACTCCTTTTAGATACAGTTTATAATTTGACTGATATTAGTTATTTTATCTGTTTATAATTTGGAATGAATCTCCAAAAGAAAAATGAATAATATCCAAAAGAGCAGCCAAAACCAATAAAAAAGCAGCAGTTCAGCCTTAGCCTACATGACATATATTCTATAAAGAAGCCAAAAAAAACCTTTAAAATACATTTTTTTTTAAATTGTTATTAAAAACCAGTTTTTAATACAAGAAGGCGTTTTAGGAATCCAAAAGAGCAAAAAAAAAAAACAATCAATATCAAAGTCGCCCATTTCAACTGTTTTAAAGGTGACAAAACAGATATAGGCAAAGGGCATTATGAAAAAATTAAGCTTCTAAGTTCAAAGTTATATTCAAAGTTTTTACCCAGATAACTGACGAATTTTGTGATACGGTATTTGAAGTTTTATATGCAGTAATGCTCGATGAAAAAAAAACTACTAATTTTGGTAATTATTTATGTTAAGAATACATAGCTAATAGATACTTCAACTACTCGTATATGCAAGGGTTCTGAAACGTCACAGCCATTTCGTTTCTATCAGATTTCTACTTCTCTTTATGAATAACGAAGAAGACCAGTTTCCAGCCAGCTACTTTGAACTCATTGAACTCATTTTTGAACTCATGAGTAGGCTTGAATGTCTTGTAAATTTAAGCTGTGATTTGAGAAAGACTGATGAAAACATTAATGTTTGCGGTCAACATTGATCGCGCCGCCGACATCTTACCGGCGGCGCGCCGCCGACTTCTTACCGGTGGCGCGGCGTGGCGCGCTATTTTTGGCCCCGCCGCCGCCGGTCTTCCGTCATCGGCGCGGCGCCGGGGTCTATTTGGAATTCAATTTGGTCGTTCCTGACTCTTAAGGAGCATCGGTGATAGGTAAGATTAATGGGTTATAAAACTAATTTTATATCAGTCACTGAAAGACTTTGGTGCCAGAAAAACGGAACAATTTCCGTTTTTTTTTTCATCTTCTTTTTCTATGACTATTACGCATAGGCCTACCTCTTTTGACTTGTTAATCTAGATTCCCTGTGCATTCAAAATGTCTATGAGCCATTTTGTAAGAAAGGCTGACCTCCCATTCTCGCATAAGATCCAAGTGCCGGAAAATGAGCAGTTACGTCTTGGTATACAGGACTAACCTTGTTGTAGCACAGTGGATTGATCCTCTGCTTGGCAACACGGGGCCCGAGGTTCGGTCTCTGTCACAGCAAGGTTGAGCAACAAGCTTGCCATTTGTCCCTGTAAAAAGAAAACAGCAACTGAAACGTCAATTCGACGCCCTATGCGCCAGCAATGGCTCAGGAGGATCTTTATCATTTTTTTTATACAAGACAGCAATGAATGTAAAACAACACAATTTTTTTCAGAATCCGCTTCATTTATCAACTCGTATTTGTCACTTGATTAAAGAGAATTTGCCATATGATATTGCAGTGAAATTCAAACTTAAAAAGATCGGAAATTCGTGTAGTTTCAATATTTGGCAGTCCCTCTTCCTAATTTAAAATTAACCTCCCTTGATTGTTTAAGATAGTTAAACTCAAGTGTCTGAAGTTTTGACTGTCCTTTATTCTAAAGAGAAACAATTGTCCTTATCCTTTCGTCTTTACAAAAAGACTTAGCCTACAGGACAAACAGTGGTATTCTGTTCCTGCATGAAACGATTATTGAACAGTTTTCTTATTAGTGAACCTTTCCTTTAACTTTTTAAGTTTGTAACATCGCTTATAAATAGCTACGGTTATGTGTTTTTAGTTTTTCCAGACATTTTAAAGCAAAGGGTGCTTAAATTTGGATATGTGTTAGTAGAGAGCTGCTTAGACCAAGGGGGGGAGGGTATTAGAAAATTTTTATGTGGCTCTGATGATCCAAAAAACTCAAGTTGATGGGCATTTAACTATGCCTACCTACGTGGAAGGCTGTTTTATTACGTCAGATGGGGATTATTCTAAGTCCAAATGCGTTCTGATTAGAGCTATTTTACATCCAGTCGAGATCTGGCTCAAGTTATTATGTTCAAAAAAAAGGAATGGGGGGGATCTAGTGCGAAACATTGTACTGAAGTCGATTATGCAGCTTGAATGTGGTCAACTAGCTATTATACGCTAGTTGTCTCTCGAAAGATCACTTTTCACCATATGAACGAAACATGGCTATTTTTAAAACTTCAGTGGAATCCTGAAAAAAAGTGCTTGTGAACAAACAATAATCAAATTCTAATCCATCTGGTGGTAGAACATTCTCAACTGAATGATTCTGTAAATACGGTATTTTTATTCTCGTGTAGTCTTTTGAAGAGTAAAAGAACATGCAAATAGGCATCACATGCCGTTCTCTAGAAGGTGCTCGCTCTTCTGGTAACTATTGTCTTCAAGAAAAACGATATTGCTGTTATCTTTGTCTCTACTGGATGACAGAAAATCTTTATCTTAGGGCTTGTCTTAAAATTTGATTCCTTTGCCTTCTATGTTATCAGAGCTGGCCCTCGACATTTTTTGGGGGTAGGTGGACTATTCTTCACCCCCCCCCCCCCCCTGGTTGACCGAAGTATAATTATACGCCCTTAAAGTAAAGTGTGCAGGGTTTTTCAAGTAAAAAGTGTAACAATAAAAAACAAATAAACTTTTATTGTGTAGTACAATTCTAACTTAAATATTAAAATAGAATATGTCAATGAACAACAAGATGCTTTATTAAAAATGGGGAGTTAAAAATATGATTCACAATTTATCGGTTGAACATACTACTTATAAAACAATTCAATAATACAGCTTTTTATAATGAAAAATAGTTTTTTCTAGCTTTCATGTTTGAAAACTCATTGAATAGTCTGCCCGTATTGAATTCACTTAGCGTGTCATTTTCAATGGCGATGGATGCAAGCCCACTTAGTCGGTCTTGACTCAACGTAGATCTCAACTAAGTTTTTATTAACTTAGAGAAACTCCTTTTGACCTGGCAACTGATACTGGAAGCGTTAAGAGAATTCTCAGTGCAATTAAAACGTTGGGGAATATGTCCATTTAACCATGTTTTGCTATATACGACAAAGCTTGAGCTGCAGGACTCTTAGAGGGCAGCATTTCTGCGAAAATTTGTAACTCCTCAAAACAACTCATCGTCCTTCACATTGCAGTCTTTTCCTTCACTCAAAACGATTTAAAGATGTTTACAGGCTTTATTCAATTCTTCTTTATCCGCGAAATTCTGCAAGCTTTGGATATCGTAGAGAAATTTAAAACTGTCACTATGGTTTTCCATTAGCTCAAATATCTCCTTTAGTGAGGATATTGCAGTGTCTAGCGCGAAAAAGAAGAAATTGACCTTAAATGAATGTTCTCCAGAATTTGCAGTTTCATCTTCCCACATGTAAGATTTTTTTTTTTTTTTTTTTTTTTTTTTTTTTTTTTTTTTTTTTTTTTTCTATGGACTGCGGTTTCTTTTCAAACTCAGGAACAAAACCGATATTTTCTGCAAGTTCCTTAGCATCGATGATCACGTTATTTACTCCTTCATCAGATCTCATTTTGGTTAGAAATAATTGCTGCACACTTTTTTTTAGATCCGTCAAGCTTTGCAAATCATTTGTGACTTTTTGCAACTTTTTTTTCATTTGTGACTCGCCATATTTTTTTTTTTTTAGCAGGATCTTGTGCCATGTTACTAAACGGCACGGAAACTTGAAGCTTTGTAGTGCTCATCCGCTGTGATTTTGACGAATCTTACCACCAATGTCTGCTCTGTGTGGCTGATATCGGGAGTGCAGTCTAATATTATAGAATAATATTTTGCATGCCGCGGCTGCTCTAAGTGGTCTTGGATCCCACCATAAATAAATGAACGCATTTGCCTTCCATTAACCTTACGCACTCCATCACATTCCCAAAAAAACTGAAATGCTCCTTTTCAAACGCAAAACTGTTTAAGTCGCTTCTAAAAACTCATTATTTTTAGCATCGGCATATTTTTTGACACATTGTAAACTGCATATATTTGGTTCAGAAAGGAAATAATCTGCACAATGTGTGCACGTATCGATGTCTAACTAAACCCGTATATAAAGGTATGAGACATTTAACTGTTAAATTAAACCGTCAAAACTCATTTAAGTTGAAATTTATTAAATGGCATTATAGGTTAAAGATTTGTTTTGGTCCAGGCAGATTTTGTGACGTCACACTGCGCAGCGTATTTCCTCTCGCTTCCAGATAAATCATAACTAAACAATTGCGCTGTGACCTCTTTGCGCTCACGTAATTATTTCATATTTAAGGAGTCTTAATCAAACCATAAAGTAAAGCATTCTTTACTCCATGATTAAACACTTGTACAAGACTTGTATGATTAAATAATTTTATTACAGTTAAATTACAATAAAAACCTGCTTTACAAGAAAATGTATCTACATTAGTCCCCCCCCCCCCCCCGTCCGCTTGAGTGGAATGTGGTCACCGATCAATTTTGTGTCTGGGATATAATATCTATTAATTCTTTGTGAGCTTGTGCGAATCAGAACGGGGTTCAAACCAGAACCAATACACGATAAGAAGGACTTAATTTAAATTTAGTTGTCGGCATTATCGAAGTGCTTCATTCGATTTTATCATTACACTTTCTTGTCCTACGTAAACATGACTACTTGATAAATTTGAAATTAGTATCATAAAATCACTAGCAACTGACGTGCGTTGCACCAAGAGGGATTGTTCAAGTTGAGGCAATTTCATGCCAAAAAATCACACCATTCTTTTGGTAATATAAATCAATTTTGGAGTCTCTGCAATTATCTTATAATTTTTGTCTTGATTAAGTCACATGGGCGTCCCGGCAGCGGTCTCTCCGTCCGACACCTTTTGCCACTGGGTGCACCCTTTTGCTCAAGGTGCCCCCTGCACTGGCACCCTACGTGACTGCTTACTTCGCTTACCCCAAGAGCCGCCCCTGTATGTTATAAAAGTATTTTATTCCCTGAAACAGCTATAGCAGAAACCAAGGGAATAACCAATAGTAAAGATGATGGTTGCCTATGATGGCCTCATTTTGGAGTCATTATTCCCACAAGCCTAAGGTGATAAAAAGAAAAGAAAGGTAACTATTTAAGGAATAATGTTCTTAATGTTTACTAAGTATCTGCATGTTAAAGATTTGCCATCTATAGGCTATATATTATATAGGAATTAGGAGTACAAACAGTAAAAGGGTGAGTAAGGGTTTTAACGGGCAAAGGTTACGAGAAATATTTGTTATTCTTGGTTCGCGTTATTATTCTATTAACTCATACATGATTGCCATTTTGACATTTTTCTTATGGAAAATGATGGTTTTTCTTCTCGGTAGTATGTGAAGAAGCGATTCTGACGCTTTTTTTTTTATTTCCAGTGGGTCGGGGAGGGCTTTGAATTCCCTCCCTCCATGGGAGCACTTGACGAACCTATTACACTGTTTTTGAGAAAAAACGGTCGGCAAAAGGCACAGATTACAGTTTCTGCCAATCATTCATGACCAGATCTTGTGCACTTGCTTATGCCAATAGACTTTAAACAAAGCTTACCTTTTGTTAATTTAAACCTACTTTCTTTGATCGATGACTAGATAACAAATACATTAATAAATTTACTGTTAAGGGCGAATTCTATCCTTTAAAGGTTTTCAGAAAGTATTTTGTGTTTATATATGCTGCTACAACTACCAACAACTTACTGCAGGACCAAGCCGCTAGAGGCTAACCCAGCTTCACTCGTTCTTCTCCGCCCCAATCGATCCAGAGCTTCACATTTCACCCGTTCCATAATGTTGCCGTTTTCTTTAGATCATTCCTTATAGTTTCTCTCCCCACCCTGTTATGGGACGATCTGCTTTTAGTTTGAACCCAGGTGCATGGACAAAAAAGAACAGTATTTGGAGATTTTTCGTAGTTCATCCATAAAACGCGCTCTAGTCATCTCCAACTTTCTTTCATTATAGCCCTAGAAAGTGAGACATAGAAGGAAACTATCCGTGGTATAGGTTATGGTTGAAGTTTTTGCTCAATTGTGCACATTAGAAATTTAGAACATTTTTGTGGGGTTGCTAGCCGCTCGTTAACCTGTTTCTGTGTTTTAAGTATTCTACGTACTTGATTTATCTGCAAGGTCGTATCTAGTATTATTTTTCGGGAGGGGGGGGGGGGGGGCTTACAGAAGGATTTTTTTGGGGGGTTTACAAAAATAAAACTTTAAAACACGCATCACAAATTTGCTTATATTCATTTTTGTTACGTTTTTACGAGTCGGACAAATATTTACGGGGGGGGGGGGGTGTGTTCAAATCCTCTACCCCCCTGGAAACGATCTTGTTTATCGGTGAGAGTTATTTGGGGACTAAAAGCATGTTTAAGGACTGATAATAATGAATTTTTGAATTAGTTCCAGTAACGGTTCTACGTCTGAGCAGCTGCTCCCCCATCAAGTTTTTCTGACATCTGATATTAAATTCCTTTGGTTTTTATATTTTTAAACTCATATAGTATACCCATTCCCCAGATTATGAGGCCGAAAACTGCTACTGGTTCGTTCATTGAGCTTTTCAGATTGTTTTTATAACTTGAAACTGGCTGTTTTGAAAGCAAGTGCTTTTTTCGTTCTTTGATATTACCCTTGGACAGGAAAATATCTCGCCCTAAAGCTTAATAACTTGTTTATTTTTGATTTTCTAAAGATGCAAGAGATATATACGTAAATGCGTCGTCGAATAATATATTGATTTAGTAAGATCCAAAACACTTCAGAGAACCTTTATTAAATAATATTTAATGTAATAATCTGAAAAATGTTGGGGAGGGAGGATTGAATGTATACGACATATCGTACTAATATTCTACATATCGTAACATGAACTTGATTATATGCATTAAGGTTTGTTTTATGATGCTGTGTAGCCCATAGAGTTAGGATGTTCCTCAGTGTTCTCAACCTGAATCCTGTCAGTAGTTTGTCATTATATTAGCACTGTAAGTACTGATATCGTGTTAAGTTAAAATGGGTAATCATCCTTACAAAATCGGAATGCAAAATTGACAATACGGTGTCTGACTGCATAGAGATTTTGTATTAATTTAATTATTAAAAATACCATTCTAGAAAAGAAGGGTATATTCTCTAAATCTCTAAGAGATATTTCTCTAAATCTTCGCTACTGTTTAACAGAATGTCTATAGTAAAACAGAACGATTCCAACCGTCTAGTAGCGATAATTGTTTGTCAGTTATGTCCTTGAATCGATTTTCTTATTGTAAACTTTGTCCTTAGCGGAGATAAGCTGTATTGGTGCGATACTTTTAATTCATGCATAAAATGTCTACATGTGAATGGTGCAGTATTGAAGCGAACCGATTCAGAAAAAAAAAGAAAAGAAATAAAGCCCACTGATCGTGATGAGCTTCTAGAGTTACAACAAAACTTGGTTTGCTTTTATACTAAACAGCACATTTATATTTCATGAAAATCCTCCTAAAATGAAATGAGATCCCAGCTGTCTTAACCTCTAGGTTTATATTAGCCATAAAAACGAAAATTCCTGAGAAATTTTAGAGAATTTTTCGGGGAGGCGGGATGATGGAAATCTTCTGCGTATTAGCCCCCTTTCCTTTTTTTTTTACCGTCTTAGCAATGGGAAATGTGCTACTACTACTAACAAAAACTCGCCACAGCACCAAGCCGCCTGAGGCCAACACAGCTACGCACGCTCCTCCATCCCAATCTATTCAAAGTCTCCCTCTTTACACCCTCTTAGCAAGTTCCCATTTCCCTAAAATCTTTCTTTATGACATCCTCCCACCCCAACCGTGGACGACCTGCTCTCTGTTTAGCCCTAGACAGTTAATGGGAAATTTGTTGAATAAAATTTACGCTTAATAGCTAATACTACTACTATTAACAACTCATTGCAGCACCTAGCTGCCTGAGACAACACAGTTGCGCAAACGACTATTCTACCCCGATCTATCTAAAGCCTCACTATCCCATTCCATGAAGTTGTGTTTCCTTTAAACCTTTCCTTGTGACCTCCTCTCACACCGTTCCGGGACGACCTGCTTTTCGTTTGGCCCAAGGTGAATGGCAAAAAAAGCACGATCTTTAGCAATCTGTCACCTCATCCGTATGGGACGGAAATTTATTGTTCGTCGAGTATTGAATTATTTGTGCTTCAATGTTTTTGATTAAAATGTCTCTTCGTCTCTTTATAGATGAATAATAAAAGATATAGCAGTGAAGATGGTAAAGCAAGCGTTACTTTTTCTCTTATCTTTCCAATCAACTTTTTCTCTGTACTGAAAAATGGTAACTAACAACTTTCTTTGAACAACTTATGAACTCTTGCAACAAATGCTTAAAACTACGCTTGCTATTCATCATATTCCGTGCATTACGGGTAATGTCCTTCAAGAACATGCTCAGCTAGTAGATCTCATTGGCGTGTCACCGGAGTTGAAATTGTTTTGACGATGAAAATAGAAATTGTCTGGTATTTAACTCGTAAAATTCTTCCAAACGGTTTCTGTTTTCACTGATAATCTTGTCTCCGTTGCTATGCCTCTTGTTCGAGTCTGGGAAGAAAGACAAAAGATGAAATGTTTGTTCTATTATTGTTCCAATCTGTTCAAATCGGTCCAAGATTCAGTCCCGGAGTAGTCTCTAGTTCATGTGGAAAATGTACTCAAATAAATGACAGAGCGACAAAACATTGTGGAAATCGCTCAAAACTGATATGTCAGTAGTAACATGTTATTGTTTTTGAACATCTAATTTGCCTCGCCGGATCAGTGTTAAGCTCTTGCAATATTTTTCTTCTTTTCCAAGTTAATGTTTCTACTTGAAGATACCTGTATTTTTTTTTCTCTTTTTGCTTTAATTGAATGAATGACCCTAGCATTCTCTGATCGTATTCTGAAATTATGTTTTGATTATATACTGACTTGTAACTTGTACTGACATGTTCTTGGGTTCGAAACTCATATGCAAGGCTTCCACTTTCAAATTCTTAAAAATCGGGGACAAGACTTAAGAATTCGGGGAGTTTTCGGGGACAAGTCTTCAAGATTCGGGAAGAAAAAAATGGGAATTTTGTTTAGAAAATTTGGGAGCCAAAATTGGTTTTAGCTTCGTTTCAGGCTCAAGTAGGGCTTGGATTCAAGTAGTAAATCAAGCCTTTTACAGAGTTGGTTTTAGAGCCAAGGCACGGGATTGAAACCCATAGCTGAAAACCCTTATTGCTGAAATTGCGGCAAAAACTTCAAAATTGTAAAAAAAAAAAAAAAAAAAAAAAGGCTTAATTACACCCTGGAACCCCGTTGCCATAGGTTTTACAATATCTTTGTTGCTTTATTCTCTAAGCCCGAAAACAAGACTTTTATGTCACTTATTTTCAGAAAGGTGACAAAAATAAAGTACAGAAAAGTAATTATCAAACAGTTCGTGGTAACGAACTGTAAGTAAGGAGCGACCCGGCTCAATGGTAACCGAAACTCTAGAAAACGGTATTTTGATACAAATAGATACATCAAAAGAATCAAATTTTAATGCCGATTTCAAATATATAAGTTTCATCAAGTTTAATCCTTCCCATCAAAAGTTAGGCGCCTGAGAAAATTTGGCTGATTTTTCGAAAAAAGGGAGAAAGACCCCCTAAAAGCTATAGAACCTTAATGAAAATCACACCATCATATTCCGCGTATCACAGAACCCTACTGTAGAGGTTTCAAGCTCCCATCTACAAAAATGTGGAATTTTGCATTTTTTGCCAGAAGAAAGATCACGGGTGCGTGTTTATTTGTTTTTTTTTTTTTCCCAGGGTGATTGTATCGACCCATTTGTCCTAGAATATCGTGGGAGGGCTCATTGGAATGGAAATTGAAAGTTCTAGTGCCCTTTTTAAGTGACCAAAAAAAAAAATGGAGGGCAACTAGGCCCCCTCCCACGCTCATTTTTTCCCAAAGTCACCTGATCAAAATTTTGAGATGGCCATTTTGTCAGCATGTTCGAAAACATCATAAGTATGTCTTTTAGGATGACTTAATCCCCCGAAGTTCCCGGGGGGGAGGGCTGAAAGTTATGAACTTTACCCAATATTAACATATAGTATTGGTTATTTGAAAGTATACAGATGTTTTCAGGGGAGATTTTTCCTGGTAGTGGGGTGGGTGGGTCGGGTTTCAGGGGAGATTTTTCCTGGTAGTGGGGTGGGGTGGGTCGGGGGTTATGTGAGAGGATCTTTCCATGAAGGAAGTTTTCATGGGGGAAGGGAAATTGCTATGAAGGGGACGCCGGACTTCCCATCATTATTTAAAAAAGATCAGAAATTTAATATAAAAAAAAAACAAGTATTTCAACTGCAACATCGAAACTTAAAAACGAACAGAAAATATTACATATATAATTGGGTTCACCCCGTAGTCAATGCCTCGCTCTTTAAGCCAAAGATTTTTTAGTACTTTCATAAGAGCTATTTATTCTAATTAACGGCCTTTGTGATTAAGCGGTCATTTTTAAAGAATTGGAACAAAATTCGAACTTTAGCTTAAAGAGCAAGGTATTGACTAGGGGCGAACCCCCTAATAAACTTATTAAAAATATATGAATATAGAAGTTCGTTACGTTAGTTAATTCGTAAGTTACGTATATTAATTACTAATAATAAAAACGTTCGTAAATAAAATTAGACAAGTTTCGAGAAAGTCATTTAACTAAATAAAAGTAAATTAGTATGAAAATTTTGTTTTGATTATTCGTGTACGGTGAGCCAAGATCAAAACCTGCATTTATTCAAAAACGTTCAAAAATTAAATAAAAAAAAACAAGTTTTTTAAACTGAAAGTAAGGAGCGACATTAAAACTTAAAACGAACAGAAATTATTCCGTATATGAAAGGGACTGTCCCCTCCTCAACGTCTCGCTCTTTACGCTAAAGTTTTTTATTGTTTTAAAAAATAGTTGTGAGACAGAGTCAAACTTTAGCGTAAAGAGCGAGGCGTTGAGGAGGGGACAGTCCCTTTCATATACGGAATAATTTCGGTTCGTTTTAAGTTTTAATGTCGCTCCTTACTTTCAGTTTAAAAAAACTTGTTTTTTTTTTTTTATTTAACCGCATACAGAGCAATAACATGTGCAATGATTTCTCCAAATTAATGAATATTATTCGGCAAGCAGACATGAACTTACACCAGGAGTTTAATAAAAAATAAATTTCACCCTGAAAGTAAGGAGCAGCATTAAAAATTAAAATGAACAGAAAACGATAACATAATAAGGGGAATTGCCCCCTCTAAACACCCGACTATTCACGCTGAGGTTTTTAGTAGTTAAGCTCCTCATTGTTCTATTTAAACGACAATTGTGTTTCGGCAGTCGTTCTTATAGAATCGGGACTAAATTCAAGCTTTAAGCGTAAAGATAGAGGTATTGAAGAGGGGGCAACCCCCTTCATATGTATAATTTTTTGTTCGTTTCAATGTTGCTTCTTAGGCGTACTTTCAGATGAAAAAAACTTTTTTATTTTATATTCAAATGTTTTTTTTAATGCCAGGAAATCCGGCTCCACCTCCACAGAAGAAAATCTCTCCACTCCCCCGAAAACTTCGTCTAGACAATGAACCCCGTTAATAATTTATCCCGGACAATAGCATCTCCACGCTTAAGATTGGGTTGACAAAAAGAAAGTTAAAATAAATAAAAATAATTTTGTTTAGGAATTCAGGCAAATCCCCCCAGTGTAAAATTTCCCCTCAAAATTTCATCCCCCGGAAACCTTCCCCATGGACAATTCTCCCTACGGGAAATCCTTTTGCAAAAAAAAAATTCAATCCTTTATCCGAAAGAAGTATGCATACTTCCCCAATAACACATATTATACGTAAACAATGGACAAATTTTATATTTTCAAGACCTTTCCCCAGGGGCTGTGGGAGGTCAAATTAACTCAAAGACAAATTTATTGGGTCTCTAAACTATGCCGAAACAAAATGGCTACGGTATTTCGAAATTTTGATCAAAACTATTTTTGGGAGGGAAAGGGGGCACAGTTGCCATCCACATGGAAAAAAAAAAATACATCTTCTGGAAAAGTCCACATTTTTGCAGATAGGAGCTTTAACCCTCTGCAGTTGCGTTCTCTGATACACTGAATCTGATGGTGTTATTTTCGTTAAGATTGTTTTAGATTTTTAGGGAGTGTTTTCCCCTTTTTTCAAAAATCAAGCGAATTTTCTTAGGCTCGTAGTATTTGAAGAGTAATACTGAACTTAATGAAACTTATATATTTGAAATCAGCATAATAAGCCGATTCTTTTAAATATCTATTAGTATAAAAATTCCGGTTTATAGAGTTTCGGTTAGTATTGAGCTGGGTCGTTCCTTACTTACAGTTTGTTACCACTAACTGTTTGAACACATGTAAACTGTAAATACCAGTAGAATTTTTCACTAAGTCATTAATCTCAGTAATTCATTAATAATATTGAAAAACAAAAACAAATATTGTTTGCGGTTTCTAGATAGGTAATATAATAGACAAAATTAAACTTATAAGTAAGGGGCAATGTTAAAACTTAATACTAGGAACTAAATTAAAAAAAAAGTAAATTTAAGCTTAAATTAAAAACGGAATTTTGACGAGAGTTATGCATTATTGATTTTTCATTCTGATTCTAAGGTTCTAGGTGTTTTACCCCACCCCGGAAAAAAATCCACCACGGAAAAAACGAAAAATACTCCCTTCCCCCCCCCCCCAAAAAAAAAAACACCCACATAAAATACTCCTCCGCTGAAAATACCCCCGCAGATAATACTTCCCCCCCCCTGGAAAATACCCCCCCCGGGCAATTTTTACGCTAAGAAGATTGTATTTAGGGATAGTTCTTAAGAAGAAATACAATTATACCACATTTTCTTTAAATTCTTTTGGTTTTATTTCAGGATTAGCCTTCATACAGGGTTACTAATTGTTAAAGACTTAGAAGTTGCAAAGGTAGGCCTAGATATCTAAATAAATTTACTAGACTATCCCTAATTTGAGCAGAATATATTTTGCGTAAAATTTTCTTCGCCTAACTAACAGCTTTGGAAGACCGTAAAAAGATCCTAAAACTGCAGTTCAAAATATTACGTCCACTGAAAACATTACACGAATGAAGGGACCAGAATAATTATTGTGAGGGGAATGGAAGGTGAATACGTTTGAGGATAAAAGGTGGTATGACAAATACAGTCCTCAGATAAAAAAAAGAAAAGAACTTAGTTTTTGCCCACCGAATGAAACAAAAATTTGAACGGTAAGAATTCCTGGCAAAAAGATCAATTCCTTCAATATATCATGCATTCAATCATTAGGTATTAAACATTAATACAGTATGTCCAAAGCCAAAAATAGCAAAAGAAAACAAAATTTAAACTTACGATTCGGCTTTTTTAAAATAATTCTCCTTTAGAAGTTCAGTTTCAAAACCCAAAATCCAACTCAACGTTCCGTTAAACAACTTCAAGTATAATTCATGGTTAATTCTGTCAAGATCGTCTTGACCACGAATGATGTAAATGTAAGGATCTTATAGCATTCGGAATGCTGCATTCGAAATGGTTTAATCTAAATTCAGAAAAACGATACTTTTGTGAACATATGATGGACCATATATACTTAAATTGTATCGGTCTGGTTTTTATGCAAAGTAAACACAGGAGACGAAAATTAACGAACAAGAGAGCAGCGAAAAATTATGGTATGTAAGGTAATATTTGCTTGGGATAGTCACTCGAGGTGACACCATGGTTGGGTGATTCTCGGGGAAATTTTGAAGGTTCGGGGAACCAAATTTTATTTTGGGGAAACACATAGATTTTTGGGGAAATCCCCGAAAATTCGGGGATAGTGGAAGCCCTGCTCATATGGGCGAAGAAGTCTAATTCACATCTGAGCTAACAACAGCAACATTTTTCAATCAATCAATCAATCAATCAATTTATTCAATCAATAAACTCAACAAAATACACTTCAATATAAACTCCCCCGTAAGGCTCTATGACCAGGAAAAAAAACAGGGGAGAAACAAAAATTAAACAAATACATAAAAAACAAAAACATTTTCAACATCATACATTCACACATTTTAAGAGACTCAACACAAGAGAAAAAAAATAAATAAGAAAAAAAAATCATAAAATACAATGATCCACATAAAAAAAGAAGAAAAAAAAAAATCAAAAATCAAAAACTAAGCAGGGGACTACCAAGCAATCAATTTATTCCGCGTTTACTACCCTATGATCAATCAATCAATTTATTCAACCAATGAATTTACGACAAAAACACTTCAATATATAGAACCCCCGTAAGGTTCTATGGCCAGGAAAAAAACAGGGGGAAAACAGAAATGGCATAAATACTAAAAAAAGAAAAGAAAAGAAAAAAAGTATTTTCAATATAATGCATTTCCACGTTTCAAAGACTCAACACAAAACA
Source organism: Artemia sinica (assembly GCA_027921565.1). Classification (NCBI taxonomy): domain Eukaryota; kingdom Metazoa; phylum Arthropoda; class Branchiopoda; order Anostraca; family Artemiidae; genus Artemia; species Artemia sinica. The sequence continues at coordinate 28,784,569 of CM051262.1, forward strand.
AAACAAAGAAGAGAAGAAAAAAAAAACAATAATTAACAGACCCAAACAAAAAGCGATTTTATGACACCCCCCCCCCAAACAAAAAAAATGTAGGACAATCCAATAAATTAAACCAAATTCCAAATATATATTTGAAACCAAGCCACAAAAAATATAGACAAACTCAGTACACCTCACAACAAACGTTTCCAACCAAGAAACGTTTTTTTTTTTTTTTTTTGGGGGGGGGGGGTCACACCCCCCCCCCCTAAAAAAAATAACAATAATAAAATTAAAAAATATATATATTTAAACATGAAAAATCAAGACATTAAAAAATTTCTTAAAATTCTTTTGAAAATACCAAACGAGTGACATTCTTGAGCTGACTCAGGTAGGCTATTCCAAACGATATGACAAGCAGTTAATGGATTAAAGTCAGACCTCATCGATGGAGTAAATAAAATATTAATATTTCTTGAATTGCGAAGATGATGCGAAGACCTATCAGTGACGAAAGAAGGAGTAGTAGTTTGAAGGGCTGCGGAACATCACCATGAATTTGATGAAAAGTGAAAGACGCTCACGAAAGAATGTAGAGAGACTGCAAATCAAGTAATGGACTAGTTTGGTTAGATGTAGGACAATTTGTTTCCTGTATAAGCCTTCTTGCCTTATCATATAACTTAGAAAGTGGTTTCAAAAAAGAAGAGAAAGTTGACATCCATATTGTAGGGCAATAAGAGACGTAGGACTGAACTAAGCAATGGAACTGAATTTTTAAAACTGATCCAGGAAAAATGTGTTTTAGCTTCCTCAAAATTCCAAGACTCCTTGAGATCTTCATATTAATTAGTCCAATATGATGCTTGAATGAAAGGTTCTTATCGAGAAGAATACCGAGAAACCGGACATATCGTTCCTTAGGTCTACTGAGAGAGCCCCTTGAAAGCTGGATATTAGTTTAACTCAGGGCACGCCAGAGAAATACGGGAAAACAATTAAAAAACTTGACTAAGCATCATTTAGGGCAAGGCAATTTGCATCAAACCAGAGAACGACTCTCTCAAAACGGTCAACTAATTTGGGAAGCATACGGTACCAATGGTACTGTCATCAGCGAAAGCAACGAGTGTCCATATCCTGTGAAAACGATGGATTTTTTTAGCATTGAAAGTTTCAGGATGACATAGGCGACAGCAAACTGTATGTTTTCTTCGACAAACGATATTTGACGGTCGATTGAATTAGTTTAAAGGTTGATTTCAACCCGGAGTATGCAGAAGTATACCACAGCATTCACCCGTTCCTGCATACGCTCATTATCACAAACGTATGAAAGAAAATCTTACTTTTTCACCTTCTACATTCTCAAAAAATTTCAAAATTCTTCGCAGCAATAGTATGTTAGCTTTAAAGTGTGTAGTTGTAAGTAAAAATAGAAAAATTAACAAATTTTCAAAATATTATGTAGTGCTAAAAAGGTGTAAATGTGGTTAGAGTTTATGGTATAGCAAACAAAAAGTAATAATAGACGACAATTGTACAAGACGTTCCAATGATTCAAGACTGCCCGTGACATGTTCATTTTGAATCTAATGTCCCTCATTTCTTGGATTTGCTCCCAGTTAGATCCTAGAAAACGGAACAACTTTGGCTCTCAATAAATTCCCAGGCAGTTTCCATTACTGTGGGACTGAACAGGTGTCCTCAACACTGTTCCGTGGGGACGAAGTGCTTAAAATATGATATTTAAATTGTCAGAATCTTCAAAGACCTATTTGCTAACCTTGAAGGTGGCCACGTGTAAAAATTAGTGACGGCAAAGAAAATAAACATGAAATAATCAAACAGTTCGTGGTAACGAACTGTAAGACTCGGCTCAATAGTAACCAAACTAAAAAAAAAAAAAAAAAAAAAAAAAAAAAACAGAATTTGATGCTGATCTCAAATATATAAGATTCAATAAGTTTAGTGTCACTCATCAAAAGCTACGAGCCTGAGACATGTTGCCTGATTTTCGAAAAAGAGGCGAAGCACCCCCTAAAAGTCAAAGAATCAAAATAAGAATCACACCATTACATTTTGCGCATCAGAGAACCCTATTGTAAAGGTTTCTTGCTCCCGTCTGCAAAAACGTGGAATTTTGTATTATTTTGCCAGAAGAAAGATAACAAATGCTTTTTTTTTCAGAGGTGATCCTATCGAACCAAGGGTCCTAGAGTATCAGGAGAAGGCTCATTCGAACAACAATTCAAAGTTCTAGTGCCATTTTAAGTGACCAAAAGGACTGGAGGGCAACAAGCCTTCCTTCCACGCCCCTTTTTCCCTAAAGTCATCCGAACAAAAATTTGAAGATATCAATATCATTCAGTATAGTCGAAAGGTGCAATAACTATGCCTTTGGGGATAAAATGACCCCCACAGCCCCTGGGAGGAGAGGCTGTGGAAATGCGAATGGCGTTATTTGACATATCAGTCAAAATGAGTTATATATCGATTCTACATAAATCAGGTACGCCAGTTGGCACGCCCTTATCGCTCTCGAGGCATTCCCAATTTTATAATCTGCTCAAAACGTGCTATAGCCGAATTTGGAGACCAAAAAGCGTCAACCGCACGGTTCTTTCTCAGCCACGCAGTTGTCACATAAGGCCCACCATGAGATAGGCAGAAAGGCACGATTGGAGCTCAAGAGTGATATGAAGGCATATTTTATAAAAACAGTTGTTATTTTGGAAAGTGTCACTTAACGCCTTACGTATTTTCACTGCCCAAAAGTCTGTAAAGTTATGAAATTTACCCATTGTTCAAATATAGGATTCGTTATTGGGAAGTATACAGACATTTTTGGGGGGGGATTTCTGCCGGAGCAATTTTACACTGGGGGGGGGGGGGGGTTCCGGGACAAATTGAACACGGAGGAGGGGGTTTCTGGCATGATTTGAAAAAAAAATCAGAAATTGGTCTTTTTCAAATGAAAGTGTGCTAAGAAGAATTTTTCAGGCGGAATTCTCCTCAAAACATATTTCGGAGGAATTCTCAGCGAAAATAGAATTGTCCAGAGGAAATATTCCTGTTGGGGGGGGAGGGGAATTTGAGTGGGAGAACCTTTTCCATGGAAAAATTTTCCATGGAGAGGGAGCCAGATTTCCCGGCACTATTTAAAAAAACGACCAGAAATTAAATTTAAAAAAAGTTTTCAGCTGGAATTTAAAATTTAAAACGAACAGAAATTATTACGTACATGAGAGGGGTTGCCTCCTCCTCATCAAAACCTGCAATTTACGCAGAAGTTTGACTTTTTGTCGCAGTTAATTAGGAACGACTCCTGAAACACAAGGGCCGTTTGACTAAACAATAAGAAACTTTTATTAAAGCAGAAAAAAACTAGTACTAACAAGTACTAGGTACTCACACGTGTAACTCTCAAAAACGTAATATAAATCCTTTTTAATGGGGGGGGGGGGGTCAAAAGCTTAAAAAAAACGAAGTTTGGATGTGTGTTTTTTTTGCGAAATAGAAGAACCAGGAACTGAATAACCAGTTTCAGGGAGCTTTTCAGACCATTCGGGGGGCGGGGATTCCTGTATCCTGTACATACCCCCCAAAAACATCCGATTGGACGGAATCTGTGTCAAAGTTGAAATCGAAATCTAACTTCAATCTTAGCAACATAATAAGTAATGCTTAAAAACGGTTGTTTTCTTTATGTCTGTATGCATGCGACTTTTGTCCAATATATGATGTTATACTTCGAAATCCCTCGCCTGTCATGTGCAAAAAAATACTATTCTAAACAAAAGTCTCTTGATAAAACAGTGTTTACGACTTCCAGTTTTGTTAAAAGGAATTAAAACTCAGACTTTTCTCTGTGTTTCAGCTTTATTTTTAGCTTCGCGTAAAAGATGTTGGCTCTTGTATTTTCAGCTTTTCTAATCTCGGATAATAGTTTAATAAGAGAAGAATATTATAAGGAAAATTCCAATCCTAATTTTTTGCTTCCTTTCTGTAACATCAGTAAAAAGTTGGGCGGCACCATATTTTTGTGGTGACTTGAGAGTTCCTGATCCAGGGTGGAAGATTCCAAAGGAATTTACGATACTTATAGCCACAAATTTGCAGAGTTCGCTAATCACCCTCCCAAAAATTAGTCAGAAAGGAGAAAGTTATAAAACGTACAGAATAACAAAAACATTATAAAGACAGGGAAGTAAAAAAACGATCAACATAATCTAACAGCCTACAAGGAGTCGCAACTGTGGTTCTACCGTTCGCACTCCATAAAGATACGAGTCAATCAAGTTCTTTAATGCTAAAGCTTGCAAAAAATGGATTGGGATCGCTAGTATATGAAAACTTGAATAATTCCTTCGTATATTACATTTTGTACTAGGTATATTTGTTTTCATCGATTTTTTGATTTTTTTTCTCTTTATGGGCGTTATTTTTTTCACGGAGAAAAAGACATTATCCCACAAAGATCGGATACTCGTTGTTTGATTTTTTAATTCATATTTTAATTTTTAAAAAAAAGCTAGATTTTTCTTGTGACTGCTACTGATTTTTTGTCAATTTTAGGCAACTTGAAGCAGTTATTCGAATTTCTGAATCCCTTGCGAAGATGCAGTTGCTGCCTTTTGCAACAGAGGCTCACGTGGATGAAGCTTTACGACTTTTCCAGGTTTCTACTCTTGATGCTGCAATGTCTGGCTCTCTTGCAGGTACTCTATTTCTTCTGATTATTTTTTTTATCCAATTTTTATCTAACCAAGGTTGGCATTCTTCTCTTGCTTTATTTACTTTTTTATTTACTTATTTATCAAAAATCCCACTTCCACTCCTGTAGCGGTTATGTTATTTTCTAATGCCCGGGTAACTGCATGTACTCAGGGGTGCATATCTCCAGGTACTCGGCCGCGTATGGACAAGATATGTCTTCGTTGGCTGTGAGTAGTATAAAGTCTGAATTGCATCACAAGCCCAACGAGAAGCTATTGGTTTATATGTATTTTTTTTATTAAATACAGGGTTTACTTAAAATAAAGAAAAAAAAGAATAAAACACTTAATTCTTCTTAAGCTTTCGTTTGTTCGGAGTATATCAACCCTCTAAACATATATTAATATCATTAAATAAGGAAAAGGTTAGGACACAGAAGAAAAGAAAAGAAAGAAAGAGAAAAATCGTGCACTTTCCCGGATCCTGGTCGCAACCAGGGCCGGATTTAAAGCTTTGACGCTTCTAAGCCCAAGCGTTTTTTGCCGTTCTGGTTTGGAAGATTTTCGAGGAAATCTCCCCGAAAATTTGAGGATAGTAGAAGCACTGGACAGAAACGTAACTGATGAGCCAAAGTAATGAAAGAAAGAGGTGATACCGAACTCTCAGCTGCCATTCTTGGGAGACATCTGACAGTTTATAAGTGGCCGCGGAATTCCTGTGTTGTTTCTAAAATCACTTTTCTGTGGATAGGCAATGCGGTGGCGAAGTGTGCCTGGCACTTGACGATAAATCACATCACAATCCAGTTTTTGTTAAGAAAAAAATCACTCAGTGATAATTTATTGCACCCCCTTGAATTATGTGCCCCTAGGCCTGGGCCTAATGGTAAATTCTGGCCTGGTCGCAACAACAATTCATTTCATTTACTAGCACACCCAAGACCCCCTGCTTCCATCTAACAAAGACTAAACTATTTTTCTCTTCTTTATGGATAACTTGAGAGGAAATCAATTTCACAACACTTAAAAAAAATAATACAACCGGAGACGAGTTTTTTAAGATCTCTACGAAAATCAGGTACATTCACCGACTTTTTAAAGACTCAGCCAAGTTATCTAAAAAAAAAAAAAAAAATGGCCCAATATGATGTGTTTAAAATAAAGTTCTAGTACTAGCAAATTGAGAACTCGTTATATTATTAGCGGTTCGCGAAGGATAATTTTTTACTCCTTCACCGGAAATCTATAAATTTATGAAACACTTTGGAACTAACTTGTACATGAATACTAAAACATGAATAATGTATGGTGAAATTTGTCTAGACCTGGCAGAGGGATAATATATAACTGATGTTCTTTTATTACCTCCAGTCAACGCTCGCAGTGTAATATTCAGTATCACACATAATTGCTTAAAATGAACTGAAATCGTACTAGGCCGTATGCTCACACAATATACTAATACGGGTGGACAAGAAAAAAAAATAACCTCATCGCATAATTCGGAAAACATTAACTTTCTCATCATTCCAAGATTTCTTGCCATAAAAGATAAATTATTTTTTTAATTAATGCATTCATCTACAATAACACAAGCTATTGTGTATTTCATGTATGCTTGATTACATAATTATTTATTTGTAAATAGATAAATGGTTGAGTCAGATAATATTAAGTCCAAGAAAATATGGTTATTCCATAAGTATGATGAAGAGTACATGGCTATTCTACGAAAAACAAGGCCCCCTAAAATAAAAATGAGGTTCGTTATAAAGAGCTCTAAATTTCAGATAATAAGATCAAATTTCAGATCTAAATTTCTAAATTTCGTTATAAAGAGCTCTAAAGTCAGATAATATTAAGTCCAAGAAATAAGGTTATTCCATAAATATGATGAACAGTATATGGCCATTCTACAAAAAACAAGGCCCCCCCCCCCCCAAAAAAAAATAAAATAAAAATGAGGTTCGCTATAAAGAGCTCTAAATTTCGGGTTAAAAGTAATCTACTGTCAAGGTTATTCTCTCTATATTCACTTTCACGACTGAGACACTTGTCATGTCTATGAATATGGTTATTACTACCCTTCACAAAATGTCACCGCCAATAATTAATATGGGTTGTGACGGTTTCAAACATTTTTTGGACCACATAGCTGTATTGCTTGTGGAAATAATGCAGTTGGAAACGAGAATTACTGCAGATTGCGATTGTGGAACTTTTGTAGTGCTTACAGAGAGCTATTCAAAATAGAAAAAGAGGCATGCGGACTTCTGGAATGGCTCCAACCTATGGCAGTGTCTTTCCTTTTACGGTGCTCTTCAACCCAGTGGGTCCTTAAGCAATTTAAATGGTACATTTTCAAACACGTACAGTATATTCTTGACTTAGCACCAACTGGTTCCTATCTTTTCCCTGGATTGAAGAAATGAAATTGGAGGTAGCACTCCAAACTGACAGGGAGCTGAAAAAATGCATTACAACTCTTCAAGTCCTTGGCAGCAACATTGATGAAAATATATTGCGAAACCTGTTCATAGATATGACAAAAGCTTCAATCGTAAAGGTAATAAAGTAAATTGTTAATAAAGTCATTTTTATTATATATTCACTCGTCTTTCGTTTATAGCCATTTAGAGGTTGAGAAAATATTACCATTGCATAAATTACCTGTAAACTTCCATAAACTTTATTCAATAAACCAAGCAACCAAACTAAACTTTATTCAGTAGTTATTTCCTAAATTTCGTATTTGGTTCTGTCCTCAGCTCTCTCGTTGCAGACTTCCAAAAGCTGCCAAACTTGAACTTAGAAAGCGTTCTTATTCATGTGAAACGGTGGCAACAGTGACGCGTTTTAAAATTGAAATCAGTTTGAATACCCAGTGATTTTGATTATAGTATTGCTTTTAAGTATTATATCTAGCTAATGAAGATGTGGGATTTTTTATCTTTGAACAAGAACAACAGTCATATTAATCATCCCTTGAAGATGCTCGTTTCTCATTCTGGGAAACTTAATTCTTGACAACAGTGACGACAACGTTTTTTGATAATGTGTAGGTAATTAAAATGAACATATAAATATGCATAAATAATTGAGGAAACTTGCATTAATTTGGCGAAAAAAATTGGGCTTCAGGACGTAAAGCCGGAATTTTTGGGAATTTGCTAGCATATTTTTTCACTCGTAACAAAAACCTATGCCAGTTGTATATATATATATATATATATATATATATATATATATATATATATATATATATATATATATATATATATATATATATATATATATATATATATATATATATATATATATATATATATATATATATATATATATATATATATATATATATATATATATATATAAATTTTACTTGTAAGTGGAAAGGCAGTGGGGCCTAAGAAACTTTTTACATTTGGTCCTGTTCTTGATAGTAAGAATAATTTCATCTATAATTTTCTCATTCTGGGAAACTTAATTCTTGACAACAGTGACGACAACGTTTTTGATAGTGTGTAGGTAATTAAAATGAACATATTAAATATGCATAAACAATAAAGGAAAACTGCATTAATTTGGTGAAAAAATTCGGCTTCAGGACGTAAAGCCGGAATTTTTGGGAATTTGCTAGCATATTTTTTCAGTCTCGTAATGAAAACGACTCATTATATAGGAAAGGACAAATTGAAGCGTAAGCCTAATGAATGTAAACATTTTGCTTTTCCAATGAATGTTGGCCTGTATATAAAATGGATGTAACTTTACAACCAACGCAATCAAACCCTCTTTACGCCAAAGGTACACTTCTATGGCTAATGCTTGCTCCTAAACTAAAACAAACGGATTGTCATAAATTTTGTAGTTTATATTATAGGCAACATACGGAAAAAGCAGTATATCATTATTGTGTGTTTTTTTAGTGACTTAATTGAAATAAAATGGTAAATTGTTTGAAAAAAAATTACGGTAACCAATAATTGGATTCTATTTGCTTAAAAATTGCTGGTTTAGTCACTGAATTGAACAATTTAAATAGTCCCTCAATTGTGTATCCTTGCTACTAGGCAATACAATATCACACGCAAAAGTGTTTCGATCTCCTACTAGGAGAACCTTAAAGCCATTGAAGATAAGGACTAAAACTTTTCTACCTTACAATAAGAGACGAATCACTTATTTTTTGAAAATGCTTCTGACACCGAAAACAATTGGCTTTAAAGGGCAAGGATCTTAAGAAATCCGAGACTGAAGAAATAAATCAACTAGAAATACACTGGCACTAGACATAACTTGTAATCCTTGGCATTTGCCCCACATCAGCACTAGGCTTGTCTCCTCGTAATTTTGTCTCGCAAACTCATGTGCTACAACTTTTGTTATATTTATCCTTCGAGAATGTCAATTTGGTAAGAAAAACGAATAAGCGAAGACAGAACTTTTCAAAAAACAAATTGCTTTAAAAGTTTGATTCAGTAAGTGAATTTCCATGCCTTTTCATTTCGGCTAATGAAATTACATCTCCATCCTGAGGATGACTTTATTAAATAGCTTGTATGGCGATAAATCCTAGGGTTGGATGGAATAATCAAAAAAGACCTAACAATCCAAAGCAAAAACTTTAAATTGGCTGGAATGGACCATAATTGCTCGGAAGTTTGTCGTTTTCAGGAAGCTTATTGCTAGGGAACGTTGCAGAAAATTACATCGTCCTTTCTTCTCTATAGAAAAAAGGACGCAATAAGCAATGTGTGTTTCGCTGTTCTGCCAAAAGTTGCTTCATTTTTTTTTTTTTTTTTTTTGTATTTCTTGGTTTATCATGAGGAGGAATCGTTATATTTTTTACCTTATTACTACTTTGCACTGGCTTTTAAGGTAAATTTTTCGTAAGATTCACTTTACTAAATTCAGACTTCTCTTCAAGTAAAATTTAGCCAGAGAATTCTAGTTTCTGTGTTCGGCTGCTCTAATGCACATCCACGAGTGTCCAACTCTGTCTTGAACAATAGACATAGTATCATTTAGAAGTTATATCAGGTCTAAGCTAGTATACTGAATAAGAATTCGTATATACTAGCGAGTGTTCAAAGTTGTTGATGCTTCTCTGTTTTATCCTTCTCGGCTATTCTTGTTTAAATCCCCCGGAAATAAATCCCTAAGATTGGACGTCCTCTAAATCCCTTGAGTCGTTCATTGTTCTTGTTGAATCTTTTGATGCAAACCTTATTTGTCTCGGTTTTCTCGTCCGATTTCCTTGGCTTACTAGAAAAGGCTAAGGGAAAGGATAATATTCGAACCAAATTGGCTTCGAAAATGTGATAATAAGCTCTGCTTTGTGTTGGATAGACTTTACAAAATAGTTTTATTTCGAGCAATTCTCGAAATAGCCTTTTTTTCGTAACTTTTAACTTCAAGTTTTTTGGCATTTTGGGACCTTAATTTTGTAGCATATGCCAGTTTTGTTTGGTACAAGGTAGGTTTATCATTTAACTGTGAATGTCCGAAATCTGATTAATGTCGACATTCACCAGTGAATGTCCGAAATTCCTTTTTCTCGGCTTGGATTCAATTAGCTTTGCTAATCAGCTTTCTTAGTCTTCTGCAAGCCTTGATGGTGAAAGTTAAAGTTAGGTTAGGTTGGGCTAGGTTAAATTAGGTTATAAATCTCAGAAATGGGTTAAAATCTAACCTCACCCAGCCTAACCTGTCACCATCAAACCTTGTACAAAACTGAAAAAGTTGACTGGCAACACTGACTAAATCCAAGGAGAAAAAAAAGTATTTCGGACATTCACCGGTGAATGTCGACATTCACTGTGTATATTTCAACGACCCCCCCCTCTTCTTTCTCTAATAGACCAATAGTTTCATTTTTGCCTTTACCGAGATTTCCAACTATAGGCTGTATTAGCTGCTCGTATCTAGAGTTCAATTTCTGATCCGACGCTAATGAGTCCTAGAAATACTTCTAAGTCATTTGGAGTATCTTGATTGTACCATGAAAGACATTTTAGGGGCCAATTAAAGCGTATGTAAATCTGATTGTTTTCTGGACTGGTTGTCTTTTTTTTTTTTTTTTTTTTTTTTTTTTTTTTTTTGTTTTTATTTATGTTTTTTTTTGTTTTTTTTTTTTTTATTTTTTTTTTTTTTTTTTTTTTTTTTTTTTTTTTTTTTTTTTTTTTTTTTTTTTTTTTTTTTTGTTTTTTTTTTTTTTTTTTTGATATTTTTTTTTTTTTTTTTTTTTGTTTTTTTTTTTATTTGCTCAAGTTTTTTTTTTTTTTTTTTTTTTTTTTTTTTATTTTTTTTTTTTTTTTTTATATAGTTGAAATTTTTTAGAAAAGGGCTTTAGATCACATTTCCGGCTCCAGTCTTCTTTGAATTCTGTATTTGGTAAAAAACTTAAAAAATTAAAATTTGTATTTTCGTTTTTTTTTTTTTTTTTAGTTAGATAATTAGAAACCAGTCTATTTTCAGATTTGTTTTTCGAATGTAAACATTTAAATTTTGTCATATTTTCCCTGAAGTTCTCCAAAGGGAAATAACTTCGTAATGCATTTAATTTACTTAATATGAAAAACTACAAAAGAATTTTCTTCACTCCTCTGCAAAATTGGAGAAAGGTGTTGCATAGACAATAGCATTGCTACAAAAGAGTAGCAATGCAATTTTAAAAACTGACACAAACAGCAATAACTACGAGGAACACCTTATATGTTACACCTTGTGTAATTTATATAATAATAATAATATTTATTTCAGCCCTCTTTACGTACATGAAATGCATTTAGAAAAATAAAAAAATACAGAAAAAAATGGAACCAATAAACTATAAAAAATTCACAAGGCACAAATAGCATCTCAGCTATTAAGGCAACACAATTCAGCTGTACAGTTAAGTGGAAAGTCGACAGTATTTTCCGGCGTTGACGGAACCTATCCACAAGCTGGTCCATTTTTGAAGAAATATCAAAAACGCAATATCTACTCGAAATGTACCGGTTGTGAGTCCAAGGCGGCAACTACCGAAGATATTTGCAAAAACGGAAGAATAGAGATATAATTTTCTTCCGCTCAGATATTGTGAAAAAAATTCCACAAAGGGACCAAGAAGAAGACACGTGGGGCGAGAAAAAAGCGTTGTAAAGTCTACCCAGGGTATTTTGTGAAACTGGCCTTTAACTTGATCAAGCAGCCCGTGCGATTTTCTAAGCTTTTCTTTCAACGCTGAGATAACAAGTGTTTTAGTAGTCTTAACATTTAATCCCAACGGGAGACCTAAATAATTCAGAGAAAACGATGCAGAAATAGTTTCTGGGCCAACATTGATAGTAATGGGAGGCTGTTGAGATGAACCGTATACGAGAAGCTAAGATTTAGAGGAGGCGACTTGAAGCCCAATCTCATTTAGACAAGAGCAAACTGTATTAACTGTATTTTAGAGAACTAGGAGGATTATCTGATAGTAGAAGGGTATCGTCTGCATAACAGAGGTGGCTGACATCAATATGGGCTCAATTAGAAATGGAGGAATATGTTTAATAACAGTTCGGATGGCATTATTGAAAAGAGCTGGACGAAGCACAGAGCCTTGTTGCACACCTTTCCGAACAGTGATGGATTTCCTCAACTAATCACCCAGTCGCACCCGTATGGACGTATTACCTAGCCGCATTCGTATACTACTACTACTAACAACTCGCCGCAGCACCAAGCCGCCTGAGGCCACCACAGCTACGCACGCTCCTCCTCCACCCCAATTTATTCAAAGCCTCCCTTTTTACACCCGCCCACGAAGTTCCCATTTCCTTTAAATCTTTCTTTATGACGTCCTCCCACCCCAGACGAGGACGACCTGCTTTCCGTTTGGCCCTAGACGGTTGGCGAAAAGAACAATCTTTGGCAGTCTGTCATCCTTCATCCGCACAACGTGCCCTAGCCACCTCAACCTTTCTTTCATTATAGCCCTAGAGAGCGGTATTGAACCACATTTTGTCGTATAGCCTATTGTTTGAAATACGGTCAGTCAGCCAGGTACCCAGAACAATCCTTAAGCAATTTCCTCTGGAAAACATCTAGCAAATCTTCATCCGCTTTTCGGAGCGTCCATGCTTCAGAGCCATATTTGACCACTGTCATCACTGTAGCTTCTAATTTCTAATCTTGGTTTGCAGACTTATCTTCCTATTCTTCCAAAACTTTTTTTAGCTGTAAAAAAAAAACACCCTGAGCCTTGGCTATTCTACTTTTAACATCTTCACTGCTCCCACCATCTTTACTAATACACCTAATACAACTAATACACTAATGCACCCGTATGGACATACCAATCACGAACTGTAAGTGAGGAGCGACCCGGCTCAATGGTAACCGAAACTCTAGAAAACGGGTTTTGGATACCAATAGATACAGCAAAAGAATCAGATTTTAATGCTGATTTCAAATATATAAAGTTTCATCAAGTTTAGTCCTATCCATCAAAAGTTACGCGCCTGAGGAAAATTTGACTGATTTTCAAAAAAAGGGGGGGGAAGACCCCTAAAAGTTATAGAACCTTAATGAAAATCACACCATCATATTCAGCTTTTTGAATTTCTCACAACTCTATTTTTTTAAACAATAAAAAACTTTAGCGTAAAGAGCGAGGCGTTGAGGAGGGGACAGCCCCTTTCATATACGGAATAATTTCTGTTTCGTTTTAAGTTTTAACGTCTTTCCTTACTTTGAGTTAAAAAAACTTATTTTTTTATTTAATTCCATAAGAGACGACTGAGAAAAGAATTTATTTCACTCCTCAATATACATATATATATATATATATATATATATATATATATATATTATATAATATATATATATATATATATATATATATATATATATATATATATATATATATATAATATATATATATATACTATATATATATATATATATATATATATATTATACAAGGGTATATTGTACTTATACACGTTTTTCGGATATAGGGGTAAACTACATAGGGGAAAAAAGAGAGTTCCTAGGGAATGACCAGCTTTGTTTTCCTACTTTCCTTCTTTCTTGCGTTTGTATATTACCTGTCGTCAATTATGCAAAACCGATCAAGATCATTACTTCTAACTAGGAAGTACGACAGTAACTCGAAGGGCATTAAATAATATACACCGAAGGGGAAATATAAACATTTTTTTTTTTTCTGTTGCCGAAATCTAGACTTTTTTTTTTTTTTTTTTTTTTTGCTCTATTACTTGACTTGACCATTGTTTTTGAGATGCGGATTGGAGCTTGTTGAAACATTCCATCTGTTTGAAGTAAGTTATTAAGACACGCTCAATGTCAAATTTACCCTTATAAATGATAGGTGTCCTAATTCCCAGCTAATCACTAATCTTCAGCTGTGAAAACAATCATGTGACGTTGTGAAGCCAGTGGGTGTTTATGACCTGAGCCTCGATCTCAGTTTAGTGAGCCCGTCTGTGATAATAGTAATAATGTTGTATAGTAGCGTGGTGTTATACGGCGGGTACCCAGAGCCTGAATTGTGGCAATTACCTCTCATTATGCACAATGAGTGGATATAATTATAATGTTGCGAATTTCATATTTAGTTTTGTATACCCTGTTTTTTTTCGACTGGGGCATCCAGCTGAAACATTTTTTGGGTGGAAAGGGGGCTTAGGGTACTCAAATTTTGTTGGAAGGAATATTTTTTCTCTGGCTCTCACAAGAAAGTATAAACCACCACTTTTTTCCTTTTTCATGACTGTCGTCCGACAGGTTCTTTGACTAGCAGAGTGGACGATAAAGATCAAACGCAATTGTTCTTTTAATTGATAAAAGGAGATCTAAAGGTACCTTCTAAAACAAAAAATTATTGATTCCTAGTCGGTGAACCACTAGTTTCTTTTAAGTGTGCCTTTAGTCACTTAAGAAAACCTTGAGTTATAGGGGATATGAAATAAATTAAGATTTTTTCTTCTTTTTTTGGCAAAATAGGCTTTAATTTCTTTCGCAAAATCAAGCTAAACATAGCGAAGAATGAAAAGATAGAACTTTTTTGTGAACCAGATAATCAACAGAGGACACCTGTTCCCACAAGGATCTCCTTGTTATATAATAGCAGGGAATAGACGTAAATTATCTCAATAATCATGTTTTGACACGGTATTCAGAATCATGTAATATAATCAAACAGTTCATGCAATGACCTGCAAGGGGGGGGGTGCAAGTGAAGAATGATCCATGCTAGTTGTAGTTGAAACTCCAACAAAATTCAAATATACAGATATATACATCAAAAGAGTTAGCTTTCCGCAGTGAAAGTTATTACCATAAAAAACTATTAAAAAAAGGACGAACACCCCAAGAAGCGGAGTGATCTTGGTGAAAATGCAACTACTTATGACTGCGATTACAATTACTTGCAACTGCGGCGTACGACTATGCCTACTACTAACAATTTGACTGTGAATACTTGTGACTGCGACTGCAACTACTTAGGAATGCATCTGTGACTACTTGCAACTGCGACTGCATCTAGCTGCTACTGCGACGGTGAGTGCTAATTCTATTTGCTATTGCTACTACTACTACTGCTATTGCTGATAATACCAGTACTACAACTAGACCCCGGCGCCGCGCCGGCGGATCGACCGAACACCGCGACGAGAGGCCCGGTCGAACGCCGCCGAAGTGTTGTAAGGCCACCGGCGCGCCGCAGGCACGCCGCCGCCGGCAGAGGTGGCGGCGTTCGGTCGACTTTAAATTATGTTTACGGCAATTCTTTATTGCGTCAACCGCAAAGTCGGAGCTTTTCCTTCTCGTTTGGTTTAGTATTTCGATTTTCCTGATTAGAAATCAAGCAGAGCTTGCACTATCCCCTAATTTTCTAGTATTTCCCCGAAAATCTATCGTCACCCTGAAAAAAATTTGGTTCTCCGAATCCCCGAAAATCACGCAATCACGGTGCCACCCCTAGTGATTTATCACAGTGACTTTCCCTGCCAAATATTACTTTGTATACCATAATTCTTCACTGCTCTCTTGTTTCATTAATTTCGTCTCTTTTGTTACTTTGCATAAGAACCAGACAGATGCAATATGCTATTGCAAATATTGCAATATACACAGTTCTTCATATGTTGGCAAAAAAAAAAAAAAGTATCGTCTTTATGAAATGAGTTTAAATCATTTCGAATGCAGTTTCCCAATCGCTATTTCTTACATCATTCGTAGTCAAGAATTTTATTTCAAGTTGAATAGAATTATAGAACGCATTCACTACTATACAGCTTCAGCCTTTTGTTGGATTTTGAAATTGACAGCCGACAGATTGTTTCTGCAGCTGAATTGTAAGTTTGCAGATTTTTTTTTTTGTTGTTTTTAGATAAGATTTTCTTAATGTTTAATACTCAATTATTGAACACCTGATAGAAAAATACAATCTTCTTTCTAGAACATTTACCCCCCCCCCCCCCCAAAAAAAAAAAAAAACAGTCTTCGGTTGAGACAAAATTTAGCTATAGACTAAGCTATGTACAAGGTTGGGGAATTAAAGATTGAATCGGAAGTTACCCCAAAAATATGATTCATAAATAAATTGTAAATTATTGCCTATAGGGGAGGGGGATAGGGGGCTATCATTTTAAATGATAATACCTCATTTTTTTTTATTGAAAGCAGGGATGCCAAAAGATAATTATTTTTTGCATTTAAAGTCGAGACAGAAGAAAATGATATCAAATTCCCAGGGAAACCATTGAAATATTTTGATAGACCCAGGGCCCCCCATTAGGACTTGTTCATTGTCTTGGGTATTTTGCGATTTCTCATAGGCTACTGGCTTATTTGGCTTTTTGTGTGTGCTCCCTTTTAATTCGATTCTTTGGATCTTATGGAATGCAATGGCGAATCTATCACTCAGTTTTCCAATAATTTGAGGTATATCTGAATAATTTCGACAATTTCGTTGTTGTCTTTGTACCCCTTCACTCATACCCTCAATTTTTTTTTTTTTTCAAGGAACACTAAGCTGTTTAACGTTATTTTGCGTGTTTGTTTGAACCACATAGTGACCTTGTTAATTATTCAGTAAATTATTTTTCTAATGAAAGCTGAGACGATTTCTATCAAGGTGGTATCCAGAGGGGGGGGGGTTAGGGAGGTATTATATTTAAATGATAATAGCTTGAAATTTTATTTATTGAAAGCAGGGATCCCAAAAAGTTCATTTTTTTAATTTAAAGCAGAGACGGCATCCTATCAAGGTGGTATCCAGAGGGGGGGGGGGGGTTTGATCTATCATATTTAAATGATAATACCTCGATTAATACCCGATTTTTTTTTTTAAAGCAGGGGTGCCAATAAGTTAATTATTTTTTTTATTTAAAGCAGAGACGGTATCCTATCAAAATGGTATCCAGAAGGGGGGCATAGGGAGTTAAGTGATAGTACCTTGATTTTTTTTTTATTGAAAGCAGGGATGCCAAAAAGTTGGAAAGTTGGCAAAATTAACAAGATTTTCGTGAGTTATACTTGATACAGCACTTGCATGGTTTTATCGTCCAAAGGGAAAGGGACATATATGCGTCCAATGCGGTTTTTTTTTCTATTGATGAAACGGGTTTACTTTGAAAACATTCATCATATGTATCAGGAAGATTCACACTAAAACGAATTGGGTGTGACGAAAGCGATATCGACATCCCCACTTAAAGTTGCGCTCGAGTAATAATGGCGCCTTGGTCCAGTGCCCAAGTTACATTAAAAGGCCAGGTCATAATAAAAGCTTTTCAATTTGGGAGGTTCAAGGAGGAGTCTTTGACAGTCTTATGACCTCAGGGTACTAGATGTTTGCAACGTTCTCTACGTATCTACAGTGGTTTAGAAAATTCGATCACCCCACAAATGATTACCAAAATATGCACAAATGTAACATTCGGAATATTATAACACTTTTTTCAAAGCTTTGAAGAAAAGGAAAAAAGTCTAAATACCCCTAACTAGACTTGAAAGCTATTTAAAAAGAAACTCTTTGGAGATTTCCATTGAAATTACCATAGCAAAAGCTTTGAGCCTGGGTGGCGATCAAAGAGGAGTCTAAGTATTTTGACCACAGGTGACTTATTGTTGCGACTTTCTTAAATTTGGTAATTCTTGTGAGCATTTGGAAATCAAAGCTTAAACTTCAATAACTGATACTAAGTGTCCTAACATTTTGCTTGGATTAAAAGTGACAAACTAGGATGAACATTTCAACATCTTCCTGGAGCTACATCAGTCTGCTTATTATTTCATTTAATTACACTTAAAAACGGATGAGCTTTTCATTTTTTACCTAAGAAAATAGCTGGCACTTCATTTTCTTCATAGCCAATAAACTATTAAGTGTTTTTTGTGTCATTGTAATTGAAGTGTTCTCATGTGAAGTTTTCATCATGTATTTTTCAATTTGATAAATTTACTCCTTTTAGATGCAGTTTGTAATTTGATTGATATTAGGTATTTATCAGTTTATAATTTAGAATGAATCCCCAAAAGAAAAAATGAATAATATACAAAAGAGCAGCCAAAAGTGATAAAAAAGCAGCAGTTCAGCCGTAGCCTACATGACATATATTCTATAAAGAAGCCAAAAAAAACTTTAAAATGCATTTTTTAAAATTGTAATTAAAACCAGTTTTTAATACAAGAAGGCTTCTTAGGAATCCAAAAGAGCAAAAAAAAAACAATCAATATCAAAGTCGCCCATTTCAACTGTTTGAAATGTGACAAAACAGATATAGGCAAAGGGCATTATGAAAAAATTAAGCTTCTAAGTTCAAAGTTATGTTCAAAGTTTTTACCCAGATTAAACTGACGAATTTTGTGATACGGGTATTTGAAGTTTTATATGCAGTTATGCTCGATGAAAAAAAAATACCAATTTTGATAATTATTTGTTAAGAATACATAGCTAATAGATACTTCAACTACTCGTATTATACAAGGGTTCTGAAACGCCACAGCCATTTCGTTTCTACCAGATTTCTACTTCTCTGATGAATAACGAAGAAGACCAGTTTTTCCAGCCAGCGACTTGTGAATTTTTGAACTCATGAATAGGCTCGAATTGTTGTAAATTGAAGCTGTGATTTGAGAAAGACTGATGAAAACATTAATGTTTGCGGTCAAACATTGATCGCGCCGGCGGCGCGCCGCCGGCGCGGCGCGGCGTGCTGTTTTTGCCACGCCGCCGCCGGTCTTCCCTCATCGGCGTGGCGCCGGGGTCTAACTACAATACTATTGAACTAACTATACAGAATTTAAGTAGGCTTTACATCCAGGTTGTCAAAATAGCATAGACACAATATCTCAGAAACGGAATAGTACATTGAGTTGAAACTTTCAGGGAAAGTTGAGAGGGAACGTAAAACCAGATCAAAAGGCACTATGTATATCCAGGTTGTCAAAGGGGGGCGTCTTTTCAGTATCTGAGGAGCAAATAAGGGTATTCCGTTAGAACTTTTTATTTATGCTAAATATGTTGAACTAAACCAAAAGACACTATGGGCATCCAAGGTTGTCAAAAAGGGCGTATGTGCGAAATCTCAGAAACATTTAAGGATACTAAGTTGAAATTTCCAGAGCATTTTGAGGGGTATGTCAAACTAAATCACAAGACGTTGTGCATCAAGGTGTTCAAAAGGACGTAGCCTGAGATGTAGCACGATGAAAGTTGCTGCAAAATTGCTGCATTAAAACTTGCTGCAAAATTAAAGGAGCAAAAAATAGAAAATTTGCTTTACAAATAGTCTTTGTGTTAAGTAATAAGAAAACCGTTTTGTGAATTAAAAACGAGCAGAAATTGCTCTAAAATAATGTCTTCTATCACAAAAGCAATTAGTCGCAGTTATAATAGCAGTAATAGTAGAAGTACTCTCAAAGTAGTCACTGTCACAGTTGCTAGAAGTCACAGTCACAAGTAGCCACATTCCCATGCAGCCGTGGTCGCAAGTAGTCGTTGTCCTAGTTGCAAGTAATCGCAGTAGTAGTAGTAGTAGTCCTGATAATGGTTCTTAATAAAATGTATTTAACTAGTCGGTTGGAATCTGTAGCGGTTTCTTAATCATCAAATATATTCGTTTTGATGCGTTGTCCACTCTAAACTCTACCAAGACACTTTTCGTCTCTATGTTATAATCTTGTCTATTTTTTTTTGTTTTGACGTTAGCTTTTTTTTCTTTTTCTTTTTTCATGTTATTGTCGACATGTATAGCCATCTGTTGCAATTGTTTCAAAGGAGTCTTTTTAGATTTATGTTTCATGCTCTCTGGCTTTAAGATGGATTCTCTTCTTCAAGAAGAGAATCCTCTTGAGAATCTTCTCAAGAAGAGAATTTTCTTTATTTTCTGCAACCCATTTGTATTTTATCCTTTTGTGGAAATGTTTTTGCATAATTTTTGGATCCCTTGAACAAAATAGCTCTTCTATATCACTTGTCTTACCGAGAAAGGACTCCTCTTTAAGAAAACAGGTTTTGTTTTGTGCTGCTATCACAACAATAGAAGGGCTTTTTTGATAGTACGAATGATGACATAACTCGGAACAAACAGAAATTGATCCTAAAAAAAAAAAAATTATGTACCTAAAAGTACATTCATTTGTTAGTTTGGAACTGAAACTGCATGTAGTATTGACCAATTTCTTCTTTGGAGGTGATGTGCGGTCGAGGGGCTTGCAGAACGTGCTTGGAGTTTGAACGTACAGAACGTACTTGGATTCCCTTCATTATCCCTGGTGATCTGTTATGAATGGTGGACACAGATAACAATATTATTGAACCGTTTTATGTTTTAAGATTTATCCTTCTTAATTCTAGTTACGTATTCGGTTAGGAGTAGGAAAAATTGTGTGGGAGGAATAACGTATCATCGAATTTTGAGATTTTCCTGGAACCTATGTAGGTTCCTTCGAAATTCCTTCTCTTCTGTATGAATTAACTGTTCCTTGCCCGCTCTAGTCGTTGCCGTCAATCACATCCATTTTTTATGGATCAGTAGGCAGATCAGTATGGATCAGTAGGTTATTGTGTCTTAAAAAATAATTGTTAGATGGCAGTTGTTGTCAAACCGTTATTTGTTGTGTTTATTTGGATTGGTCCTTTCAAGATCACCGGAACTCACCGACTTAGGTTATATCCAGGAGACAGGGCCTTATAATGTGTGCTTATCATACGACCAATTTTTAGAACGTAATATTATCGGATCTTTTCCGTTTTCTATACCACTGTTTGCTCGTGGATTAAATTCTTCAATTTACGGGTATTAAAGTCCTAAGGAATTTACGGAAACTTAAAAGCGCTTCATTTTACTTCCTTTCCCCCCCCCACCCCTAATGTGTAAAACATATAACCACCCAAAAACTATAGATTTCCCATGCATTTTTGCCATACGTCACTCATTTGTTTCAACTTACTGCCCGTAAATTAAAGCTACTTAATCCACAAGTAAATAGCGGTATACGTATAACGGGAAAGATCCATTCCCTCTAATCAAGACATTTAAAAACAATTCGACGTTTACAGAAGTTTTTGATATAATAAAGGAAAACAATTTCATATAATATGGAAAAATCAATATTAGTCTGGATATCCGATTAATTTAGAAAGCCGGCATGCAGAGGGAAAATTATCCGTTTGCTGCTGAGTTCGACATTGTATTCCAGATAAATTGCTATAATTTCATAAGTTCGTGAAGTTACTTGGATATTTGATGTTCTATATAGTTGCTATGCTTTTACCCCAGATCCAGAATCAAGAGAAAATATATCTGAGGAGATAACTAACAGAGATTAATCGAATATGAGCCGCTTAAAATTAATCGAATATTAACCACTTAAGATTGCATGTTTATATTCAGTACCATGTGCGACGGGAGGAACTAATAAATACCCTGGTAACAGGGAAATATGAAGCACCTATTTGCCCGGACAAACGGTATCTGATGTGTTGCTAATCTGAGCTTATATTGGCCTTTGGTGGTCTTGCTACTAAGCGGTTATACATTTAGCATTTGGAGATGACCAAGTGAAAGTCCCTCCGATCATTTACGAAGATTTTAAAATAAGTCAGTTGAATTTCCACCTTTTTCTTAGTCCGTTAGTAATACCAGTTTTCAACCGATCAATCGTTACTTGTTCAGTGCTTTACTAGATAGAGCAGCCATACGTCCAATCCGGTTCATATTTCTTTCTAATCAATTTGCCAAAAGGAAGAATCAATCACTATAGACAAGTGTTTCAGCGCGTAGACTAAGATTTATTGTCTATCACTGACTTTCTAGCCTAAAAACTGCCTAGATGTAAAATTGATGTTCGCTATTTGTATCTCAGAGAGGAGATTATGTACAGCATTTGGAACCAAAATTCTGTTAAATCTAGGCCACAGTTTACGAAGCTCTATGACAGCGTTTCTAGCTTGATCTCTGTTGGAATTGTCAAATGACACAGAAGTTTAGAAAAAATAGCTACAAAACTTATTCATACAATTTAGCCCTTAAGCAGATCAATTTATGAAGAACGGCGGTTTAGAATGCGGAATGCGACGTTTCATTTGTGGTAAACTAATATGAAGAGGAGGAAATTCATCTGCTATATTTAAAAAAAATGCTAATAATAATGTATCCACAAATTTTAGCTTTTACCATATATTGAAAATACTTTAAAAATCTTTTGTTTCTTGAAAACGGAAGTTTTCAAGATTAGGGGCTATAAATCTTCTGTTAAGGGCTTTTGACCATGAAAAACTGAAATGAATGTCTCAGAATTTTCACTCATTGGCGTATTGCCCAATCTTGGAGGAAATTGTAGTTTTGTGGTAGAAAAAGGCACTTTGTCGCGGCAAGATTTGTGTCGTTACTTAAAAATAATTAATTGTTTTCGATCAAGTGAATCCTATCATGATAATCTATGGCCTTTGATTAAATAAGATCACCCCTGTGAAAAACAGTAAAATTCGTTTTTCTTTGGTTTTCAAGATGAGTGCGATGTGGTGTGTAACCTCTGATTTAAGGTAATTGACCATGATAAATCGATTGTCTCTCTCAGAATTTAGAGTCTCTATTTTTTTTTGGCCCTATTTCGGCTAATCTATGTTTTTTGGCACAAATTGGCAGAAAATTGTGCTTTGTTGTGCCGCAATTTGCTTTGTTAGCTGAGCAGGACACCGAATATTTTTGATTTCGTACAAGTGAGCCCCTCATAATATTCCAGGGCTATGAACTCAAAATGATCACCGTTGGCCAAAAAAAAAAAGAACTATGTGGGTGGGGGATACAAAATCACTGCAGCCCACACAAAAAATTAACTTTCCAAATTTTTAAAGATGGGAGATGTAAACCTATAGTTTGGAGTTTTCGATGACGGAGATTTTAATGGTGTACTTTTTATTTCGATTTACCGCCATGTTTGAGGGATCCCGGACCCGTTTTTGAAATTCTCAAAAAAAAAAAAATCATAATTACAAATTATAGGCAAATTCTGTTCTGTTCTAACCTTTTATTGTGAATTGTGTTAAGTGTAACTGGAGTATAAATTTTAGCTGCCTTTCTGGGTGTCTGATTTATAAGGGCGTTTGTCCGTTTATGTCAACCAGGGTTCTTTCCAGGGCGGTCTTTGGGACCATAGCTAAATCGTGAGAAAGATTTCATTCCCAGGGCTAGTCAATTAGCCAATCGCTGGAGCTTCTGTTTCGGAG
Source organism: Artemia sinica (assembly GCA_027921565.1). Classification (NCBI taxonomy): domain Eukaryota; kingdom Metazoa; phylum Arthropoda; class Branchiopoda; order Anostraca; family Artemiidae; genus Artemia; species Artemia sinica. The sequence goes on from CM051262.1 coordinate 28,808,008, forward strand.
GAATTCGGGCCATTTGTGTGTTTTAAGAGCAGTGCATATTTCGCCTTCGTCTAAACTGTACGCTTATCTTTTACCATCAATTTACTGTACATTTGCTTTTATGTTATTGAATAAAGACCATATCTCGAAGCTAATGTTCTTAACTATCTTATGAGAACTTAAGTAACCCCCTACGTCAGTCGATATAAAAGGCACATAAACAGAGGTTTACAATGGATTAGGTTTTAGCCGGTTCTAAAAGTAGGCCTTCTCTCACGTTCAAATTTACTTTTGAGATTTAGCCTTCAGTGATAAGGAACATGACGAATTTTTTTTAACCTAGAAATCTTAAAAAAGGGATAGAACATATTGATAAGGAACAAAAAGAGTATTACTATGAAGAATAGATAATCACTTAGGTTCGTTCACAATCTCCGGAATGTCGATTCCGTATTTAACTTTATCGCATTCTTCTAACGGCGGTTAAATTAGAATTTTGCGGAATAGACTATCAGCGTTAACGGACTGTTTTAGTCAAATCTAATTTTAAAGGGGCGACTATCTCAGTGATACAAGTTTTAAGAAATAAATTTGAAAACGAGATCAGTACCATCGGTAGGGACTGTAAAAGTCCAATGCTGTAATCTTTTTGTTCTTTAATATTACTATTTGACGCTGTTTTAATCATGTCATGTTGTTTAACAAATATTCCTATTAATAATGAGTTTCTGTTGGACGTGTCTATGTTACGGTTTTGAATTTGTTTTTGTAGCCTCTTTTTTACCTATGCAGCTAATTTATTGCATGATTCGCTAAATTTGGCACGCTATAGTTAAACTTAGCTTAGTGTCTTTTTGACGTGCTCGATAGAAAACAAGTTTTCTTCCAGTGTCCAGAGTTCCGCTATAAATGATTTTTCTCTAAGGACCCAAGGATGTATGTAATATTAGACAAGCAGCAGAGCCTGCTGGAGGGCATACATAAAAAAAATTGTTTTCACTCATCAAGGAGGGGTCAGGATAAACCATTGGGTACTAGCTAAAACACTCCGACCCCATCCAAGAAGTGAAGTTAGGTTAATCATAATGAAATATACCAAAATATGATGAAAATATAGTGCGTTAGAAACAAAATAATGGAAACTACAACATAGAATTATGAAAAGCAGGCCGCGCAGAACGCATTATGTTAAATACGTAAACCTAATCATCTCTATATTTAATAAATATATACCTACATCGTAGTTCTTCTCAATGAGACTAAGCTAATTATAACTTACTGCAGATAGACAAAACGGTTTTTCTCAGATAATACAGATCAAGAACTTGAATGTAGTCAGGATATTTAACAAGTACCAACCATTGGATAAAAAGACGTATCTGATCTGTATCAAACAGTTCGGGGTGAACTGTAAGTAAGGAGTGACCCGGATCAATAGTAACGAAGCTCTAAAAAAAGGAGTTTTGATATCAATAGTTACATCAAAAGAATCATATTTTTATGCTGATTCCAAATATATAAGTTTCATCAAGTTTAGAAAGTAAAAAACAACATTAAAACTTAAAACGAACAGAAATTATTCCGTATATGAAAGGAGCGGTCAACTCCTCAACGCCTCGCTCTTTACGCTAAAGTTTGACTCTGTCTCACAACTTTGTGTTTTGAAACAATAAAAACTTTAGTGTAAACAGCGAGGCTTTGAGGAGGGGACCGCCCCTTTCATATACGGAATAATTTCTGTTCGTTTTAAGATTTAATGTCGCTCCTTACTTTCAGTTAAAAAAAAAACTTGTTTTTTTTTATTTAAATGAAAGATGGCAGTGTAATAAGTTTTCTACCAACGAAAGTATGTTTAATCTTGTTACTAAGGCTTTCGCTTTATATACTCCTTGAATTGACAAAAACTACGAGTTTTTTTCATCATTTGGAGGCTTTATCTTGTTGCTGCTATGATCGTGACCCAAAACCTCCCTTGCTCTTAAAAAGAAGAAGGACTAAAAAGATGAAAAGAAACAATTCCACTTAAGTACCAGTAACCTTTGCAAATGTCCACCGGCAAATTAGGATTTTCCCTATGGAAAGACTTTGCCTCGTAAGTGGCTTAGGGTGTTTTCTGGGGATAAGATTGGGAAAATAATGATTGATCAGAAAATACTATGAAAGCTATTAAAAAGTGTAGAATGACACCAAGGTCATTCTACATTTTATGGATCTTTCCATATTTTACATATGTTTATCCCACTTCTCCCAGAGGTAGAACCACTTTAGCTGATAGTTTGCTTTAAATCTTGAATTTGCTTTGAATAGATTGAATCTTGATCACTATCAAAATTTTGGAATAAAGTGTATCAAGGTGTTAATCAATAACAACCCAAATATTCCATAGTGGGCAGAATATAAGCACTATTATCAATACATAAATGACTGATCGAATCGATTTTACTGTTAGGTTCCAACAAATTTTAGTTTTAACCTTTAATTTTTGTCAATTTTTAATTATATTGTACTTTAGCTTTTTTAATGTACTAGTCTTCTGTTAGAATGCATCACTATGTTGGTATTACATCCTTGAATTATTCTATATATTTATCGTAAGATGTCATTTTTCTATGCTTCATTTTTAATTACTTGAATGTTCTAAAGGTTCTTTTACTCTAAGCATGTACGCATCAGACACTTTTGGGCCATAGCCCCCCAAAATGTTGATACGTTTACGACTTTTCCAAAGTTTCCTGTATTTTCTTTATAATTCGATATTTTTTTTAGTTTTTCTTTCTCAAAATAAATTCCACGTAAGTGTCTGTGAAACTATTGATTATAGCTATATAAATCTTGTTTCAAAATTGTTCTTGACAGTCCTTTTGAAAAGAAGTTAAAAAAAAACAAATAAGGCCAATTCTATCTCTTTGAAAGATCTGTCATTTTAGAACGGAAAGATAAAAGACGATGAAGTTTTTTCATCCCCTTTCAGAGATTTGAAGGCAAAGTTTTAAGTTATCATTGGCATTCCTAGCAATATTATTGTTTTAGTTGTTTTTTTCTGTCAAGCATAAGGAAAAGTTTTACCTATTATTTTTTGTTCTCTTTTTACGCTGCTCTTTCCAATTGTTTGTATACGAAATTTACGATGATCATTATCAGCTGAAGTTTTGCTTAATAATTTTGATACCTCAAATGGCACAATAAGTTGTAAACATTATGGATCCCAAGTTCAGTTTAAACTTGATAACTTTCGCAAAGACGTATTTCTAAATCGACATGCAAGTTAAAGTCTTGTGGGACAACTTGTACTGCTCCTCCCTCCCCTCTCTCTCACACACTCTATCCCTCTCCTTTTTTTTTCTATCCATCTCCTTCCCTCCCTTTACCTTACGTCTTGTCTACACGAAGTAATCTAATGCACGACCACTTGTTATGCTGGCTCATGTTGTGCATTGTTTCCTTTCGAATAACCCTTCCAGAAATCAATTGAGCGTCAAGTGTTTCCAACTAAAAAACGTTGCGACAGCCTTATCAGTTGTTAAAAAACCCATGAATCCCTTTTTTTTCTTTTTTCTTTTTTAGTGTTAATATATTAGTTTGGTGATTTTCCTTTGCTTCTTCCACCCTTATCTCTCCCTGTGTCAGCCGGATTTCCGTGCAGCTGTTGGATTTTGCAAAATGTGGGGCTAACCGTTTAAGTTGATCTATTCAAGATACGCCTCAAGTTTTTGGGGTTCATCCAAAAATGTAGGAAATTCAAGTAAACCTAATGATCGATTGTCTTGGGCTCAGAGAAGAAAGTGGGTCTATTTAAAGATGATTTTATTATTTGATTGATGATTCTAAACCTATTTGGTGGAAACAAATTTTAGAGACATGTTCATTTCTTAAGTTTATGCTGCGGGAATTAGAATGCGGGAGAAATTAGACTACGGAAATCAATTACTTACAAATGGGCCAAGCGTTTTTCTTCTTACATTTCACAATTTTCGCCAAATTTTACTAATAATTTGGGTTTGTAAAGCAGCATTTTGTTAATATATTTCTAGTTAAAAGTTGTGAGCAGTGTAAGTGATATTTCAAATTGAGTTAAGAACATTTTTTGTCTAAATTTAAATTTTTTGTAGCCTACTTTGAAAAGATAAGCTACTCGGTTTTATGCTTACACTCAAGCTCATGTTTTTGGCGTTTTTGCGTTTATATATATGTGCTAAACATCCTGAGACGAAAAAAATTGAATGAATAAATAAAAACAGGACTTAGCGTCATTTTTTTTTTTTTTTTTAATGTTTATTGGTATCGAGAAGCTTAAAAAAATGTGAGGTGTAAAGGTTTTTCCTATATCCCCTTAAGAGGCTTTCAGGGGGGTGTCTTCAAATTTTCAAATGCTAACTCTTAGTAGCATTGTGTGTTTAAGTCCAGCTTGGAAAATAAAGTATATTTTCCATTTGATTGTTTCTCTAAAATATCTACGTGGAAATCACAGTGCTTTTAATTTTACAAGCGCGTTGAACAGGTCAAAAGCTTCTTAAAGGTTTACTTTTATTATAACTTTGCACTGCGTTTAGCTTTTGACCAAAGCTTTTTCGAAAAAAAAAATGTCGCAAAAAAATGTACTTTTTTTCGTATAAATTCCAAATATTAAAAATGTATAAGCGTCGGTATTTGAAATATTTTGGTTGCCTGACATTCCTCCTCGAAGGGAGCACCTGTGATCTTGCACCCATAGCACTCGGGAGCACCCATAGGTCTTGAAAGTATAATTTTTGTCAACAGTCCATTGTAATTTGAGATACCAATTTTCCCTGAAATTGCGAAAATAATTATAAATAGCTAAAATATTTTGAGTATCGTGTGAAAACTACCTATATCTAACCCCTTGCACTTGTAAGTCACAATTTTGCTATTCATGTGGAAAAAGTGTCTCTCGCATTAATTGAAGGTGAAGGTCCTCCCTATAACCCCATTTATATAAGTTTTGTATGGTTTCTTTTGAAGGAAGGAAATGCATTAAATAGGCAAATTGTTTTATTTAACAGTTCCTCTTTAGAGATACATTTTTAGACACGCATCACTATGTTTTCTTCCAGGAATTACGAATCATTAGAAGTCGTTAGGGAGGCTCAATATTTTTTTTCTTCATGGGCAAAGGTTCTGTAATCTAATTTATTCCTTTTCTCTCTCTCTCTCTCTCTCTCTCTCTATATATATATATATATATATATATATATATATATATATATATATATATATATATATATATATATATATATATTATATATATATATATATATATATATATATATATTATATATATATATATATATATATATATATATGTATATATATATGTATATATATATATACTATATATATATATATATATATATATATATATATATATATATAGTTATATATATATATATATATAGAGAGAGAGAGAGAGAGAGAGAGAGAGAGAAAGAAAGAAGAAAGAAAGAAAGAAAGAGAAGAAAGAGAAAGAAAGAAAGAGATAATTCATTGGCCAGCTTGGAGAAAAATATTTTGGCCTAAAAAAATAAATCTATCTTGGAAAATCGGGTAGTAACTAAATAAAATAAAGAGAAAAAAGTTGTTGAGGATGTCTCTGATTTCATAGAGGTGATAACCCTGTCCTGACACCCCTGACAATAGTAGGCACAAATGGGGATTCAACTAGTGCTGATCTCAGTAACCGTCCAGCCACAGGTTGTCCTGCCGAGTGTTTGACCATAAGGCAGGGTATATTGTGGAATATGCTGCCGAGATTGGATGGACTGTAGCCAATAATGACTGCCAAAACCATGCCCGGGGAGGGGTTATTCCCCCTGCAAATATGGAGTGCCGACCATGGCCCAAGAAAATATCCCTTGTGGAGCAATCCTAGGTGGGTGAAAGAAGTTCTCTTGCTAGTACCGGTTCTGAGGATCAAGTGGTGCCTACCGCTGGTGGCCGCTGATCCGCGAGTGGCGGAAAACTCTCTGCTTTCTTTTAGGGGACAATGGTTGCTTACCTGAGCCGGCGAAGCTGACTGGTGGGGCTGTCGAGATGAGGAAAACAATGGTAGTGACACCTTGACACTACCAAGGGAGGCTGTTCTATAAAGGGGAGAAAAAGGGGTTGGCCAGTCCCATTATAAAAATACTATGCCCGAGGGGTACCTATAAACCAGCGGTTATTGGTGTTTTTTCTGGGGTGTGAGTTCAATTGACCTTTTATATACAATAACATAGTATTCATTAATTTTCACATGACGTTTATCTGCGCTGATTCTTCAAGAAGTATTAGAGATTCTTTTGCGAAAGAGAAAAAAAGAATATAGTGGCTGGGTATTCTCTTTGTTAAAATACAGTTAAAACCAAATAAATAAAAATTTACTTAAGAATGCTTTAACTTAAAAATTTATAGAAACTCAATGGCATGTTAAATAAATGTCTAGGACTCTTGATTGGGATATTTCTTTAATTCTTAATCTTCAATTGTTCAATTATGCGACGGGCTAATAATCTTCTTGTTTCTCGTTGAAGCTTTGTATTGGGAAATCTACTTAAAACAAGGTCATATTTATTTGAAAACTCGTCTACGAAAAAAAAAACGAACATATACATTAACAAAAAAAGGACGACAACATTTAGTTGTCACTTGGTAAAAGAGAAAAAATAATGGAAAATCAGTTACAGTTCAAACAAAAATGCTAAACTACGGCTGCTGTTTTGTTGTTCACAAAGTGTTAAAGCTGTGATCCCTGCAAAAAAAAAAAAAAAAAAAAAAAAAAAAAAAAAAACAAAAAAAAAAAAAAAAAAAAAAAAAAAATACAGTGGTTTTAACTTTTTGAACACATAATTCAAAATGCTTCATGTTTATGAAGCTCTCTCCATCTCGGGTCATTTTTATTTTGGACTACGATTGCTCAGTGTTATGGGAGGGATATTTATAATAATTCCTAAACATGATAATGTTGTAGTTTCATTAGAGTTATGTTCATTTAGACTCGATACTCAGTCGTTAGCTCTTTTTCGATCAAATGCCTGTTCGACCAAATGCCTTGGCCCTCGGGTCAAACTTTCACTTAATTTAAGTGTTGGAGTTTATCAAACATTGTTATTTATTTAGAGTATATACGCAGTGAATATGCATCACTTTGTAATGCATATGAATACAGTCCTGCTGAAGGCATCATGTAATTTAATTCATATGATCGTAGTAAAAGGACCTTATTGCAGATTTTTTATGATTTTATGGTGTATGCGCTAACTAAAGAGGGAGAGGGGACTGAGTTTTTAAGAAAAACTTGAGATATTCCAACGGTTTAAGCAATTTCAACTTATTGTATGTTTGAATCAGGTCATATTTGTGATCATAAACTCCACGACCCATACAGGGATGTACAGAGACGTACACGGACGTACACAGTAATTGGTCGCGGGGCAAGGTGCACGGCTTTAGACAAAACACCAAAAAGCATGCTAGTGTGACGGTGCAACACGTGAAACTATATCTCAAGGGTAAACAAATATGTATGCTCCTGTATCCCGCTGCAGACTTGTTAAAATTACTGCAAGTTACTGTTGATAAGTTCAGCGCGTAATTTTTAGAATTTCTGAAATAAGCTCTGTTGTGTGCGAAGTAATCCTCCAACTCTTTATTTGCATTGTTTTTGTTTTCACCTGTATTAAGACTGTATACTATTTAGTGCCGTTCATGAACATTCGTGTGAAACGGTTCGTTGTTATGATCAAGTCAGAACAATTAGAAACTTCCGTTTCGAAATAAGTATTTCCGGTATTATTTCCCAAAAATTTATAAGAGGATAAAGAAATTTTGCTTAGGTTATCGAAGCAATAATATGAAGATCTATCAGTAGTTAAATTCTTTGATTCCTGAAAGTTTAAGCTTCGAATTTAGGGCATTTTATTTACACAAAATGTAGAGACTGTACACAATCGAAATTTGATTGTGTACATTGTTTATGGAAAAACCAGTGTAAGCTCTAGTTCTTAGAAGATCAAGATCTATATGTGGTAGGAAAAACATTCTACCTTATCTAGAAAAATAGTTACCTTGTCTAGAAAAATACAAAAATAGTAATAAGATGTTAAGGAAATCGATGCGATGACAGCTTTAGAAATTATTTCTTAGTGTACAGTTTGTTTCGGATACAGAAAAGTACATGTCTTCTTGCCTACTTTTCATAGAATTAAACGTTTAAAATATGAAAAACATCAAATCTATTTTTTTTTTTGGGGGGGGGGAGGTCGGAACTTCTTTGTTTCAGAAACAGGATCTACGGCATTTCCCCCTATTTTTCTGCCCCCCCCCCCCCCCCCCAAAAAAAAAAAATGATAGATATGGAAAATTAGCTTAGGTTTTTGAAGAGATTATATGAAGTTCTGTCACTATTCAGAGTTATTTTATTTCTAAAAAAGTTTAGCTTCGAAGCTAAGACATTCTTCTTAGAGAAAATGTGGATAATTCACAAAATTAAAACTTCAAAACAGAAAGTCATAGAAAGAAATTTATTTTGCTAACCCGTGTCAGTTCAAGTTCATAGAAGACCAAGATCTGTGTATTTGCGTTTGAAAAAAGAAAATTGCTTTGTCTAGAAGAAAGTTACATCTAGGATATCAGGGAAATTTGATGCGTCGTGGCAACTTTGGAAATTATTTATAAGGGAACGGAATAATTTTGTCTATAAGGGAGTTCATAACGTCTTGCGGGTTTTTCATAGTTTTACTTGATTAAAACATAAAACGGCATCAAATAAAAAAAACAACCCGAGAAAAAAAAAAACAGATTTGGGCATCCAAGATCGAGTTTTCCAGAATTATTTGCTAGAAATCTAGAAGAGATACGGTATTTTGTTATCCAGTTTTCAGATGGATGATTTAATTCTTCTGTAGGAGTACGACATGAAGCTGTTCTGGAAAAGTATAGTTTCCCTGTTAGGACAGTTTTGTCATGGCACCATATACAACATGATGGGAATTTTTTTTTTCGAAATCGCCGCAAATTTTTACTAACTTTCACTGAACTTTTTTAGCCCCATTTCATGATCCCCGTACCCAGGAAAAATTACAGGTTTGCATTTCTTACCAGTTCGGAGCTACCAACCGCTGATCATGAGAAAAAACAGCTATGAAAGCATTAGTGCTGCTTCGTAAACACAACTACAACATTTCTCTGGCAGATTATATTCTTACCCGGCATTTTTTTTTTTTTTTTTTTTTTTTTTTTTTTTTTTTTTTTTTTTTTTTTTTTTTTTTTTTTTTTTTTTTTTTATGTAAGCGATTGGAGATTGTCATATAGAATAAGTTTTTTATTGTTTCCTATTGACCCTTATTCTGTGCCTTATCTTTTGTTTCTTCTGTTTCCTATAGTATCTCTGTATCTCTCTTTTGACCGTCAGGATGTTTTGTGTTCAGTTACGATAAAAGGTTCGAAGGAGAACTAAATCCATGGTGGACTTTTAAGACAAACTCACGTCTGAGATTTAGGTTCTATCAGTCTTGTCAAGATGATATTCTCTATTTATTTCTTTTTGCATTAAAGTCGCCGATTTATCCTGTTTTTTTCCTTTCATTTAAGACTTTTATTCTTCTGATTGTCGTTGTCCTAAAGGAAGAAATATTTATAAACAAAACCAGAGAGTTTTCTAGCAATGCATCTACTAAGAATAACATTCGTGATTAATGATATGTTAACATGTTTGTTGTGACAATCATTCTTTGTTTGGAAATAATGTTCTCTTGTGAAGCGAATGAATAGATATGTGAAACGAACCTATTTAACGAGGATATAGTGTTCATGTAAGCTTTACAAGTCAGTATCGTGGAGTGTGACTGGAGTATGCACTCCTGAAATCTAATAACTTTGTTATTTGTTCCATGTTCGTGCAGCTTTAATGTCACTCACCAGCTTACTGCTGTTTTGATAAACTCTCTAAAACGAATTATGGCACACGTGCCACACGGGGTACTGCAAACAAAGTTTGCAGTACCAAGACTTGGGGAGATCAGATTATTTCTGTCGAGGAGGTGCGATGCTTAAACTGAGTTTATCTCTAGGTCAAGTGTCCGTATTTTAGCGTATTGTATCGCTAAAATAGTCCGTATTGTATCTTTCCAAGATTCTCGATGGTTCCTCAGATGGATCTTCATGGTAAGGGTTTTTAAACAGTTGCCCTCATATATGGGTCTGAATACAATTTGTCTTTCTATATAATTTGTTCTTAGAATATCATAAAGTTTATTTATACACTGAATGAAAACTTAAAGCTTTTCAACGGCATAAAAATTGACTTTCCCCTCCCGCATAGTTTTATGATCAAAGGCAGATGCTTATCTAGAGATATGGGCTCATACTTGGGGAAGAGTGCTTTGGACCCGCCCCGTTCATATATATCACAATTTTTCGCATTATTCTTTACAGTTTTCTATATTCTTTATATAATTCACCTGTTTTGCAATGTTTTTTTTAGCTTCTCCTTTTCCTCAAAGGTTGTGGTTCTCCTCAGAATAAATTTTTACGTATGTGACTGTTAAGAACCTTCAAATCGGAAAATTGTCTGCGTCTATTCACAGTTGTATATGAAAAGAATCTTGGGACTTAGATTTACTCATTCAATCTCACAAATATAGTCTATCACACACTCTACACTGTCTCACAAATATTACTTTCTTTGAGAATTAGTCTTTTTCAGAAAAAGTATGCGGAAGAACGTTTCAACTAAAGATTGTTATAAATTCTCAGTCAGTTCTCTGTCGAAGTTCAACTGTATTTGCGAGAAAACTAACAACATTTAGCTTGGAGTAAGTCGTAACCTTTAAATGAATCCAATCAAAAAGTCCCATTCATTCAATAGGACTTATGGTAGCTGAAAGAATTTAATAAAAAAAAATGAAATTTTTGCTGTATTTTTAATAAGACTTGCAAAAATTTGAGTTAAGGTAGTTTTCTAAGGTTGAAACTCCTTTTCCAATTTAAGTTATAGTACCAGGGACCGAGCCTCGCTCGGTGAAGGAAATTTTAAACATAAAAACGTTGTCCGGCTTTCGTACTCCCTCCTCCTTGCGAAATTCCCCCTGCGGAAATGCGTTCCCCTACCCTGATTCACACAAGGAAAAACTTTTTTGTGTAGATATTCTAAATTTAGCTTTTTCAAAACAAAGATACAAAGGGGGAGATATTTTTTCAAACTCTAGGGGTAAATTCTCCCCCTCCATTTGCCATCTCTAGCAAGTGCAGAGGCTGTGAATCTTATCCTACTTCTGGGTGGCTTATAGTAAATGCCATGGGATTTTACAAATGACAAATTATAGAATCAAACTCAAAATAAAGATTTCCGCGTCTGTACAAAGACGTTGCCTATGTCAAACAGTTCGGGGTACACGGAATGTAATTAAAGAGCATTTTTGATTCACATTTCATATCACTTCAGGCAGCTGACTACCGTTAAAGTAAAAACTACAAAAACAATAGTGCTGCTCCGCAACACTGACAAAAGACTAAAATAAATGTCATGTGGAAACTTTTATATTTTTTTTTCGTCCCAATTTTTTTCATTTTTAAGCGTACAAAATTTATAAACCCGTTTTAAGTGTAACTGTTGTTTTGTTTTAGGAGCTGAAGGTTTTACTTCCGAAGAAGATCACGAGATGCTGGTACGGATTGAGAAGCAGCTCAAAAGACGTTTTGCGATAGGCACTCAAGTCTCTGAGGCTAGCATTGTTCAAGATTTTACTAGACAGGTTTGTAAAGCTAATTTTAAATCTCCCAGTCATGGTTAAACCCAGACAGTTACAGATAGGTTCTCAGGTATGCTAGCTGTTGATCGCTTGCAATTTTCAATTATCAATGCTTATTAAATTTTCATTTCTGTATATTTATTATGTTCGGTGATTTGCATGAGTTTTTTGTGTCTGATTTGGTGTTGAATTCTTTGTTTAGGAATGCTTCATTTCTTTTTTCAGATATGTGAGAGAGTTTAAAAGCTCAGTTTATTTGCTTAGTTTATTTACTTGTTCGTGTTGTGTTATGGTGTATGTGTACAATTTTAATCTTATTTTTGTGTGGAAATACTCTGTAGAGTGTTGTTATTTGTCATTTTGTCTCCCATTGTGTGTTTGGCCCTATTGTGGCTTCAAATTTCACATCTCCTATTTGCAAGTTCGTCTATTTATCTAACCAATAACAATTGCTGAATGATGATTATTCGTTCTGTAAAGATGGTCTCAAAAAAGCTTTTTCTGCTTAAAACCGACTTTTTTTTTATATCCTATCAACCAATGTTGCCACTTTTAAATGCACCAGGTTTACAAGCCAACGCTATATTACTTGCCCAAAAAACGTAACACCTATTGTTTGTTTGTGATGTACTTAATTGTAAACTGAATTTGATTCTATATCTAACAGAATCACTGCCGAATAAGCACTTGCTCGAACTACGTCAAGGCGTTGCATTGCTATTTATAGTTGGTGCGCAACCGCTTGCATAAGACAAATCTCTTCACCCCAAAATCCATTGGAGACGAATATGGTAGACTATATTTGGTATAGTCTGAAACCACTCGCCCTGAAGATGAAAATGCTTTACGACTCTGACTTACAAGTCACTCTCCGTGATTGAAGAAAAATTCACGAACAATGAAACTTTGAAGTCTTCTAGCCCCAGGGATGTAAAGGTCAACAGTCTAAAGTTTCTTGATTAGTGTCTCATTGGCTTTAGGTACGTGCCTTCCAAATTCCAAGTGAATATGGAAACTTTAGTGGGGAAGGTAGGTGGAGCTCACGATTGATGTACACCTCTGAAATACGCCCCCCTGTCCTCTTGGCCCAAATTCTTTGCTCCATAAGTTTCAAGGAGACCCGCACACCATGTCCTATTGACCCGAGGTACTTGTCCTATAAATTTCGAGCCGATTGGTGAAAAGAAAGTCTGCCTAACTTCCTGCTGCTGCTTCAAGTAACGGCCCTTTTGGCCTTAGCTGCGACTTGGTTTGGGTAGTCCGCCTGTGGTATAACTTCCTGGTGAAAAGTTGGTGGGAATTGAAAATCATTCCGCTCTAATTCTGGTTCAAATAAGGTACAACATCATTCCGCTCTAATTCTGGTTCAAATAAGATGCAACATGCCTACCTTTCTAAAAAAAAAAGTCGGTGATTGTAGGGGCGGGGAATTGGAGGGTCACGGATGCATTTTTCTCTCCAGTTATACAGATTGTAAAAATTAAAAAACAAAATTCAAGAAAATTAAAAAAATACTATCAAGGGAGGAAGAATTGCCATTTGAAGCCGATTCAGAAATGGTAACTTTTAGTTCAAACAATCTTATTGGTAAAAGTTTATTACGGAAACAAATCTATGGGAATTCGTACATGGGCGTAATTTGCTATGGGGCAGGGGGCAACTGCCCCTTCCAGACCTTGGTTTGCCCCAAACCCCGGTTTGCCCCCAAACCCCGGTTTGCCCCCCTACCCCAGTTTGTACTTAATAGTACCTTTATGGTACAAAACAGCTTTTTTTTTTAGTTTTACTGTCATTTTCACTTGGTTTGAAAAAATTACCTACAACTTGCCCCCCCCCCCCCCCCCCCGCCACCCTGGATTTTCACGGAATTACGCCCTGATTTCGTGCGCACTTTGTTTTTTATGCATTTTTACGCGTTTTTAGTACGCACTTCGTGTGTCTTAATCCACTTTCCTTTTTTTCCCTGCCAAAACCTTCTTTGAAGAAAGCTAGGAATTTTCTTTTTCCTTTTCACCGTCTAAATTCATTTAAATTTACGTTGGTTCTTACTCTTTTCATATGATTTAACGTCATCAGAATTTATTGCTTCACTTTATGGTTCTCTTTAAATAAACAAGTTTATGCTATTCATTCGAAGAGTTTGCTGTCATGATACCCCATAAATTCTGGTTATACCGCTGAAAAGAAGTTCTATTTAATTCTGATTTCCAACTTAAAAACTTCATTCTTTTCTTGGCTATTCTTCTTGTATTTCCCGTTCTCGAAAACAGTGGCAAAAAGTGTTTTATGACCTCATTTTCTGTAGCCCCTTGCTTTCAGAGAGGAGTATTGTCTTCTTTGATTTTGGAGATGGTTGCATCTAGGCCAAGTATTCTCGTTGAATTTCAATTATAAAGATTTCATTGTGGAAGAATGTGAACTAGATCCAGGAGCTCTTGTCAGAAGTGTTTTGGCACTGTTTTCTGTCTTTCATGTTTAGTTGCATATCTGTTGTAATTCTCTAGTTTTAAGGATGATATGTGATAGGCAAGGGCGTATCCAGAAATTTTGTTCGGGGGGATTTTTTGTGGGGGAAGGGGGTATTAAAAACTTCAAAAAACACACATCAAAAATTTGTTTAGATGCATTTTTGTTGCGTTTTTTACTAGTTGGAGATTGTTTTTTTTTTTTTTTTTGGGGGGGGGGAGATGATCGGGGATCGACACTAATTGTCTATTTCATCTTGGCTTCTATTAGATATTCTAGAATATTTTTTCGTCTTTTTTTTTAAATTGTGTTTATATGTACTTAATTATCATCATCCTGGACTTCATGCATGTTTAGGTGCAGTAGCCTACTCCTTCTGGATAGTTTTCTTCTTTTCTCCCTTTTTCAGGTAGATCCTTCTCGTGGACTGTTACAAGTCAATAACTAAAGGGTTGGACACACATAGGGTTTTCTTCTATTCTATCGTTTACTTGGCAAATTTTTTGAATTTGTAAAAACATGGACGTTCAAAGAGGAAAACATGTTAATGCCAAGCCGTTAAAAGCATATTAAGTATTTAACGGATAACATTTGGATTGCCATGTACAATATAGAGAACAAGATAGTGGCATGACTTTCATTGGCGTAAAGGCTCCTTTTAGTGGTAACCGCTAGTAGATTTGAAATTTTAAATGGCAGCCTCGCTGCAAAATGTTAGTTTCGTCTGAACCCTTTTTTCAAAAAAAAAAAAAGAAGAAGAATAAAGACACATAAGGTTTTAAGGGTTGAAATGCCTCTGGTCAAAAATAGAGTAGCTTCCAAAAACAGTTTTGTAGGAAATTTACGCCTTCTTCCAGGTAGATTTTAAATATGCAACATTTTGTACAGGTTTACTATTTGAAATTATAGACAACTTTTTTGAAATATCAGGTCGCATTGGGATTCTCTTGCAGCCATTAAATTTTGGAGGGTTCCAGTTTTCAATTTGACGAAAAACTCCAGTCCCCTGGATAGGATATGTGCTGTCCCTTTTAAGTTAATTAAATTTTCCTCCCCCGTATAGTATGTGAGCTTTGAAAAACAAATGTCCAATTTTGGGTTCCTTTGATATTGTCTTGCAATACTTTAGACAGTACGGTACAGAAAAAAAAATTGGTGGGCATTTCCTCCAATTCCTCCAAAATGAAAACCCACTACATGCAGCAGATTTTTATGGACGTTCAATTTTATTGGCCGTAGTGTATCGATCGGTTATGTCTGAAATTAACTTTAAAAAGCAACAGTTTTTTCTTGTGGAAATGGAAATTAAAATTGAAAACTTAATGAACTAAAATTATTGCATCCCGGTATATCTAACGCGTGATTGTAAAACTGGCTCAAATAGACTGACTCGTGATATTTCCGTATTTTTGTAGAATTCTGAAAAAACTAACGCTTTACTGAAAAACACAAAACCAACCCGACGAAATAGGATTATGAGCAGAAAAGTCCTTGAGTAGCCTGCAAAAAATAAAAGACTAATTTATAAGATTCTCAACTGTCTTCCACGGGCAGTAAAATCAGTAAATTTCTGTATGAAGTTTTAATTCTCTAAAAAAAAAAGGTCAAGCAAGTCCTGTTTTCAGTAATGTGCTAGTTTTTCAGAATTCTACAAATATTCAGAAATATCACGAGTCAGTTTATTTGAACTAATTTGGCAATCGTATGTTATATAAACTGCGAAACTTAAAACGAGTAATGTTCGTTTTTTAAGTTTCAACTTTGCTCTTTACTTCCATCGGAAAACTTAACTCGGTCTAACTTAAGCAAATACACCAAACAAGTTAAAATGATACACCAAATATTTTGGGAGCAACTGATCATTAAAATCATATTATAATCAAGAATATAAGGATATAAAAAGTTCAATTGAGTAAAGACAGGGGGGAATTTCCCTTACTTGTCCCCAAATGACGGACGTTTGTGTGACGTTTAACCAGTGGCCAACTAATGCACGCTTTGACAGGGTGAGGAAGTAAAGCCGTAATTATGAAAACTTCGCATAATTACGTATTTTAACGCTCGTACGATGTCGCAGCGCCCCGTTAGTGCTGAAAGAAAACATAGTTTTTTCGTTTATCAACTCCATCCTCCTTGACAAAATTACCGATATTCTACAATTCCTTTCACCTATTATTCTCAATACAGCGCAATCTGTTTGAAATAGGTATATAAAAAAAAACTACAGACCTTTCTGTGATTGTCTATTCATCAATAGATGAATGAAGAAATTAGCTTCCATTCACCATAACAATATGTAGCCATGTTGTACTAGGTTCCCTTTAAGGTTTGTTAGGAAAACGTGACTTCCACGTTGCAGAAGAGTTTTCTTTTTTGGCATCTCTGACAAACCTGTAGAGCGACACGGTGTAGAGTTTGGCTATGCGTTAATATATAGGGAATAAAAGATAGTTTGTTCGTTATACATTGATTAATGCGAAATCACTGAAAGCTCTATAGTCATTTGGTAATCAAGAAAAAGACTCGTGCAAACCAGTTTAAGTCGTGACAATAATGCCATATTTTCATCCATCACTTAGTTTTTACTTGTTTGCACTTAAAATACTGAAGGAATTGAGATTGATGATATAATCTTGAAACTGAAAGAATGCTCTCCGGCCGAAACAATCTTTAATGAGTTCTTTTTATTTTGTTAAAATGCTCGAGTGTCTAATCGTTTTTCTTTTGTTTTCCAGAAATATCCGGAGAGATCTGTTCAGAAAGTGATCTTTACCATGATTCGTCGAGGGGAATTACAACACCGAATGCAGAGAAAATTGCTTTATAGACTTAAGTGAAGTTTGCTGACATTGGGTAACTGAACTTGGTCGCTTCCTATAAGCGCATTGGATTATCCTGTTGTATATTTTCTTCAACAGATGAATCAAATAAATTCTTTTTTAATTTTTTTTTTTTTGTCTAACTTCGTTAAGTCAGAGGTTACTAGTCCAAAATTTAAGAAAAAGTACTTCAAGAAAAACTAAATTAGATTTTGCATTCTTCTGGAGAAAAAATGTTTGGGCTTGGTTCCTGGAATCTGACTACGTGTTGATGTTGTTAAAAAATTAGCATTTTAAAGCGTCTGCCTCCTCCCTTTTTATATATTTATAACAGTTAGATCATTGCGATTTAAAAGATTTTTAGCCTATTATGGTTTTAGTTTTATCTTTTTCATACTGTCGATACTGGCAGGAGGGGGGGGGGTAATTTTTTTTAATCTATATATTTTGAGAAGCGCTTCAAATGATATTTTTTTTTGCACCTTACAAATAAATATTAGATCAAATTATTAGAGTCATATTTTGTTTTAGTTTGGTTGCACATCCAGTTTCGTAATTAAAAAAGGAAAACGTGTGCTATTTTTTATCGAAAACGAGTTTGATCTACAGCTTGGACAAACTTGACCGACGGAAGTGATTAAAACAATCAGAATTGTTTCTTATTTTACCATTACAGAAATAAACAAGCCTTTTTACAATGATATTTTCGTAAATGTGTTTTACAATAGAACTCGGAAAATGGTTAATGCCTCATTTTGACTTTGGTAGCCGAATTCTTTCTATCTCAATCTGGCCCTGTTTAGAACTGGCGTATCTGCGCGTGTTACGTGCTATAAATTCTAGCAACCGTGACACTTGGTAGCTATGATTCAGTCCAATTCACACGCGTACGTAATTTGACATTGATGTCTAGGAACTAT
Organism: Artemia sinica; assembly: GCA_027921565.1. NCBI lineage: Eukaryota > Metazoa > Arthropoda > Branchiopoda > Anostraca > Artemiidae > Artemia > Artemia sinica. The sequence goes on from CM051262.1 coordinate 28,825,936, forward strand.
TTACTTAATAACCAGGATTTGTATCCTCTTTAGTAAGCAGTTCTGATTTAAGTACTAAAGAAGTTCTTGAGTACAAGTAAGAAAAACAGATAATTAATATAAAAAAAAACTCATTTTGAAAATGGGCTAAAATTTTAAAAAAATGGGCTAAATGGGCTATAAATTTTTTCGAGAACCTATGAACACAAGTGAAAACGAAGGTAAAAAATGGATTTGGCTTTACATTACATATATATCAAAATAATCTTTAGTTATAAATGAACAAAGGAAGAAAGCCGGTGGCTCGAGGAAAACGACCTAAAAAGATCAAGTAATGTAAAGCACAATACTTTTTGCGCTCCTTGTTTTCACTTATATTCATAGACTCTCGAGAAAAAAAAATTGTTTTCCACTTTTAGTACACTTTGAAAATGTTTTTTTTTTGTATTTATTATTTTTTAACTTTTTTAGTCTACTCTCAGATAAAAGTTTGTCTTGTCTAAAATTCGAGTATAAGTCACCACGGCCATAGGCAAATGTTCTTACCGCTGCGCTATCAAGTCTTGTATAACAATGTTTGTTGTATCTTTTTGCTGTGCCTAGTCACTCATTTATATTGTTTTATTTATGCAGGGGGGGGGGGGGGAAACAAGAGGGGAGAAAATTTTATACTGTACTATTGCACTGTCATAGGAAGTTAAAAAATGGCTCACAAATTTTTATAAATTTGTATGACGAAAACACAAATGACAAAAGTACAAAAAAAATGTGAGAGTTGAGGAAAATGAGTCAAAAGAGCAGTAGATGAATTTCTGGTATTAGATTACACGATACCCACTATCGTATAAAATCATTTTCCGAAAGCTCTTTTTTTTTTCACCTTTGTGCACATGATTTTTCAAAATTGGAAGGGTATCATGTTTATTGGCTTAGCTAGAACGTTTTCAGTGCAGTCAGTGAAACCTTCTTGATGAGTGAGGCTGTTACAAATACGGAAGAAATTGGGCTCAAAACGCGGAAGTGGCTTTTTGAGTGTGAAAACCTACCTGCGTTGAACCCTGGGTTCGGCGCAAAATCTTGAAATTAAGAATAAAACACCGAACATTTTTATTCACAGTTTCGAAAACCTATGAAATCGGATTTCTTTTATGTATTCGGATCAAGTTTATACTTTGTTTCAAACGAAGTTTTGGCTTATTTTTACATTTGCCAAAAAATTATATCCTGATAATTTTCATTTCTTGGGTTTGCTGGCAGGATTTCTGGCTAGTAGAGACAGGTTATGAATTTCGACAGTCGAAAACACAAGTCAAAAATGAGTTTGATGTGTTGGATTTCCAGAATTCTATAATTCTGGAAACCTCAATTTTGACCCATCAATTTAGGTTAGCGTTAATACCTTCTTAAATATATTGGATGTATACTACCTCCTAGCGCTTAATAGGGCGAATGACTCGCTGTTCATGACTAGTTCATTTCAATTTTGACAAAATCGTCGAATCGGAATATTAAAAGCCACACAGTTTTCTGGACGGGAAACGTTACGCTATGTTCTTATTTTTCACTGTATAGAACAGGGTTGGGGAAATTTTACTTCCAAATAATGGTACCGGCCAAGTCTCTTGTGGAGATTTGATTCGTGTGCAATTTTTTTCAAATTTATCCTTGTTATTTCTCTTTCCATATATTCATTCGTACTTGTAATATCTATTTTGTATTTAGATTTCCAATAGAAAACTTTAGCTCACATGCTAGAGATTTCCTAGGCCTACGATAAAATTTAAGCCATTTTTTACGCATAAACAAAGGAAGAAAAAAAAAACTACGGCAGAAGTCTTAAAAATCAGGAAATAGAAAGACAAGTAGGAAAAAAATTTATTTTTGAAAAGAAAACAATAAACGAGTTGTAAACAATTTATCAACCATTTTAAACATACTACTACGATTTAACAATAAGGGGAGCCAATATAACTTTCCTTCATCCTTGGACACAGGGTTCCCCATTCAGGCCACTTATAACAGAGCAAAAACAACTAGTAATATGTAATGACTAACAGCTTTTCAATAGGCACCTTTCAATAGGATATTGCAGCTATTATAGTTAGGAACAATCCTTTTATATATTTGTATAGTTAGTATAATTAACTATATTTATATAGTTGTATATTTATATATAATATATATTTTATTGTTTATATATTTATGTAGTATATATTTAATCGTTTTATATAGTTAGGAACAATTCTTGCGACAGAAAAATAAGAACGAAAAAGACAAAATCCAACATACAAACCGAAAAGACTAAGCGGATGTTTCCGCAAAGTCGTTCTCAGTGCAAAAGAAAAAACGGTACTGGTTAATTATATCTAAGACACCGCTATACACGAAAGAAGTCAAGTTTGGTTAATGCTAATGAAATAAAATAAAATAGATGAATATATAATAGTTTAGAAACAAAATTTGGGGGTACATATTTGCACCTTAGGGGGGGGGGGGGGGGGTAAAGCATAGCATACATTAAGTACTTAACCTAACCTAGGTACCTTTTCCCCTAAACCCCAAAATACAATCGTTTGAATATTGTAGACTCAATCAGAAACCACGCTTTACAATCAATTTAGATAGCAAATAGCCGTTTGACGGGTTTCGTGGCTGCATTCCTTGTACAGTCTATAGCGCTGTTTTAGATGTCATGCACCAGTACAAAAAAACTAACCTTTGACGTAACCTACACAGAAGTAAAATAAATGGCTGAAGAAGATCTTTCTTTTTCATATATAATTATTTTTTTTTACAAGGGCTTATATAGATGGCCTACGTATGTTGTCTGGGTCAAAATGATATCTCATTCGGAATTTCACTATTTATTAAATGCTCTCTTTTGCGGGGTATGAAACATAAATGTAGGGAGTGTGTCCAATGTGACGTTACTGATTTAAGTCAAGTATTCACCCATCCTGGAGTTTTTTTTTTGCGATTCTTTTTTAGAAATTAAGAAATTTTGTAATGAAATGTAGAGGAACTAATAAATCCTAGCCTATTTCTCTATGTGTCTAATTTTACGGTTGTTATAACCGTAATCTAGTAATTTTCGAACATCAGCCCATAGTAAACGGAAATTTAAAAAACACATTTCTAAAGAAACTGCTTTGACTAACGGAAAAAATGTTCAGTTGACACTGAATCAAATGTGTTAGCAGTTATCCACGTTCTCTAATAGTAATTTCCATCTACAAAAAATTGAGAATTTTAAAAATGAGCCTGAGATACTTTCAAAATGGCGGCAAATTTAAAAGAATACACCGTTGGAATAAACATGACCGAAAGCCCCTAATCTGAGACTTAATATCCCCAATATTGGTAATTGAAGAAAATTCTGTTTGACATTTGGTATCAGGGATATGTCCCTTTTTTCCGTCAGCCCTTGTGGCCTACTAGGCGGTCGTGGACAGAGGAGAAAAGGCTCGTTTGAGAGCTAATTTTTATATCTAGTACCCTTTTTAAGCAGCGAAAGAGATCACGCGACAATAAAGTACTATCTTTGGTCTTTTTCTACCTATTAGTGACTAGTCAGTAGGACTACTGCCCCTCTAAATCCAAAACAAATTGAATACACTTCAAAACGTCATCTTGATATAAGAAGGGAGGACCATTGTCCAATATCTATTAGTCTACAATCAAAACTTTCAACGATGCTATTTGTTGGGAGATTATATACTTTGATATTTAACGGATCTTTTGTTTCACCGAATTTTTTTTTTCGTCTAATCTGTCTCCAAAAGAAGAATTTTCGGCTTAGTCTGTACAACACATCCATAGAGGAACAAAGGTGGCTAAATACAAGTACTTGACTATGTTTCCGCTTTAACAGGCTGTCAGCTTTAAGCAACTTCTCAAATCGGTAAACACTATTTTATGGCCGTATCGATTGCGGCTTAACTTGTTAACCAAATATTAGAATTGGCACATCAGCCTGATATTATCTTAAACATCCAGTTTAGCTTTGTCTTTTCTAAGGCGATTTGATTATCCAAAAATACAGAAGTCACGGAAAAGTTAAATTCATTCGCTGTTTCTAAGGAAACTTTCAACAAGATTACTTCAAAGTTATACCTTCCTAAATGAACCTCTGAGCGCTTTCACGCATGCTTAGTTTTCAGAGAGTAAATGTTAAGTATAGACGATAAAAGTATCTACAAAAACCAGCTCTTCAAAAAAAATATCATAAAACAACTCAATAGCTACCTAAGGCTGAAAATGATTTTATTAAACGCCATAGGAAGCTTTGTTGCTATTAAGTAAGTAGATCGGTGCTAAATCTTTGCCGCAATAACTATTTATAGGATCTGTTACAATGGTTTCTACCTTTTCTTTTCTTTCTTTTTATAACGGCGTTTTATGAACAAGTAAATCGCGAATAAAATAAAAAAAAAGAAGAACTAAGAATCGAGGCTGGAGGTATAGAGGGTGAGGGTAGCCTTTATTTTGAAATGGCTCAAAACGCTTAAAATTAAAGGTTCTTCGACATAGTTAGACTTAAATATCACACTTTGTGTTATTATGTGTCCAAAATACCTCTTATCAGCGTTTGTAACAGTTCTTAAGTAAGGTACAAGCAAGATGGAAATAAAATGACAATTTAAGACCTGCTTAGAGCATAGATTAGGAGTTTTGTTTCTGCTTTTGTTAATGTCCAAGTTTTTGTTCAAGCATGCGTAAAATGGGTTTTAGCTCCGTCATTATACATACAACTAGTGTATTATTGCAAAAATAAGATATTTCAGTTGACGAATAACAAGAAAATATCCTAAAATTGTCTCCCAATCACTGCTTTATTTCCAGATATTAAAAAAGTTGTGCTCCCTTCATTACCGAAAAAATTAATAAAACGACTCGATGGTTTCCCACCTTTTATTGCCTGTACAGGTGTTGACCATGTTTTGTACATACTCGCTCGTTTTCCTCCCTTTTTAAAGCCAAATTAAAGTATATTGAATTGTTTAAGTTTTTTTTTATGTTAATGTCTCTTTGTCCGTTTTTTTTTTTTTTTTTTTTTTTTTTTTTTTTTTTTTTTTTTTTTTTTTTTTTTTTTTTTTTTTTTTTTTTTTTTTTTTTTTTTTTTTTTTTTTTTTTTTTTTTTTTTTTTTTTTTTTTTTTTTTTTTTTTTTTTTTTTTTTTTTTTACTCAGAAATAGAAATTTGGCTCATCTTGGCATATGATATTGATTTTTGAAATAAATATCTTATCTAGAATAAAATGTAATGAAACATTCAGCCTAAACGAGCTTATAATAGTTACAAGAAGTTAAAAATGTCCATTAAATTGAGGGCATATCAGTATATCCGTTAAAAAAAACTATATTTAAAAAAGAAAAAAATTAATATTAAGGAATAGCTTCCTATGCTGAACGATTGAGAAAATATTAAAGTTGAATACTGACTTTAGTTATTAGTACAACAAAACAAATTCATTGGCGGTTCTAGCCTCTCTTGCGCCTGGCGTAGAATATCGATTAGGCCCTCTGTTCCGTGTCTCCCAAAAATATCCATGGCAAATTTAGCAGAAATTTTATTTATAAAAAAAATGTTCATATATTAACACAATTTTTATTTATTTAAATATGAATTTCCTTACTTTATATGGGAAAAATAATCCCTGTTGCAGCACAATTGATGCTTTGCTTAGCAATACGGAGCCCAGTGTTCGATCCCCGCCGCAGCAAGATTGGGTGACAAGCTTGCTACTTGTTCCTGTAAAAAGAAGACCCAGCAACTGAAACGTCTATTCGAGCCCTGTGTGCCAGCAATGCTTTGGAGGATATTTATATGGGAAAAAATGAAAATTCCGGATTTAAGTTGCTTAAAATTACTACCAACTGCCCCCTCTACTTAATTTTAATATAAAAAAAAAATTCCAAAATTATATTACTACTACTACTAACAACTCACCGCAGCACCAAGCCGCCTGAGGCCAACGCAGCTACGCACGCTCTTCCTCCATCCCAATCTATTCAAAGCCTCCCTTTTTCTGCCTCACCTAAAATTTCTGCACCCGGAGCAAGTCCCCCCTCTACCCCTCCTAAGACCGCCTCTGAATAAAATATAATAAGGCTTTAAAGTGTGATTGACAAATAAATCTCGAGCCAAACGCCGTGCGTTTTGTCTCATAAGGTTAGATATTTATTTTAAAAAATCACTATCACAAGCCCTAAAGGACCGAATTCAAATTTCGGAGTAAAAAACAACAAAATAATTTCAAAAGTTTAAATTGTGATATACTCTTCAACCACTTCTAACAACCAGCTAAGAAATATCAAAAGCAAATTATGCAATTCCTTCATTTCGAGTGTTTCCGCGCCTTGTTTTATCTCCATAGTTATCATAGAAATACTGAAGCACTTAATGGGATTCGAATATCATTATATTGAATATTTGCCAGAATAGAAGCTCTGTTATATGTGGCCATCTTGAGCTCCCCAAATACATCAGACGAAAACACACACACACACTCACACAACGGTAGAACCGAGTCCTTTAAACAACTGGAATAAACAAAATCAACTGCATGCTTAACCGGTCTCAAAATCACTGTTCACTTAGCTGCCTGCTAGACTTTTAATATGGATATCATGTGCGTTCCTTATTTTCACCAGATCAGAACAAGGGGAATGTGGGCCATTGTTGGTTTGAAGGATAATCTACTATTTGGTTAAAAAGTTCACGGGTGAGGTAGGCAGTTTTCAATACATGTCCAAACTCAGCTTGCATTAGCTGCCAAATTTCTATGCACATTTTTTTCAATTTGATAGTCCAACTAACACCCGCATCCTATTTAAAATCCTTGAATTACACCATACGCTTCGAGTGAAGACATGAATACATAAAAATAGCCAAAAGAAAACAAATAAGCAACTTGTGGCAATTTTAGCGCCCCGTGGTCCACCAAGTTCGCCTCCAATCCTCTTCGTTCGTCTTAAGAGAGCATCACAGCAATCGCACAAAAGGCTGTAGTGCAGAAAAGTGTGACACTGAAAGCCAAACTGAAAAAATACAATAACTAAAATAAAATATATAGGTTTACAATTTTTTTTACAATTTTATTACACTTGGTTGATAGTTTGTTTTACTCTTATATATATATATATATATATATATATATATATATATATATATATATATATATATATATATATATATATATATATATATATATATATATATACATATATGGTACAGTTGCGGTTAATGGTACACAGCGGCTATAGACTGTCCTGTCGAAGGAATGCAGTAATGGAGACCTGTAAAGCGGGTAATTGCTATCTAAATATATCGAAGAGCGTGGTTTCTCATTTAATTTACAATATTTAAACATTTGTTTTTAGGGGTTTAGGGGGAAAGGTACCTAGGTAAGGTTACGTATTTAATATATGTTATATATATATATATATATATATATTATATATATATATATATATATATATATATATATATATATATATATATATATATATATATATATATATATATATATATATATATATATTATATATATATATATATATATATATATATATTTATCTAATGATCGAAAACAGATAAAAATATCGAAGGAATGTTAGCTTAGAAACTGCAATTAGGCTAACCTAGGTTAACCTTTCTAAGGCAAATCTAACCAAACATCATTTAATTGTAGTTTAGCGATTCGGCACACTGATAACTTAACTCATATAACTTACTTGCAGGACTTGACACAGCACAACTCAAGACCAATAACTTAACACTGAGCAGTTCCACACACCTTAAACTCGATAATGGGAAGTAAACACAGAAGAACTTCGCACACCAAGAAATATGCCCAGTCAACTCAACATACACCATCTATTCCGACCTTCATCCTTACCGTGGGCACCCATAAGCTGAATTCCAGGGGGGGGGCAAACATCGTCTAATTGGCACTTTTAATGTTATATAATAGAAATCTCAGAACAAAAATATACAAATAAGGCAGCATCATTCAGCCAGAGGGGGCGGGTGCCCCCCCCCCCCCCCCCCCCTGCCCCCCTTATGGGCGCCCATGATCCTTACCAGCTCTCATTATCTGCCTACTCTCTTCATGTCATTTGAAAATCGTTTCCACACAGTTGTGTTTCATCAGTCCTTATTTTCTAGTAATTGGACCAAGGAATACGTTTTCATTTAAACATAGATTTAGGGTGTAAAATAATTAACTGAGTTGATTTATCGAGCTTTAAAATAAAAGCTATAGTCAATTTAATTTTGTTATAATAGACGAAATGAATATCTCTTTGATTAAATAACCCTTATATTCACTTTCTTTTGTCCAATGTCCATAAAAATGCGTTAAAGAAGTAAAAAGGTGGACCTTATGTTTGTCATACAGTACGATCCTGTAAAAATTATAATTTAATACGTATTTACTTCAAATTTAATACAAATTAACACCCAACCGGGAACGGTTTATTAATTAATTCCTTAATACGTATTATAATGATTATCAAAATATGAATAATTTTAAAGAATGATTTTTTTCTATTTTTTTCCTTTTTCTTTTATGATCAAAACCAGATGAAAATACTTAAGAACTAAGGGACTGCAAATAGGCTAACCTAGCTTAAACTTTCCAAGGCAAATCTAACCTAGTATCACTTATTTTCTTGTTTTCTAGCAATTGGACCAAAATATACATTTTCATTTCAACAGAGATTTACGGTTTAAAATAATTAGATGAGTAGATTTAACAAGCTTTAAAATAAAAGCCACAGCAAATTTCATTTTGTTATAATAGACGAAACGAATATCTCTTTGTTTTAAACGACCCTAATATTCACTTTGATTTGTCTAACTTCAATAAAAATGCGTTAAAGAAATGAAAAGTTGGACCTTATTTATGTCATGGAGTACGATCCTGTGAAAATTTTTATTTAATACGTATGCTTCAAATTTAATACAAATTAACAGCAAACCTGGAACGGTTTATTAAATAATTCCTTAATACGTGTTATAATGATTATTAAATATGAATAATTTTAATAAGTGATCAGTAAAATGTGAAAAATATGAGTGTTAATGCATCAATACTCATTTTCTGATAAATTAGGTCATTTGCCTCCATTTTTTCCCAATTTGATGACGAATGCGCCGAAGTTAATTCAGTAAATACGCTAGTCAACTTTATTCACAAAAACAGATGCAAAATTGCGAATTTAATTTTAGATCCTTCCATAACTCGCTCTCACCTGGAAAAAAAAATTAATTTTGTATTTAATAGTAAGTAAGTAAGTTTTGTCGCGCTATAAGCCCTAGGGTCATGGCAATACAAAACGAAAAGGAGAATTCGTTTTAAATAATTGTCGTTACATAAACATAACTTTTTGTCGACATATTATACAAGAAACATATTATGAACTTTTTATCGTACCTGAAACACGCTCATAATTGGGTAATGAGCATACTATTACAGTCTTTAAAATAAACTAAACTGCTGCATGTTTGCTGTATTTGTTTTCTTTTCTTGTTCAACATATTAATAACCAGATCTTTTAGATTGAGATGTTGTAGCCCAAAAAGAACAAATGAATAGAAAGCAATTAACTGTCTCTTGATCATAAGCTAGACATTAGGCCTAACTCTTAAATTTTACTACTTACTTTCCAGGTGGAACAATGAACGGTCTACCATTGATAGCATGTTTTACTGCTGCTATAGACCAAGCAATACCAATCCCAAGGAAGACATTTACGGCGTTACTTCCAGTAACATTGCCAATTGAAGCATCGGCGTGCTTGTCTTGCACAGCAGCTACCTTACTTGCAAAAGTATCTGTAAGCGAAATATGTAACTTTTATTATTTTTTTTTAAGGAGTTATGTTTGTAACTACAGTTGCCAGACAAAGAAAAACTTTGTTGGATTGGATTAAATTCAATCAAATTTTTAGAAATTTCTAGGTGTATAGAAAATTACCTGTGTTTCATTTGGGCTAGTTATGTTATGATGCTATTTTTCTAGCATGCTGTGTTCTTGATATCTGTAGAAATCTTGTAGTGTGGGTAAATGTAAAGGAAATAGTTTAGAAAATGGATAACGCATGGAACTTTGCAAATTATCCCGGAATGTATATTGATGTGTACTTACTTACGGTTTTATTCAAATCTCATTGAGATACAGAACGTTTAGCTAATAGATAAATTTGATCAAGTATTATCACATGAAATTATTTAAGTGGATTTCCAATCATTCCATTTGAATTCCTAGATTTTATTCGACTTAATTTACACAGTACATGGTGATGAGGAAGATGATGAGTCACAGGCAAAATAGTAGGGGTGGCTATGGGGCTGGAAACGAAGGTATTGTTAGTTCGGAGATTAAGGTAATGAAAATGGAAATGGTATAGTAGCTGGAATCGACATAAATTGTGGGCAGCACTGCTAGTTCTGCACGTGATAGTCGTCTTGTTGGAAGAGGAGTTAGTGGCTGCGGTTGTGGGTGTCATTTTGTAGTTAGGTAGGTAATTTGTAGCTATGTAAGGTGAGCTTTTATCTGCAAAAAACTGAAAAGAAAAATCTGACAAATTTCACTGAGATGGACTTAAATGATAGTCGTTAATATTACCCTTATAAGCCAAAATGTACTTATATGTCCTAGGACTTGTATGTGCATGTTAAATTACAAGGTATTTTAATTTCAGGTTTTCAGAACGATTGGCCACTGTGGTTTCTTAAATGTGTTGCCATGAGATGCATAACGAGGATTTTTATACTTGGTAAGGCTTCTGTTGTCATGGTGAAATGTAGAAAATTGGATTGTTACAAATAAAGGTTTCTAATTTGCAAGCCAATGCTTTACTTGGCCTTCGGATGAATTAAGCTTTCTTTTATTTCGGTCAACTTTTCGTTCTTACAAAAGGGTATCTTTTGAATAGGAAAATACATATGATTATTTAACATGGAGTATTTGGGAAGGAGGGGCACAACTTTGAAAAAATAAAAATGAAGTTTTGATAGTAATTTATACATTAAAGGACCAGCCCATTGTAATGGTTCCAACATGTAAATTTTATCAAGTTTCAGGTCACTCGTTAAAATTTATGCGTTGAGAAATTTTGTATAATTTTCAAAATAAGAGGAAAATATTTGGGTGGGGTAATCTTAATGAGAATTACACCATCAACTTCATCATATCAGAGAACCCTCTTGCAGAGGCTTCAAGCCCTTATCTTATAACCCCTTATGCATGTTTTTTTCGAGAAGGATGGTCGAGGATACGTGTTTATGTGTGTTTTTTTTTATTTCATTTTGCTTGTTTTGTTTGTTGTTGTTTTTTTTCTCAAATAAAATTTCGGGAGAGAGGTCCCTGTAAAAATACTTGCTCGAAGAGATACCCTTCAAGACTGAAAAAAAGGATGAACCTAAAGCACATCTTGATATTTTAGATCCCTCCTCCTTATAAATATTTGAAGCGTTGAGTTCTTTAAGGGAATATTATCACTCTCGATGCATTGTTATGTGAATATTAAACTTAAATCTGAAAATGGGGGTTGAAGGAGGGCATGGTAGTCTCACTCATATTCAAGAGAACCTTGGATAAATAGACCTTTACCCGACCGTTTAAAGATCTAGCATTTTTTAAGTACCAAAAGCTGAAACACCACAGTAAAGTGGTAATTTTAGCTTTCTGTTCAATCAAAGAACTATTTTGGCCTAAACAGGGCTGAAAAGTTATCGAGCGAAAGTTCCGAGAGCTATTGAAAAATTAAATGATAATATTCATGCAGCTTCCCAATCTCCGGGGTCATAGGTGCGTGTGGCCTACTTCTGGTCCCTAAACATTCATGTAGTCTATTTTATGTTGACTCCAGTCACCCCCCCCTTCTTTACGATAAGGTTCGACTTTTTGCCCTCAGTATTCCATAACACATGCTCAAACACAACGACAATAGGAATGGCGTATAAACAGGGCCATATCCAGGATTTTTTATCGGGGGGGGTAGGGGGTTAAAAACGCATCGAGAATGTGTTTTTTCATTATTATTAAGTTTTTACGAGCTGGACAAATATTCAGGAGAGGGTCAAACCCCCTAACCCCTTCCCTGAATGCGGCCTTGATAATAAAACAAGTCCATAAAGCATTAAGAATGAAAAAAGAAAAAAAGGAAAAAAGATACCGTTTAGGCAGAAGGCTGTAGTAGCTGCCATTTTTCTTGATTTTCAAGCCAATATATTTCCCTTGTTGTTCAAGCCAAGGGAAAGTAAGTTTCCTATATAGGGGTCTCGGACAGGCGATTCTAATGGTGTACTTTTTGCTTTGATCTGAGTCTATTTTTAGGAGTTATGGGTTATTATATTTCTTAACATTGGACGTGATCGTCTCTTACTAGGTTGCTAGCCACCGCGGCAACCGGATTATTGATGTGCATTTCTTTTTACTGTGGAATTTTCTGTTTAATTGTTTTGATAGGTGGCCAATAATTAAATATTATCATTTAATGACAAAAAAGGTTAAACAAGGATCAAGTTGCTAAAAACAGGGATTATTACCAGAAAATGGCAAAAATACTTATTGGCAAAGAGATATTAAATATTATGGATGTAGTGATAACTGCAACTAGTTCGGTGTAAATTATGGCTCGTAGTGAAGAAAAGTAAAAAATGAAAAATGAAATTCTAAATATTAATTAAGCCATCTCTGAATTAATATCAATATGAAATAAGAGATGACTTCTATTATTGTGATCCAGCTTCATATTAACAAATAATCAGAACAAACTGAATGTTTAAAAAGAAGCCTAAAAAGATTTCCAGTCACTTATTCTGAATTGCGTTCTGCGTAAGGGGTATTTAAAAGGGAGATATGAGATCCAAATTTTTGAAAATTGCTCAGCTATGTTTGAACTAACGATGCTGCGATTTATATTTTTTACGAGCTCTTCAAAAACAAAAAGCAATATTCGTAAACATACTTTTTCGAATGTCGAATGGCTTTAAATCAAAACTAAAATTCATGTGCTTGCTTTTACCCATGGACGAAATAGCCAACCATGTTTTGTACGAATTTCGAACCAAGGGAGTCATGACCTGGTTCATCTTTTATAGCCATTTAAAAACAACGTATAAAAAATTAGTTTATACTTTGTAACGTAGATGAAGCTTACTTTACTTTTGCAATTTCCAACAGCTTAAAAAAAAATAGGCTACCTTCCTCCATGCTTCAGTACATAAGCTATAGCTACGTCATTTTTTTAGTTCCTTTAATTAGTCAAAAGCGTGCTAATCAAATTACTACATGCGTAAATTCAAGATGGAAATATATTACAATAGTAGAAAACAACATAAGACAGAAACTGTGTACGTTTATTTGATATAATCAGTTTTAATCGACATTCAGCCAAACTAAGCCTAAGATAATTCCCAAGTGGAGCCCATGTAACAATTTCTTTTGGTTACAAGAGTGTTACAGTTTGGTTACAGAATAAAATAAGAAAGCTAAGATATATGAAAGCTGTGCCGTTAAGCAAAATAAGATGTGGAAGACAATGGGGGCCAAGCTAATCTTGAGTGGGGCTCTGGCAGATCTATCTACGATTAGGTGCGCAGATGATGCCGAGAGTGTTGGTTTGTTGATGACTACAGGGCACGCGGAAGATTCACGCGATTCAATAAGTCTGGCTAGTGTTGGCCAGCTACAGTACCGAATCCCCCAAAATTTTAAAATTGTCGCCGAAAAAAAAATTAGTTTTGGATTTCCCGAAATTCTCCCAAAAAATCTTAGTACATCCCAGTATCTTCCTGAAAATCGGAATTCGTTTTTCCTCAAAAAGAAGCTTTCCGCCCATATCGACGGAAATCTTTTTAGTTTTGTTTTCTTACATCTATAAATGATTTTATTTATCAAATATTATTTGCCAAATAAACACAATAATTAACAAACAAAACGGAAATAAATATTTTTGTCAACCCAGCCACCTCCGGCTTTGAATAGTCCGATCAATAACAATTTAGTGTATATCACTAACTGAAAACTTAACAATTAAACTCTATTGATAACTTTTGATTTTATAGAATGGTGTAACGTAATGGGAAAGGGGGCAATGCCAGCGCTAGAGACTTTTCTAGGTGAAAGGATATTGGAACCCAAATATTTCCACTATGAGGAACAAGTTTTCAGGCTTCTATACATTTCAGCATCCGTTTCTCAATGTATTCCAAAAGGCAGTTTTCCGGGCCTTTTTAGGGGGTCACTTGTGTGCAGCTATGACTGATCGTACGATAAAAGATACTAGGGTTTCATTAAATGGTCATGGTTTACTTTTAGCTATGCTGGTATTTAATATTTATTAACTGGTTAATGGTAAATTTTGTGGTAATTTTAAATGGTAAAAAGGTGGTGGATGGTCTAATGACTACCACCCTACGGACTTACCTGCCAAGAAGCGGCACTTGAGTGCTTCTCAAATAACAGTATTTATTTAACGATGTTGATAGAGGGTTTTACCTTATTTTGTAAATAAATAAATTTTCTTTTGGGCCTCGATTCATAGATTTCTTTGTTTTATTTCTTTTCTGTTCTCTTTTTCGTTTTGATTGTTATTAATACTTTTTTTTGGATATTTTTTTTATCTTCATGATTAGAGATTGGTCATAATTTGTTTGTTTTATTTCCATTTTTGTTTTGTTTTTTTGTTTGTTAAGAGTTTTGTCTGTTAAGTGTTTGCTATATCCAATGATTTCATGTCTGTCTGTGGACAACCGCTTAGATTAATGTTATGTGATATGTCATTTTGTAATTAAACCAATTGAATTGAAAAATTGAATTAGGTATTAAATCGTACCCGTAATTTGGTGTACCCATAACTTAATGAAGGTGACAAACTATATAAAGATAAATATAAATAACCTCCAGAGCAATTACTGGCTTAGAGGACGTCGAAATGGCGTTTCATTTGCTTTATTATTATTATTATTATAAAAGTTAACTAAATAATAAATAGCTTTTGTCTCTCTGAACTTTTTAATCGTCGTATTGTTCACAATTGGCTTTTTGCCAAGTTAGTAAAAGCTCAGTCCATCTTACACCAAAAAGATATAAGCAGAGGCTAAGTCCTTCTAGACCCCCTAAAAGATTCGGGAATTTCGCTAAGGGTACACGATGAAAGAGTTTTACTAACTAGTTTTCTAAGGTACACTTTCCGAATATTTTTTCTTTCCAGTTATTATTTTGAAAACATGCAATTGGGTATGAATAAAAGTTGAAAAATAAAAGATGAAAAATGAAAATAAAAACAGTTTAGTTGAAGAAAAACAAACCTGAAAATATAAGAGTTTGTCATTGCGTATTTGGACAAAAATGACGAGATCAACTAGTCTTAAAATAGCTGCATAAACGATATTTTTGCTACATGTTAAACTTGGCTTTTAAGTGAATCGATTTTTTATGCTTTGTTTTGTCTTTGAAATTATTTGTCCTTAATCATGTTTGTTTTAGCGTGACGGTACAAAATTGAGGAACGAAAATATTTAAAAAGAAATAATGGTTTCAAAAAGGCCTTTTTCGTCCTCTGTACTGACCTGGAACTGAAGTTCCAAGAGCAACGAATGCAATAGCTGTTATTGAATCTTTTAAACCAACAGAACAGCCGAATGCAGATGCTACATCGCCTATAACTGCTGTTAGTATGCCAATCCAAATTATTGCTACGCAGAAACACAGCCATCCACCAAAACGATCTGAAACAGTTTTCTAACTAAAATTGATGCATATTCATATAATAACCGAAGTCCATTTCCTTCGAAACAGGTTATCATTGGCGCTAGCTTAGATTAGCCCCATGCGCAGATTATTTTAGATTAGTTCTTTTTTTCCCATCATCAGTAATGCGAAAATTTTGTGAATAAGATTTTGTGAACTCTCATAAAAAGAAAATTCGATTTTAAAATTTTGGGTAAAGAGTTAGTGTTTGGTTACAGTTAATATTTAAAGTTAAGGAAAAGTGATGACAATGAGGAAAAAGGAACGAATACAAATTCCCCCGTATGACGGAGCTAAGCTAGAACATGCTCAATTGCAATTTATGTCCCGTTTTGTTGAAAATTTCATGGAAATGTCGACTCAAGGCTATTATATATGCAATATATGCACTACACAAACAGACACTTCAAGTAACCTGTTTCCGAGAAGTGGTTTGTCTTTCAGGATTAGCTTGCGGAAAGAGACATTAGTGCTGATTTCCGTACAGAAAAAGAGGCCTTTTCCCCTGATAAACCTGATTGTAAATCATAATAGGCATTGTAAAAATTCCATGTCACTGACAATCTAAATCATGAAAATGTTGTTCCACTGACAAAAATGATCACTCATAATCTAGATTGTGAATTTGACAACTTCGCCTGAAAAAACCTGTGGATTTTGCCGACTCGCGGGTCGGGTTTTAAAAAATTTTGCTGTTCCACTGTTTTCATTTCGACAATCTGTTTTTATAAACGTTATTATTTAGCATATAATTCAGAACCTAGTTTCGAAAATCTGGTTTGTCAGGGGAAAAGACCTTTACTGTAGATAGCAGTTCAGCCAGACTGAAAATGCACTAATCGCAGAATGAAAATGCAAAAAATCAGTTCAAATAGCTTTGGAGTAAATTTCGCCACTGGATCATGGTAGCAAGTATTTGGGGAATGTGTCAGTGACTGATTTTTATTCTTTACCAGATAATAACAAAATAATAGGAGTCCACTGAGCATTCTGTATAACTTGAGACTGGCATTTGTAATAATTGGCTCGCATAATAAATCATCGGTTGTTTTATTTTTACATAGTCGCTGGGAATAGGGGTGTATCCAAATATGAGTTTATTTTCTGAAATTTGAAATTTTTGGTTTTTGAGCCTTTTTCACATGCTACTTAAAAGCTTGGAATGTCGCCATTTTCATCTCATGCGTTCAAAGGAGCTTTAACATGCATTTTTAGGTAGGATCTATTATCAAAGCGTTGTTTTGGTTAAATATCAGAGTCTAAGCATGTCATCTAGCAAGAGACGCACGTTGTGGACCACTTTATGGACAACACAGTGACTATCACACTTAAAGCTTATAATATATCCTATTACTGCTTTTTCATGAAGATTTGTGACAGATAGGTGAACTTAATAGGCGTATTATAATTAAGGTCTTTTGAGATAAACGTGTGTTTTTTAATCCTTAATTCTTTCACATGGTAAATATTTGCTACCAAAACAACATCCATTTCGCGTAAGCAGTTACTATTGCTTCGACTAAAAGTATAAAAATGGATGACCTTGGATTCTAAAGTCAATACGAAATTTGCAGCAGCTCAGCGAAAAAATGAGATAATGTTTTTTGTAATTTAATTTTTTTTTTTTTATTAGTTCAAATATAAAATAATTCAAACTGATCCTTTCGTTAAGTTAAGCAGAATTAGTTTAGGACATGCTAAATCTCGTAAATTTTGTATTGATTGAGAACCACAATTTTCAGTCTGGCTGACATTTGAATAAATTGCAGTCGAGCAATTAATTACACGACGCGAAAATTCTCTCCGCTAACCTGGAATACTTGTTCCTAAGGCCACAAAAAGCTATGGCAGTTACAGCATCTTTCAAGCCGATCGTACAACCGAAGTGCGAAGCACAATCTCCCAATAATGGCTGTTAGAACTCCAATTAGAAGCATGGATATGGTGAAACACCAGTAACCATCGCTAAGATCTGAAAGAGCATATTAATATATAGAAAAAGAATAAAGTAGTGAAATGAACAAAGCCAGTGAATCAGCCAATGAGCAGTCAATAAATCAGTCTTTTATTATTTCTATTTATCAGAATGTGCAATATACATCGCACGAAGAAAAAAGAACAAAAAAGAAAAAAAAATCGAAAAAAGAAAAAAGAAAATATTAAAGGAAGATTATTTCCAATCAGTGAAAAGAGAGCAGGTCTTTCGGCAAAGACTTCCGTTAAGCCGTTTTCAGGACTCAAATGTATATATATATATATATATATATATATAATATATATATATATATATATATATATATATATATATATATATATATATATATATATATATATATATATATATATATATATATATATATATATATGTCATGTACTATGTTAGTACATCATATAAGCATTTCTTATGAGATGATACAAGCAATTTTTTATATGATGTCATGCATAGCATAAAATAAGATTATCGAGTTTCTAACGCATCAGTTATTTATATAATATATTGTCTGTTGGAAGGCCCAAAAAACGAAAATTTGCATTCTTTTTTTTAACCTAAGAAGTTGAAGAGAAAACTAGAAACTCAAGAAAATATCAAATATGGCAAAGATTTAAACAAAAGTTACACTGATAATATGATTTTAGAGATCGATCAGTTGTATAAAACATAAAGAAATTTTAAAATCTTTCGAAATAATAGAATTTTAATAGTTTTCCTATATTCTCCTGTATTTTCATATGTATAGTTTGTCTTTCTGTATTTTTTTTTTAACTTTTACCCACCCCTTGCGAAGCATAAATTTCGTAGATTTATACCCTAAAATTAATTATTACCCTACAGTATCAATTCATATACCATACCATAAACTTATACGTTACGAACCCTAAAATAAATTTATGGGTAAGTGCTGCGAACGTTCACTTTAAAATTACACTCACGATCCTTCATCCATCTCTATTTGAAGGTACTTTATGGATAATAATAGAAGGCGATGAACACCAAAATATACAAAATACCATATACTCTGTACAAAAAAAAAACTGAACTTCCTGACAGTTTTCAAATTAGAATTTCATGGGCAATATGGGGCGCTGTTCTAGTGCATTTACATAATAAATATCAGGCAAGAACTCCCCTTTGATTTTTTTGGCAAGAAGGGGCCTAATTATAAATTAGCCAATGCTATCTTCTCAAAGCCATGTAAATACATATTATGCAAAATCAATCATTAAGCACTTTAAAAATATTTAGTTGGGATGGGATGTTAGTCAAGATTCATTCATCTGTGCCGCTAATAGAAAACAAATGGATCAAATATACACCAAAGCTGGTAAATATACAGTGTCACTATGTGTAAATCTCGTACATGGCAGCTTTGGTGACATCGATAAAGGTGTCATCAGAGGTGGAAATCTTCTTTGCAAACAGAATGGTGCAACTAGAAACGAAATCCTTATTTTACAAAAAAAAGTCTTAATTTGGAATTTATACATTTGTAACTTTAATAGAGAGTTTACAATCACTTAAAAAAAAAAAATTTGAAAACACGCAGTGAATCCACGATAGAAAAGTTGCTTTTGTAGCGGAAGAGCTTGCAAAAGATTTAAAAAAAGGTGAATTTATACCGTTGAGCTTGTTTCATATTAATTGTTACTCTTCTAATTTAGAAAGTTTTGCTTTTCTTACCTGTAGGTGGAACAAATGCAAATAATACTTTCCAGAATAAGGTGAGAAAATGTAATACATAATCAGTACAAGATGGAGATTTCCCTTCTCCATTTTCATCATCATCATCTGAAAAGTAAAAACATGATTGAATGGCTGAGCGGAAAAGAGACAGTATCCCTCTAATTAATTGCTTAAGATAATGAACATAGAATTTACGATTAAAGTAACTAAATCGCGAAGGAAATATATTTTCCTAAGCTGTTTTTCAATTGAGCCTATCAAAGTCAATAGGCATAGTTTAATCATGGCTAGATTAATGTTGATGAATATTATTCTCTTTTGTCTCAAAATTGTTAAAACATAAAGCCAGCGCTAATTTTTTTTGCTTTTCCTAAGGCAGAAACCCATAGAGAGAGAACACACCGGTTTCCCCCTTCCCCCATTAGAGGACCGAAAGGCAAAATCGTGCAATATTCAGGAAAAAGGGACGAACCTGACATGCTTTTTATACTATTGCCCTTACCCCCACCACCCAAAGATTATGTGTGTTGTGCCCTTTCTCTTATGGGGGCTGTGATTTCCCTATATTTATTTTTTTTTTTTTTATTTTTTTTTTTTTTTTTTTTTTTTTTTTTTTTTTTTTTACTGGAACCGTGAAGGAGAATGAGATGTACAATAAAAAAAACCTTCCTACAGCTAAAGTCCTAAAACAAATCTTCAAAAATGAATACAACTTTAGTCGAGTTAACCAAATGTCACGTTGTGCAGTTCTCAGCATAAACTTACACAGTTATCAACATCAGTAACATTTTTAAAGCTTGTATTTTGAAAAAAAATAATAATAATATAAATGTTTTGGAGGCGGGCTGAAAATTCTACGAAACGGTGATTTTCATTTTTCAATAGTTATGGAACATTATCATTTTCTCCTACATCCCAGTTCCCTTTGTATTCTCATTATTACATCAGAAATAGTTCTGTTTCTCATTTCAAGTTACAGCAATTAAATGAAATGAAAGAAGGAAAAGGGAACAATAGTCAGCAATATATCTTGAAAAATTCTGAGAGAATATTAAATCCATAAGAAATTGGAAATTTCTATGGCTTGATTGCGTAAAATAATTACTTTAAATGATTCTGTCTTCTTTCTTTTTTTAACTTATTGTGTGACAACCTTAATTCACATTGGCTTAAATAATCTCTTAGCCCACACTGCTTTTCCATTTACAAAAAAAAAATAAGAAAGACAAATTCTTTTTCATTTACAAAAAAATAAGAGAGACAAACAGGTGTAATTTAAATAAAGCAGTGGAAATAAAACAAAAGATATAAAAAAACAACAACAAACTTTAAATAATCAAAAAATGAAAGAAAAAAACCGAATATTTTGACTTTCCACGTAGAGAATGACCCTCAAATATGGAGCCAAAATATTCGGATTTTTTTTATAATTTAAAGTTATTCTGATCTTTTGTTTTGTTCTACTGCTTTATTTAAAACAAACTTGTTTGTCTCTCTTAATTTTTGTATTGCTGGTTTTCTCCAACAATCTCTTCAACAACAAAAGGGCTGAACAGACGTAGCGTTCTTCAAGCCAAAAACGACCGTGTTTATTAAATATAAGTGAGTAATGTGCCTATAATATATTTGACGACTGATTTAATGTCCTTGGTAAAAGCCTATCAACACCGTATGCTACCTATTTAATGATAGATTTAATGTCCTTGGTAGGTTGGCCAAGCAGAAAGGTTTCTGAGCCAATAGTTGTCAAACTGGTTAATAACCTGTAGTTTAAAGGTATATCAGATCTCGTCCGGTATCGCATATATTATTACAGATATCAAAAAGGTATCTCAATTGCATAATTCTGGACTGAATGATAAAATCGTGTCATTAGATACTGACGGTACATAATTTATTCATCATTAGCACTTGTAGGACTTGAATATAGCGATGAAACCAAGATGAGAATAGTTTGAATATTATTTTAATTGGATTGTATGAAAGTGGTATATGGGAATAAAATTGCACATCAGTTACGGTAAGTCTGAGGGGCTTGTAAGTCTTACGCAACGTGACATAAATGATAAAAATGATTAGAATAACGTCACTGGTACCAATCTGTGAAAAACGGTTAGCAGTGACAAGGCGATCTTGTGACTTGACCTAGCTTTCACTTCTTGGCTGTGGTCTGTATAATACACAAGTTCGGATTTGAGGAGTTTGGGCGATATAAAATATTCTTAAGCATTGGAGTATGCTAAAAAGTTGAAATTAATAAAGTCGTAGGCTTCAAGAAAAGAATTATTTATAGAAATTCAGAACATTGTGACTTGACCTAGCTTATCTTCTTGGCTGTGGTCACTATAATATACAAGTACATATTGAGGAGTGTGGGCAGTATAAAATATTCTTTGGCAATGGAGTATGCTAAAAAGTTGAAACTAATAAAGTTGTAGTTGTCAAGAAAAGAATTTAATGGAGAAATTCAGAACAATCCTTAGAAATCCTTAGAAATCAAATAGTAGGGTGGTTATGGATTTGAACGATCAAGGACTTCAACCACCAACGACCCTAACGACCAAGGATCTCAACCTCTAAGGGCTCCCTCTCCCCGACCTCCAAGGGGCCCCCTCCCCCAAATTCCCTACCCCCACCCCCATTTTTTTACTTTTTTAGTTTAATTTTTTTGTCAACTTTTACTTTTTTATTTTTTCTTACATAGAAATTTTTTCAATTTTTTTACATGTCTTAGAATGACATGAAATATACTTAAAACCAAAAAATTCAAATTTAATAGTTTCAAAATACAAAATGAAAATGATATAGATATGTTAGTCCTGACTTTTACTATTACAAAAATAATGTTTATAGTGAAACTTTTCTTTTTTTCTGACTTGGATTTTGGACTTGGAAAATTATTCAACTTTTTTTTTATTATTCTTAAAAATGTATTGATTCTCGAAATAAGATAGAATTAAGCAATCTGCATATTTTTTAACATAGAAATTTTATAAACTTTTTTTTTACATGTCTTAGAATGACCTGAATTATTATTAAAACAAAAAATCGCATTTAATATTTTCGAAATACAAAATGAGAATGTTATAGATATGTTAGTCGTGACTTTACCATCAGAAAAATAATGTTTGTAGTAGAACTTTTCTTTTTTTGATAAAATACCTGTATGCTAAAAAATACCTGTATTAATTGATAATGAAAGATTTTAGTTACATGCGAACTGTAAAAGCATAGATTCTGAAACATTTGAATAGTTTTTCTTGATTCTGTGAAATGTTGTAAAATCCTTTTATAGCTTCAAAATATCTGTATCAATTGATAATGGCAGATTTTAGTTACATGCATGCTGCAAAAGCATAGATTCTGAACCATTTGAATGGTTTCTTGATTCTATGAAATGTTGTAAAATCCATTTGACACTAGAAAAAAAATAAAATGAAAATTTTTCAAAAGTTTCATTTTTGTTTTTCCCCTGTTTTTTTCTCTTGGTCATAGAGCCTTGCGGGGGAGTCTTTGTTGAAGTATTTTTGTTTTGAATTTATTGGTTGAATAAATTGATTGATTGGGTCTTATTCAAATGAGACTTCGTCTTAGTTAATATTTAGTCTGTTAAATATGAATAGTAAACTAAAAAAAATTTCTGGTCTAATTTAATGTTTCAACCCAATGAATTGAAAATGGACAACACTATCCAGTCTCATAGTCATAAAATCGCATGAGAATAAATAAAAGCCCTGTATCACAAAAATACCCATATTCATGATACAATTTTTCTGTTTGAATACTTTTTGACAATCAATGAACGACACATTTTCGACAGGCGAGAGATAAGGATGCTCTCAATGCACAAATATCAGATAAACTTGCTTTTAGAAACTAATTAGCTTTTTTATCACACACAGATCTTTACACTTCAGACACTTTTCTGTATTTTATCAGAAAAATGATTGGCGGTTATGATAGAAATATTTTAGGCTTCAGATTTAACTCTCGATGTTGCTCTATTTATCTGCTTCATTTGATTGCTATTGACAGCGGTTTTTCTTTTGGATCTACCGTGAAACGTGTCATTTATTAGGGAACTTCAAAGCTCATTATTCCATATTTCAATCCAGGTTTCAGTTTGAAGATTTCATAGGAAGCGCAATAGCGCTGCCTAAGTAAAAAGCAAAGTGGCCACAATATATTTTATTTTTTTTTCGACCAAGGCACTTCCTATAGAAGGAGTTGTCGTAGAAACTTTAAAAGGAGCTCGTTCGATGGGAATTGAAAGTTCTAGTACCCTTTTTAAGAGTCAAAAGTGATTGAAGTCAAATAGCTCATCCCCCCCCCCTCCCACATCCGTCATATCCTCAAACAAATCCAACCAAATTTTTTAGATAACCATTTTGTTCCGGCATAGTTGAAAGGTCCAGTAATTATGTTTCTGGGGAATTCTCCCCCACTCCCCTCTCTCTCCCCTTGAGCCCTCAGGGCGAGGGCTATACGTTATTCTACTTGCCCAATGTTAACATTTAAGGTTTTTTTATGGAAGGGGTGGTCGGATAAACTTCAGAGTGGAATCGTTTGATTGAAAATCGGAAGTTCTAGTGCATTCTTTAGGATTCAAAAGTTATAAGAGGGCAACTAGACCCCCCTCAGCCTTCTTTTCCCCAAATGTATCCGAAAGAAATTTTGAGACAGCCATTTTGTTCAAAATAATCCAAAGATCACACAACAATGCCTCTGGGGTTGACGCATATCCTCACTGCCCGGGGTTAAAGGTTATAAGTTATGCGCCGGGGGCATATAAGGTTTTAATGGAGGGGTGGTCGTATAAACTTTGGAGGAGGCTCATTTGATTGGAAATTGAAAGTTCTATTTCCTTGTTAAGAGTCTAAAGTGATCAGAGGGCAACGATACTCCCCTCCCAAGCCCTCTTTTCGCCAAATGTATCCGATTGAAATTTTTAGATTGCTATTTTGTTCAATATAGTCTAAAGATTATATGTATATGTCTCTAGGGTTGACACATGGAAATCAGAAGTCCTGGTCCCTGTTTTAAGAGTCAAAACTGATCGGAGGGGAAACTAAGCCCCAAGCCCTATTTTGCCAAGTGCATTGGATCAAAATTCTGAGATAGCCATAATGTTCGGAATAGTTCAAAGGTCAACTAACTATGCCTACTGGGTAGAAAAAAAAAAAACACGGCCCACTGGGCAAGGGCTGTAAGTTTAGCAAGTTCCCCGTTGCTAACATATAAGGTTCTCGTGGAAGGATTGGTCGTAAAAACTTCACAGAAGGTTTATTCAGTCTAAAATCAAAAGTTTTAGCCCTCTTTTTAAGAGTCAAAAGTGATCGGAGTCAAAAGTGACCCCCCCCCCCAAGCGCTTCTGGTCGAAATTTGGAGATAGCAATTTTCTTCGAAATAGTTCGAAGGTTAAACGACTATGGTTCCTTTAATTGTTAACTTTTCAGGTCTTTGTCGTAGGGTTGGTCATATACACCTTGGAGGGGGCTCATTCACTTGGAAATCGAATGTTCTAGCTCCTTTTTTTAAGAGTTGAAAGTATTCAAAAGGCAACCAGCAAAAAAGAGCCCACAACCTTTTTTATCAAATACATCTGGTCAAAACTTTGAGATAGCCATTTTTTCAAAATAGTCTAAAGGCAAAATGCTTCTGAGACTGACCCCCAGCCCTGGGTCAAGGGCTTTAAGTTTTGCAAATTGCTTATTGTTAACATGTAAGGTTATTTTGGAAGAGCTGGTCCTATTAACTTAGTTTGGAAATTGAAAGTTTTAGTGCCCTTGTTAACTCAAAAATTAAGGCGATTTTTACAATTAATATTATAACAGTCATCATTAAACCAGTTTATTCTAAAAGGACCTCGCTAAATAATACCTTATGCTATCTCAATAAATATTGTAATCACCAGCATCACACCAATTTATTGATTCTAAAACGTAATCAGAGATTCAAAAACTTAAACAATTATTATGAAAAAAAAAATTCTGGCTAAAGCTTAGCTTTAGAACCCTTTCAAACAGTTCGTGGTAACGAACTGTAAGTAAGGAGTGACCCGGCTCAATAGTAACCAAAACTCCAAAATACAGAATTTTGATGCCAATAGATATGTCAAATAAATCAAATTTTTTATGCTGATTTCAAATATATAAGTTTCATCAATTTTAGTCTTACCCATTAAAAGTTATGCGCCTGAGAAAATTTGACTTATTTTCGAAAAAGGGGGAAACACCCCCTAAAAGCCATATAAATTTAATTAAAATTACACCATCGGATTCAGCGTATCAGAGAACCCTACTGTAGAAGTTTCAAGCTCCTATCTTCAAAAATGTGGAATTTTGTATTTTTTGTCAAACAGTTCGTGGTAACGAACTGTAAGTAAGGAGCGACCCGGCTCAATGGTACCCGAAACTCTAGAAAAAAGGAATTTGATATCAATATATACATCAAAAGAATCAGATTTTAATTCTGATTTCAAATATATAAGTTTCATCAAGTTTAGTCCTACGCATCAAAAGCTACGCGCCTGAGAAAATTTGGCTGATTTTCGAAAAAAGGAGGAAATAAAAAGTTATCCTAAAAGCCTCGCTCAACGCCTCGCTCTTTACGCTAAAGTTTGACTTTCTCACAACTCTTATTTTTTTTTAAACAATAAAAAACTTTAGCGTAAAGAGCGAGGCGTTGTAAAGAGCGTTGAGGAGGGGACAGCCCCTTTCATATACGGAATAATTTCTGTTCGTTTAAGTTTTAATTTCGCTCCTTACTTTCAGTTAAAAAAACTTGTTTTTTTTTAGTTAATTTCTTAAAGACTGCATGTGATCAGTTCATTATAGAGTATACAAGCTCTTTCTGCAGAGGAGACAACTCTCAACACACTCATTAGACAATGGACTCATCATCTGGTCTTTCTCTTTAAGCCAGTCAAACTTTCTCCCAGAAACAAGCTAATTTTAAAAACTTGATGAAAATTTCAAAGACAAAACATTGAACGAACAGCAATATTTAGGCATGTGAAACAATCTGATTAAATATCAACAGAGGAATTATTTCTTAAAGAATAAATATGCCGAGAAAATGATTCAAAAAACTTACCAGCACTAACTGTTAATGCTTCTAGAAATTGTTCTTTCCACGAACTTGTTCCAACTAATAAGGAAGCGTTCGCTCTTTGCAGTAACTTGTCTACTGTGTTCTGCAAAAAAAAAAAAAATAAACATGCAAAATCTCAAAACTCATTTAGGCCACACGACATTGATATATATATATATATATATTTATATATAATATATACATAGTAATAATTGTGTATGTATTTATTTACGTATTTTGTCTCTAAAACGGCTCCATATTTTTTTGAGAAAATTGGTATCTTGGGATATCCTCGCATAAAAAAAACGATCTAGATAGGTAAAAAGTCTGAGAAAAATCGTTAAGAGCCTTAATTTTTTTTTTTTTTTTCAAATCAAGTCATGTAGGCTACTATGTTATTACATGATATAAGCATTTATCATGACATCATATACTTTATGGTATCATAAAGTATTTTTTTAACTGATCTGATGTCATGCATAGCATAAAAAAGATTGTTGAGTTTTTCCACGCAACAGCTATTTATATAATATAATGTCTGTTTAAAGGCCCAAAAACCGAAAATTTGTAGTTGCAGTTACCATAAATGATGATTCTTTGGAACCACCATCTGAACAATCAAACGTGATAAGACGTGAAATTTGACAACCTGGACCGTCAATTGCAACAACACCAATACGGGCAGCTAAAGCAAAGGCCATTGCTAAAAAGTGAGGGAGTCAAAAATGAAAATGAAGTGCAGCGAGTCAATGAAAATCAACCTGGACAGCGAGAATCAAAACGTGTCAAAATTGAAAGCGATAGCGATGATGATTGGGTTTGGGATTTTGAGTTGGATAAGGTCATCAATGCCTGCCATACCTTTGTTAAAAAAAACAAAGGTTCGGCGATATGCATTTCATAATGACGAAAAATAAGCCGAGGTGTAACGAAGCAAACAAATTGAAAATGATAGCGGTCTTTCATAATGACACAAGACAAGCCGAGGCAAAATTGAAAGGTACAATAAAAAAAAAATGTAATTTTACAAAGGCACCAATTCTAATTTAATGTCCATTGGACGTCATGACATCAAGAAAAGGCTCAAATGGTCTGCGTCGAGAAAACAAGCGACAGTGAAAATATATATATAGAAGCCTGTCGCGTGCCCCATACCTTTGTTAAAAAACAAAGGTTCGGCGATACGTATTTCATAATGACAAAAGATAAGCCAAGGTTTGAACGAACCAAACAAATTAAAAATGATAGTGAAGATGATTAGGTTTTGGATTTTGACATGGATAAGGCCATCAATACCTACCATACTTTTGAAAATCAAAAATATGGACTGGATAAATCGTTGGAAGAAAACGAAGTTTTTTGTCCCACCACCTGAACAATTAAAAGAGATGAAAGATTTGGCGATACGTCTTTCATTATGACGAAAGACAAGCCAAGACAAAAGAAGAAGTTTTGTCCCACCACGAGAACAATTAAAAGAAACAAGGGTGGTCGTCAATGCCTTCCATAGCTTTGAAAATCAAAAACCTGGACAAGATAAATCATTGGAAGGAAAAGAAGTTTTTGTCCCACCACCTGCACAATTGAAAGAAACAAAGGTTTCGGCGATATATCTTTCATAATGATAAAAGACAAGCCGAGGCAATAGTTAAAGGTCCAATAAAAAAAATGTAATTTTACAAAGGCACCACTTCTAATTTATATATATATATATATATATATATATATATATATATATATATATATATATATATATATATATATATATATATATATATATATATATATATATATATATATATATATATATATATATATATATATATATATATATATATATATATATATATATATATATATATATATATATATATATATATATATATATATATATATATATATATATATATATATAAAGATGTATAGTACCGAAGCCCCGGATATATAGCCCCGATACTCGGCAACGCGGCAGGCTTCTATATATGGATTATCATTGTCGCTTGTCCTCTAACCGCAGCAAATTTGAGACAACTTGCTGACTTTTCATATTGCGGTCTTTTCAAAGCTATTGATTATTAAAGCAAGTCCGATTTCTAACAACAATATCTACTAAGCTTCAAACTTTTGGTTTCCTTTTTCAAGGTTTTTGAACTGTTCTAATCCCTTGTTAAAATATATATAAATATTTTTGCAATTACCAGCCACCGGGCCCCGGCACTTGGCACGCTGCAGGCTTCTATATATGGATTCGCATTGTCGCTTGTCTTCTAACCACAGACAATTTGCTGTCTTTTCATGCTGCAGTCTTTTCGAAGATATTTGATTATTAAAGCACTTCCGATTTCTAGCAACGATATCTACTAAGCTTCTAACTTTTGGTTTTCATTTTAAGGTTTTTGATTGTTGTAATCCCTTGTTAAAATATATACAAATATTTTTGCAACTACCAATTTTTTGTTCTTTACGCAATTTACTGTCTTTTCATACTGTATCTTTTCGAAGATATTTGATTATTAAAGCAAGTCCGATTTTTAACAACGATTTCTACTAAACTTCAAACTTTTGGTTTTCTTTTTTAAGGTTTTTGAACCGTTGTAATGCCTTGTCAAAATAGAGAATCATCATTTGTAATAATTGCAAATCTTCGTTTTTTTTTGCCTTCCTGCTGACATTATATAACTGGTTGCGTTCAAACCTGCAAGGAGCTTAATCATGTAGCGAGTTGATTTTATCTAACAAAAAAAACAAACTAATTTAAAAATTTTCAGGTATTTTTCTAGTTTGAATTAAAACATTAAAAGTATTACTCAGGAACCGTAAATATTTTTGTAGTTTACATAATAACTTTAGTGATCCTAAACTGAACTTAAAAATGTTTTCAACTTTTTTTCATGTCTTAATGAGAAAGTGCTTATCAGAAGCAACACTATAGCGTTGCCTACAGTAAAGGTCATGCGGCTCCAATGTTTTATAATTTTTTTTTCAGCGCCACTTCATATGGAAGGGATGGCCGTGTAAACTTCGGAGGGGGCTCATTCGATTGGAAATCGGAAGTTTTAGTGCTCTTTTTAAGAGTCAAAAGTGATTAGAGGGCAACTAGCACCCCCCACGCCCTCTTTCCCCAAATTCATCAGATAAAATTTTTGAGATGGGTGTTTTGTTAAAAATAGTTCAAAGGTCAGGTGACAAAAGCTCCGGTGTCAACACCACCCCCTAGGTTCCGGGGGCAGGCGTATATATATATATATATATATAATATATAATATATATATATATATATATATATATATATATATATATATATATATATATATATATATATATATATATATATATATAATATATATAATCTTTATAACCGAGCAATAATTGTGTATGTATTTTTTTTCTCGAAAAAGGCTCCATATTTTTTGGGGAAAATTGGTAGCCCGGGATATTCTGCCCCCCCAAAAAAAAAAAAAAACAATGATCTAGATAGGTCAGAAGTTTGATAAAATTTGTTAAGAGCCTTAATTTTGAAAGATTACTATTTATTTGAGTGATGTCCTTTTATATACATCAGTATTGTAATGGCGTTGTCACACTTGTCACACATATGTGGAAAAATTGAAAATTTTCATGTATGGAGAAGATTATATTAAATTTCTTAAAGAGCAAAAAACTAGTAATTGCAAAAATATTTGCATATATTTTGACAAGGGATTACAACAATTCAAAAACCTTAAAAACGAAAACAAAAAGTTTAAAGCTTAGTAGATCGTTGATAGAAATCGGACTTGCGGTAATAATCAAATAAAAAGAAGTTTTCTCAATAAAAGTAAAGGCCATATTAAACTTAAGATCAGAAGAAATAGAAACTTACATTAACTCAAACTCAAAACGACCAGAAATTACTATTAAAGAATAAATGAAACCCAAAACGAACAGAAATTAAATAAACAGTCATAGCAAAAGAACATACAAGAGTTTTATTAAAAAAAAGGTATACAAAAATCAAACAACTAATATAAACGAATAATAAACCTTAAAACAAGAAAAGCTTAAGTTGAATATGCAAATCAAGCTTAAACTAAACAAAAATATGGTGCTATTGAAGTATAAATGAAACCCCAAACGAACAGAAGTTAAATAAACAATCATAGCAAACAAACATACAACAGATACTAATTTAAATGAGTAAATAAATACTAAAACGAGTGAAACTTAAATTGAATATGCAAATAAAGCTTGAAACGAACAAAAATCTCTACAAACAAGAGCTTGGGTTTTGCATCCTTCTCTTACTATAATAGTCTAAAATCTACTGCGTCATTGGCGCTTTATTGAAAACTATATGTGTCTTGAACAGTCTTGAAAAGTACAAATAAAGTCAAACTGAATGTTTGACTTTATTTGTTGAAAGATTATCAGTTCATGATTTTATTTCACTGTAATCTATTTTCATTTTCAATGCTGCAATAGCTGAAAAAAAAATGTTTGAAACATAATTCGTTCTTAGCGAAGCACCAATGACGTAGTAGGCTTAAGACTTTTACAGTTAGGGAAGGAGTCAGTATCCAAACTCTTGTTTTGTAGTGAAGCTGCATTCGTCTTGAACAGTCTTAGAAAGACCTAATAAAATTAAACTGAATATTTGGTATATAATGATATTAATTGCTGAAAGCTCATCAGTTCAAAATTTAATTTTATTGTAATGTTTATGTTTATTTTCAATATTGTATTAAGTACAAAAGAAAATATTTGTAATATAATTCATTTTCAGTAAAGCGCCAATGACACAGTAGTTTTTAGACTTTCAAACAGTTCGTGGTAACGAACTGTAAGTAAGGAGCGACCCGGCTCAATAGTAACCAAAACTCTAAAAACCGGCATTTTGATACCAATAGATACATCAATAGAATTAGATTTTTATACTGATTTCAAATATATAAGCTTCATCAAGTTTAGTCTTACCCATCAAAAGTTACGGGGGAGGATATTTCCATGGCGGATATTTCTTTGGGGGAAGGGACATTTCTATGAAGGGGGCGCTGGATTTCCCAGCATTATTTAAAAAACTATCAAAATTAAATTAAAAAAACAAAGTTTTTTCAACTGAAAGTAAGGAGCAACATTGAAACTTAAAACAAACAGAAATGATTACGTATATGAGGGGGTTCGCCCCCTAGTCAATACTTCGCCCTTTACGCTAAAGTTTTTTTTTAGCACTTTCTAATTAACTGGCTTTTTTGATTCAGGGGTTTGTGATCCGAACAAAATTCGAACTTTAGCGTAAAGCACGAGGCATTGACTAGGTTAAACTCCCTAATATACGTTAATAAAAACATACAAATATAAAAGTTCGTTACGTGAGTTAATTCGTAAGTTACGTCAGAAAAAATTTCGAGAAAGCCATTTAGCCAAAACAAGTAAAATTAATATACAAGTTTCATTCTGATTATTCATGTACGATGAGCCAAAATCAAGCTCCATTGATTCGAAAACGTTCAGAAATTAAATAAAAAAAACAAATTTTTTTTAACTGAAAGTAAGGAGCAACATTAAAACTTGAAACGAACAGAAATTATTCCGTATATGAAAGGGGATGTCCTCAACGCCTCGCTCTTTACGCTAAAGTTTGACTCTGTCACACAACTTTATTTTTTAAAACAATAAAAACTTTAGCGTAAAGAGCGAGGCTTTGAGGAGGGGACAGCCCCTTTCATATACGGAATAATTTCTGTTCGTTTTAAGTTTTAATGTCGCTCCTTGCTTTCAGTTAAAAAAAAAACTTGTTTTTTTTTATTTAATTACAGTAAGAGAAGAAGGAAAAACCCAAGCTCTTGTTTGTAGAGATTTTTGTTCCTTTCAAGCTTGATTTGCATATTCAATTTAAGTTACACTCGTTTTAAGATTTATTTACTCATTTAAATTAGTACTTTTTGTATGTTTGTTTGCTATGATTGTGCATTTAATTTCTGTTCGTTTTGGGTTTCATTTTTGCTTCAATAGCAAAATATTTTGGTTCGTTTTAAGCTTGATTTGCATATTCAGCTTAAGATTAACTCGTTTTAAGATTTATTTATTTATATTAGTTGTATGTTTTTTTTTGTATACCTGTTTTTTATATGCCTGTTGTAGTTTTTTTTTTGCCATGATTGTTTATTTAATTTCTGTTCGTTTTGGGTTTCATTTATTCTTTAATAATATTTTCTGGTCGTTTTGAGTTTGAGTTATTGTAGGTTTTCCGTTTCTTTCTGATCTGAAGTTTTAATATGGCCTTTTTATTTCTTGAGAAAATTTCTTTTTCGGAATGTTTTTTTAATTAATTTCTGTTCGTTTTTGACTGCCAAAGTTTCAAGTTTGTCAAAATTCCCTATTTCAAAATAATTTTTTATTCCAAAATAAATTAACAGTTTAGGCAAGAACTAATAAAATTAAACTGAATATTTGATATATAATGATATTAATTTCTGAAATCTCACCAACTCAAGGTTTTGTTTCACTTAGGGCTGGATTTAAAGCTTTGACGCTTTTAGGCCCAAATGTTTTTTGCCGCTCCATTTTTGCAAGATTTTCGTGAAAATCCCCAAAACTTCGGGAACAGTGAAAGCCTCACGGCCTAGTCGGCCTATTGGTTAATTCTGGTGTGGTTTCACTGCAATTTTCAATTTATTTTCAATGTTTGTAATAAATACAAAAGAAAATATTTGCAATATAATTCCTCTTAGTAAAGCGTCAAATACGCAGTAGGCGTTATACCCTTACCGTTAGAGAAACGGGAGTAACCATGCTCTTGTTTGCAGTGAAGACACCATTCAGTAGAAGTACATAACCCCTACTCTCCGAGGACTACCGTGGTCTAACAACCAATCCTTAATCCAATTCTCACTTGTCTTTGAATTCTGTTTCTCCCAATTATTATAATAAAAAAAAGGTAAAATAATTTTGCAGAATTTTGTTAAATAAGAGAATTATAATTCGAGAGAATTATAGATTCGAATTATATAATTCGAGAGAAGTAAGAGAATTCGTTATTTATGTAAGAGAATGATACTTTTACCGTTAGGAAAACAGGCAGTAGCCACACTCTTGTTTGTAGTGAAGACACCATTCTTTAGAAGCGCATAACTCCTACTCCCTGAAGACGACCGCGGTCTAACAACAAATCCTTAAACCAATTAAATAAAAAAACTAGTTTTTTTAACTGAAAGTAAAGGAGCGACATTAAAACTTAAAACAAACAGAAATTAATCCGTATATGAAAAGGGCTGTCCCCTCCTCAATGCCTCGCTCTTTACGCTAAAGTTTTTTATTGTTTTTAAAAAAATAGAGCCGTGAGAAAGAGTCCGACTTTAGCGTAAAGAGCGAGGCGTTGAGGAGGGGACAGCCCCTTTCACATACGGAATAATTTTTGTTTGTTTTAAGTTTTAATGTCGCTCCTTACTTTCAGTTGAAAAAACTTATTTGTTTTTATTTAATTTTGGAATGTTTTTAAATTACTGCAGGTTTTGATTTTGGCTCACCGTACATGAATAATTAAAACGAAATTTGCATTTTAATTTTTTTTTTCTTTTTTTTGGCTAAATGGCTTTCACGAAAGTCTTTTAATTTTATTTACGAACGTTTTTATTAGTAATAAATATTTGTAACTTACGATTTAACTTACGTAACGAACTTTTATATTCGTACATTTTTATTGCGTATATTAGGAGGGTTCGCCGCCCTAGTCAATACCTAGCTCTTTACGCTAAAGTTTGAATTTTGTTCCAATTCTTTAAAAATGACCCCCTAATCACAAAGTCCGTTAATTAGAATAAATAGCTCTTATGAAAGTACTAAAAAAAAATTTAGCGTAAAGCGCGAGGTATTGACTAGGGGTTGAACCCAATCATATACGTAATAATTTCTGTTCGTTTTAAGTTTTGATGTTGCTCTACTTTCAGTTGAAAAACTTTTTTTTTTATTTAACCTCTAACCGTTTTTTTTTTAAATAATGCTGGGAAATTCGGTACCCCTTTCATAGCAATGTCTCTTCCCCCATGAAAACTTTCTCCATGGAAAGATCCTCCCACGTACCCCCCCCCCCCACTACCAGAAAAATCCCTCCTGAAAACGTCTGTATACTTCCCAATGACCAATACTATATGTAAACATTGAGCAAAGTTCATAACTTGCAGCCCTTCCCCCCTGGAATGTGAGGGATTAAATCATCCTCAAAGACTTAGTTATTATATTTTTCGACCATGCTGAACAAAATGGCTATTTTAAATTTTGATCAGGCGACTTTGGGGAAAAATGAGTGTGGGAGGGGGCCTAGTTGCCCTCCATTTTTTCGGTCACTTAGAAAGGGCCCTAGAAGTTTTAATTTTCGTTGGAATGAGCCCTCCCGCGATATTCTAGGACCACTGGGTCGGTGCGATCACCCCTGGAGAAAAGAAAGAAAAAAAAAATAAATAAACAAGCATCTGTGATCTTTTTTCTGGCAAAAATTCAAAATATAAAAGGAGCTTGAAACCTACTGAATCTGATGGTGTGATTTTCATTAAGGTTCTATGACTTTTAGGGGTTTTTTTTCCTCCTTTTTCCGAAAATCAGGCAAATTTTCTCACGCACATAACTTTTGATGGGTAGGACTAAACTTGATGAAACTTATATAATTGAAATTAGTATAAAAATATGATTCTTTAGATTATCTATTGGTATCAAAATTCCGTTTTTTAGAGTTTCGGTTACTATTGAGCCGGGTAGCCTCTTACTTGCAGTTCGTTACCACGAACTGTTTGATCACGTTTGTCTTTGAATTCTGTTCTCCAATTATTATAATAAAAACAGATAAACTAATTTTGCAGAACTTTGTAGCCACTTAAGTAAGAGAATTATAATTCTAAGTAAGAGAACTGGTTATTTAAGGAAGAGA
This sequence comes from Artemia sinica, assembly GCA_027921565.1. Classification (NCBI taxonomy): domain Eukaryota; kingdom Metazoa; phylum Arthropoda; class Branchiopoda; order Anostraca; family Artemiidae; genus Artemia; species Artemia sinica. The sequence goes on from CM051262.1 coordinate 28,861,353, forward strand.
ATAATACTATTACCGTTAGGGAAATGGGCAGTAGCCACATTCTTCTTTGTAGTGAAGATACCATTCATTAGAAGTACTTAGCTCCTACTCCCTGAAGACAACCGCGGTCTAACAACGAATTCTTAATCCAATTCTTACTTGTCTTTGAATTCTGTTCTCCCAATTATTATAATACGAAAAAGGTAATCTAATTTTGCAGAGCTTTGTAGCCACTTAAGTAAGAGAACAATATTCTACAAATCTATGAAGCATCCCTATCGCTTTTACTTCCAATGATGTAAGCATTACAATTTACAGCTGTGCCAGCGTCACTGAAATGTTTTTCAGTAAATGAAGAAATAGCCACTCTCAACCTCAGAGTGGTTGAACCACTTATTGGCAACGATTAATATGTGAAACAGTTTCTATTTTTTACCTTAGCTTTGAATATAATTTAGTTAATGTAAATCCTAAGATCTACAGTAATCCATGTTTTGCCTTAAATTTACCTAAATTGCAGCCTCTGGCATATGCATCAATTCTTTCATACCCTTTTCTTTGTCATATTTGTTTTGACAGACAAATATAAGTGTCAACCCAGGAAGCATAGCTATTTGGCCTTTGAACTATTTTGAACAAAATGGCTATCTCAAAATGTTGACCAGATGGCCTTTGGGAAAGTGGGGCTTGGGCTAGTTGCCCATTGACCACTGTTGACTCTTAAAAAGAGCTAGGAGTTATAATTTCGATCGAATGAGCCCCCTCCAAAGTTAATACGACCACTCCTTCAAAAAAAATTGTATTCTAATAATGGGCAGCTTACATAAGTTACAATCCCTGCCCCGAGGGCTAGGGAGGATTTCTCAACCCCCTAAGTTATAGTAATTTGAATTTTGGACTATTTTGAACATAATGGCTATTCCAAAATTTTGATAATATGCACTTGGGGAAAAAAGGCACAAAGGGGGGTGGGGGATTGTCACTCTTTGATCACTTTCGATTTTTAAAAACTTACACCTTACATGAGCTACAATTCTTGTCCCGAGCGCTATGGAGGATTTCTCAACCCCTAAGTTATAGTAATTTGAATTTTGGACTACTTTAAAGAAAATGACTATCTCAAAATTTTTATCGGATGCATTTAGGGAAAAAGGCGTGGGAGGGGGTAGATGCCCTCGGATCACTTTTTATGACTCTTAAAAAGGTAACTGGAACTTTCGATTTCCAATTGATTTAGCCATCTCCGAAGTTTATGCGACCACCCCTTACATAAAACCTTATATGCCCCTGGGACATAGCTTAAACACTTACCCCCGGGCTCTGGAAGTCGTATCAACCCCGGAGTTTTGTTATTTGATCTTTAAACTATTTTGAACAAATTAGCTATCTCAAAATTGTGATTGGATGTATTTGGGGACAAAGGGCCTTGGCGGGGGGCTAGTTGCCCTCCGATCGCTTTTGTCTCTTAAAAAGGGCACTATAAATTCTGATTTACAATCGAATATGCCCCCTCCGAAGCTTATACGACCCTCCCTTCTATAATAACCTTATATACCCCCAGGGCACATTTTATAACACTTGCCGCCGGATTCTGGGGGGGCTATTTTATCCCTGGAGTTTTTTGGTCTATTTTGAACAAAATGGCTATATAAAAAAAATTCGATTGGACGCATTTTATGGAAACAAGGTTGGGAGAGAGGGGGGGGGGTGTTAGTCGCTATCAGATCACTTTTGACTCTTAAAGGGGGAATTAGGACTTTCAATTTCTAATCATTTGAGTCCCTCCAAAGTTTATACGACCACCTCTTCCATAAAAACTTATATGCCCCCACGGCATAAGTTACAATCCTTCCCAGGGCTCTAGGGGGAGGGGAGGGGTTATGTTCACAACGAAGATTTTGTTATCTGATTGTTGGACTATTTAAAAAAAACTGGCTAATGCATTTGGGGAAAACAGGCTTTGTGTGTGCGCGGGGGGGGGGGGGTAGATACCCTCTGTTCACTTTTGACTCATAAAAAAGTAACTAGAACTTTCAATTTCCAATCAAATGAGCCACCTTCGAAGTTTACATGACCACCCCTCACATTGAAAACCTTATATGCCCCGGGGCATAATTTAAAACACTTGCCCTCGGGCTGTGAGGGTTTGTGTCGACACCGGAGTTTTGTTATCTGACCTTTGAACTATTTTTTAACAAAATGGCTATTTCAAAATTTAGATAAAATGCACCTGGGAAAAAAAGGCACAAAGGGGGGTGGGGGCTTGTCACTTTTTGATCACTTTCGATTTTTAAAAACTTACACCTTACATGAGCTACAATTCTTGTCCCGGGTGCTGTGGAGGATTTCTCACCCCTAAGTTATAGCAATTTGAATTTTGGACTACTTTAAAGAAAACGACTATCTCAAAATTTTTATCGGATGCATTTGGGGAAAAAGCATATGGGGGGGGGGGTTTAGATGCCCTCGGATGACTTTGATGACTCTTAAAAAGGTAACTGAAACTTTCAATTTCCAATCGATTTAGCCATCTCTGAAGTTTATGCGACCACCCCTTACATAAAACCTTATAAGCCCCTGGGCATAGCTTACAACACATACCCCCAGGCTCTGGAAGTCGTATCAACCCCGGAGTTTTTTTATTTGATGTTTAAACTATTTTGAACAAAATAGCTATCTCAAAATTGTGATTGGATGCATTTGGGGACAAAGGGCCTTGGCGGGGGCTAGTTGCCCTCCAATCACTTTTGTCTCTTAAAAAGGGCACTATAAATTCTGATTTACTATTGAATGTGCCCCCTCTGAATTTTATACGACCATCCCTTCCATAAAAACCTTATATACTCCCAGGGCACATTTTATAACATTTGCCGCCGGATTCTGGGGGGGCTATTTTATCCCTGGAGTTTTAGTTATATTATGTTTGGTCTATTTTGAACAAAACGGTTATATACAAAATTCGATTGGACGCATTTGAGGGAAACAAGGTTGGGAGGGGGGGACTAGTCACCATCAGATCAATTTTGACTCTTAAAGGGGGAATTAGAACTTTCAATTTCTAATCATTTGAGTCCCCTCCAAGTTTATACGACCACCTCTTCCATAAAAACCTTATATGCCCTTATTGCATAAGTTAAAATCCTTCCCAGGGCTCTAGGGGGAGGGGAGGGGTTATGTTTACAACGAAGATTTGTTATCTGATCGTTGGACAATTTCAAACAAACTGGCTAATGCATTTGGGGAAAACAGGCTTTGTGTGTGGGGAGGAGGGGTCGGGGGGTAGATGCCCTCCTTTCACTTTTGACTCGTAAAAAAGTAACTAGAACTTTCAATTTCCAATCAAATGAGCCCTCTTCAAAGTTTACACGACCACCCCTCACATTAAAAACCTTATATGTCCCGGGGCATAATTTAATACACTTGCCCTCGTGCTAAGAGGGTTCGTGTCGACCCGGAGTTTTGTTATCTGACCTTTGAACTATTTTTAACAAAATGGTTATTTCAAAATTTTTATCGGATGGGTTTGGGAAAAAAAAAGGGCGTGGGGGGGGGGGTAGTTGCCCTCGTATCTCTTTTGACTCTTAAAAGTGAGCTAGAACTTTTAATTTCCAATCACATGAACCTCCCTCTGAAGTTTATACGAGCATCCCTTCCTTAAGAACCATATCTGGCCCCAGAGCATAACTTAAAACACCTGCCCTCAGGCCCTGGGGTTTGTGTCAACACCAAAGTTTTTGGTTATCTGACCTTAGAACTATTTTTAACAAAATGGCTATCTCAATTTTTTTTTATCTGATGCATTTGAGGAAAATGGGGCGTGGGGGGGGGGCTAGTTGCCCTCCGCAACTAGCCCTCTTCTAGCCATCTTTTGAATCTTAAAAAGTGAACTAGAACTATTAATTTCCAATCAAATGAGCTCTCTCTGAAGTTTAATCGAGCATCCCTTCCATAAGAACCATATATGCTCCCAGGGGCATAACTTACAAAGGCCTGCCCCGAGTCCCTGGGGGATTATGTCGATACTGGAGTTTTTTGATTTGACCTTTGAACTATTTTTAATGAAATGGCTATCTCACAATTTTATCTGCTACATTTGGGAGAAAAGGGCGTGGGGGGAGGGGCTAGCTGCCCTTCGATAAACTTTTGAGTCTTAAAAATTGAACTATAACTTGCAATTTCCAACAAAATGAGCCACCTTCGAAGTTTATTCGAAAACCCCTTACATAAAGACCTTAGATGCTCCCGGGGCATAGCTTAAAACACTTGCCCCCGGACTCTGGGGGAGCTGTCTCGATCACGGTGTTTTGTTATCTGATGTTTGAACTATTTTAAAAAATGGCTATCTCAAAATTTGTATCGGATGGGTTTTGGGGAAAAAAGGGCATGTGGGGGGGGGGGGCTAGTTGCCATTGGATCTCTTTTGAAACTGAAAAAGTGAACTAGAACTTTCAATTTCAAAATCAAAGGAGCCCTCTCTAAAGTTTAGACAAGCATACTTTCCATATGAACCATATATGCCCCCAGAGCATAACTTATAACGCCTACCCCCGGGTCCTGAGGGTTGTGTCTACACCGGAGTTTTGTTATTGGACGTTTCAACTGTTTTTAACAAAATGGCTGTCTTAAAAGTTTTATTGGTTGGGTTTGGGCGAAAAAGGTGTGTGGGGTGAGGCTAGTTGCCCCCGTATCTCTTTGGACTCTTAAGAGTGAACTAGAACTTTCAATATCCAATTAAATGAGCCCTTTATGAAGTTTATACGAGCATCCCTTACATAAGAACCATATATGCCCTTTGAGCATAACTTACAACACCTGCCCCGGGCCTGGGGGGGGTCGTGCTGACACCGGAGTTTTTGTTATCTGACCTTAGAACTATTATTAACAAAATTGCTATCTAAAAATTTGTATCTGATGCATTTGAGGAAGAAAGGGCGTGGGGGGGGGGGGGTAATTGCCCTCCGATCTCTTTCGACTCTTAAAAAGTGAACTAGAACTTTCAATTTCCAATCAAATGAGCCACCTTCGAAGCTTATACGACCACCCCGTGCATAAAACCCTCATACGCCCCAGGGCATAACTTAAAACACTTGCCCCCGGACTCTGGGGGGGGGGGGGTGTCTCGACCCCCGGACTTTTTTTTATCTGATGTTTGAACTATTTAAAAAAAATGGCTATCAAAATATTTGTATCGGATGGGTTTGGGGAAAAAAGGGCGGGGGGGGGGGGCTAGTTGCCCTCGGATCTCTTTTGAAACTCAAAAAGTAAACAAGAACTTTCAATTTCAAATAAAATGAGCCCTCTCTGAAGTTTATACAAGTATCCCTTCCATAAGACCAATTAATGACCCCAGGGGATAGCTTACAATGCCTGCCCCCGGGCCCTGGGGGGTTGTGTTGACACCTGAGGTTTGTTTCATCTGACCTTTGAACTATTTTTACCAAATTTTTATCTCACAATTTTTATCTCACAATTTTTATTGGTTGGGTTTTGGGAAAAAAGGGTGTGGGAGGGCTAGTTTGCCTTCGTGTCTCTTTTGACTCTTAAAAAGTGAACTAGAACTTTCAATTTCCAATTAAATGAGCCCTCTCTGAAGTTTATAGGAGCATCCTTCCATAAGAACCAAATATGCCCCAGTGCATAACTTACAACGCCTACCCCAGGCCTGGGGGGCGTGTCGACACAGGAGTTTTTATTATCTGACTTTGGAACTATTTTAACGAAGTGGTTATCTAAAAATTTTATCTGATGCATTTGAGGAAAAAAGGGCACGGAGAAGGGACTAGTTTCCCTCCAATCCCTTTTTGACTCTTAAAAAGTGAACTAGAACTTTCAATTTCCAATCAAATGAGCCACCTTCAAAGTTTATACGACCATCCCTTACATAAAAACCTTATACGCCCTCATAGCATAACTTAAAACACTTTCCCTGGGCTTTTGGAGGTCGTCTCGACCACGGAGTTTTGTTATCTGATGTTTGAACAATTTTTATAAGAATGGCCATCTCAAAATTTGTATTGGATGGGTTTGGGAAAAAAGTGTGGGGCGCGGGGGGTTTTGTGCTAGTTGCCCTCAGATCTCTTTTGAATCTTAAAAAGTGAACTAGAACTTTCAATTTCAAATCAAATGAGCCCTCTCTGAAGTTATACAAGTATCCCTTCCATACGAACCATATATGCCCCGAAGCATAACTTACAACGCCTGCCCCCGGAACCTAGGGGGTGGTGTTGACACCGGAGCTTTTGTCACCTGACCTTTGAACTATTTTTAACAAAACACCCATCTCAAAAATTTTATCTGATGAATTTGGGGAAAGAGGGCGTGGGGGGTGCTAGTTGCCCTCTAATCACTTTTGACTCTTAAAAAGAGCACTAAAACTTCCGATTTCCAATCGAATGAGCCCCCTCCGAAGTTTACACGGCCATCCCTTCCATATGAAGTGGCGCTGAAAAAAAAATTATAAAACATTGGAGCCGCATGACCTTTACTGTAGGCAACGCTATAGTGTTGCTTCTGATAAGCACTTTCTCATTAAGACATGAAAAAAAGTTGAAAACATTTTTAAGTTCAGTTTAGGATCACTAAAGTTATTATGTAAACTACAAAAATATTTACGGTTCCTGAGTAATACTTTTTAATGTTTTAATTCAAACTAGAAAAATACCTGAAAATTTTTAAATTAGTTTTGTTTTTTTGTTAGATAAAATCAACTCGCTACATGATTAAGCTCCTTGCAGGTTTGAACGCAACCAGTTATATAA
>CM051262.1:28872035-29064535 GCA_027921565.1 Artemia sinica
CCTAGTGATTATTATATTTGTGAATTGCATTTCACTGATAATTTATTGGTATACTTTTTTTTCAATTCTTGCCTTATACTACAGCTATGCATGTTCAAATTTGAGAAAAGTAATGCAACAATACTTCTATCAAAGCAGTCTCTGCCTAGAAATAATGCAACACTTTCTTGACTCTATAGCTGTTTTAAAATTAAGTTTTAGTATTATGAAAAGTCATAAAATAATATTCATTACTTTATTTTATGCCATGACGGGTCATAAAAATAGGTAAAGCTATCAGAAGAGTTTTACTGGAACTGAATGTTTGTCCATAGGATTTTACAAGTAAAGATTTTAATATAAATAAAATTCAAATAGAAAATAAAAGCCAAGTAGTCTATAGTTTTTAATAGCATTTAGGTTAAAATCAAAAAGTTTCAATTCTATAAACCACAAAGATTATTAAAGGTCATCAAAAGTCATTGCCCTCTTGAGTGGAAAAGGAGCATCAAAAGTCACTACTGCCCACTAGAGTGAGAAGGAGCAGAAGTAGGTACTTCAAAATATTTCCTGGGGACATAAATTTTGTCTGTAGAACCATCCCAATTTTCATTTTCCTAATTTAACCACTTTCCATAATAATAAAACGTAGCTCCAAACAGGAAATTTTACACTAAAGTTTAAGATTAATAGTAAATAAATCTTTGGCTAGGCTGTAGGATAAACTTTGGCCAAAGTTTAAATGCCAAGAAAAAATTGTAGTCAATCCATCTCAATTAGCCTAGGGTGAAATGTAATGAAGTAGTCCATTACATAAGGAGACATGTAAAGAAAACAATTCTTACTTCATAATATTCAAAATGATCCTAGTTAACATGATTTTTAAGGGGGAGTAAACCTTTATCTTTACTTCTTTTTCCAACTTTGCAATAAAATATATGAAAAAAGCCATTCTTTTAATAAATGTTTTGTCTGTTTTTTCAAATTTGTACTGAATGATATTTTTTTTATAGATGGCATTCATCCTGGCTGTTTCATAGTTTCTGTAGTTTTTGTATTTTTGCCACTGCGTTTTTCAACAAACATTAAAAGGATTGGTAATCAAAGTTCTAATGCCATTTTATAGGGTCAAAGTGATCAGAACACAGCATCCCCCTCCCCTTCTATTCACACATGTCATTTTTCAGAAGATGCATCCAATAAAAATTTTTGAGACAGTACTTTTTTTAAATAGTCCAACAATCATATAACAAAAGCTTTTGTGGTTGATACAAACCACCAGAAGCCTAGGGGTAATAGTTATACAGTTATGCTGCTGGGGCATTTAAAGGTTTCTTATGAAGGGATGGTTTTTTACAAACTTTAGAGGGCTGTGTTCATTTGGTTGAAATTAGTAGTTTCTAGTTCCATTTTAAGAGACAAAAGTGATGGAGGCCAACTAGTCCCCCCCGAACTATCCCCACCAAACACATCTGATTGAAATTGTGCAATGTCCATTTTGTTCAGGTTGAACACATTTCCCCAGAACCCTGGATCAGGGCTTTCAGTTTAGGTCCTGTTGGGTATATAAGTGTTTTAATGGAATGGGTGGTCATTTAAAATTCAGATTGATCTTATTTGATTTTAAAAAGGAAGTTATAAAGTGCCCTTTTTTAAGAGTCAGTGATTTTTAGAGCAACCGAAACCCTACCCACCCTCCACACCCAAAACAAACATCCAACAAACTTCAAGACCATCAATTTTTATCAGCATTATTGAAAGGTTCAGTAATTAATGCAATTGGGATCTCAACCCCCCTCCCCCAACCATCCCAAGGCCTCAGGTCAAGGGCTGTAAGTTATGCAATTTGTTCATTGTTTGCATATAGTATATGTTATTGAGAAAAGGTATGTATGTGTTGACTTCTACTTTCCCAAAATACAAAGCCATTAAATGGGTCCTCTTTCAGGAAATGTTTGAACTAAATCAAACTTGTTATGTGTATATGGGGTTTTGTAAAGGTTTTTATTTCAGGAATGAACTGAGTATGTTAATTTGGAACTTTCAGAAAATATAAGGAGATGAACAATTTATCAAAGGCCATATATGCTGGCTACTACTACTACTGCTGCTAGCTTCACTACTACCCAACTACTATAAATAAAACTACTAATTCTGTAGCAAGTACTACTTAGGCTGAGGATATTGGAAACATATCTGAGAAACTGTTGAAAGGAAACTTGAACTAAATCAAAACACACTAAGCATCTACTGCTATCAATACTGCTGCTACTACTAATAATAATAAACTATAACTGCTTACTACTGTTCCTACCACTACCACTACTACTTTGATACTAGTAGAATTAAGACTTCATATATGATGGTGGAAATTTGACAGAACATTGAGGAGATTTTGAACTAAATCAAATATAAAAAAATAATTGAGCATCTATTTGCCATATTATGTAAAACCAAATTACTTAGAATTCCTTTTCCATGTCAAGAGCCTGTAAATAATCAAACAAGGAAGCTGTTTCTAGAAAATTTTTAATAAATAAAACATTTTATTAAGTTTCTAAGCATAGCTATTCAATGATATATACATTTTCAGTTCATTTTTGATGAATTAACAGTTATTAGTGTGTTATATTTTAACATAATAAACATGGTTTCATCACTGGTTATTTACCCTAATTTTGTCAAAAGATTAGAATGAATGTGTGATAAGAAAATACTCATTAACCCTGTAATATGACAGCAGATCTGAACTGACCACTATGCAAAAGCCTTCTTTGGCAGTACTTATACTAATGCCAAGAATTTCAGAGACTTCTTTCCATGTTTTTCCTTTCTCTAAGAGATTGGTCAGCTCCTGCAAACATATGTTTTTCTTTGGAAAGGCATCACATTTAATGGTATTTATTTCCTCTCTGTGATATACATCAAGAATTATAATTATAATCAATTTTTGGATGTTCCTTCTTCTAAGGACATTTAGATATTTATATTTTCAGTTGGTAACAAATTTGTTGGGTTACATAGAAGCAGGATTGTTATCTAAATGTAGGTCCATATCAAAAACAAGGAATGCCAACATCTACCCTTCTTTAAATATCAATTCTTTTTACCTACTTAAAAATCAAAGAATGCAGAGTTTCAGTAGACATTTTTCTTCTCACTAAAAAGAGATGCATTCAAATAATGTGCATTCAATGATTGTGACAAAGGAGATGGGATTTGCTTCCAGCAATGTAATCATGCTGTTGTCCAAATGTTTAGACCCAATTTTTCCCACATTGCTGTTTTGCAAAATTTTTATACAATCCTACAATGGGCTTATCCCAGACTTGCCTTTCAATAACTTGGACTATCTGTCTTGGCTTTTTCTATAATTAGCCTTGATGCCTGCAAAATAGCCTACTTGATTTTAATTCTCCCCCTGGAAAAATATGTTAACTAGGGGTAAAAATTTTTACAAAATCATATTACTGACTTACAAATAAAGTGAATATACCACTCAAATGCCTTTTTTTACACTCTTTCCAAATATAATACTCATTTTTATCAGAAATGAATTTTACCCCCATTCCTATATACCAATTCAGTGTATATATTTGCACATTTAGGGGGTTTGGGGGATATATTTTAAAGTTACCTCCCATTTATATCAGAAATAAAATTGCCCCCCCCCCCCTAATGTGCAAAATATATACCTTGAATTAGTATATATAAGTGTGGGGGTATAATTCATTTCCAACAAAAATGATTATTGTATTTGGAAAGAATATGAAAAAAGGCATTGATTGGTATATTCACTTTATTGTAAGTCAATAATATGAGTTGGTAAAGATATACCTAACTAGGATCATTTTGCATATCATAAAGTAAGAGTTGCTTTATTAACATGTCTCCTTGTTGTAATGGACTCTGCTTATACATTTACATCTTAGCCTAGTCCTAATTATCTAAACGCATGTGCTACGCATTTAGGCTATAATTTATCACAATTATTACCTATACCCCTTCCCTTATGGGACCAGATATAGCCCAAGGCTATGGATAAGACCCCCAGTACTCACACAATTTATTTTGATCAAGATTGTAGCTTCCTAAACAGAACAACAGGATCACAATCTTGGACTTGATTTAGCCTATTTAAAAAGATTATTTAAGAGATAGGCTAATCTAATAAATTGTAAACAGAGCATTCAAATTCACGCATTAATGATTGTGACAAAGGAGATGGGTTTTGTGTACTTCACAATTCTTGAAGGTATGTCAGCACGTACTGTATAACGTTTTTGACCCGATTTGTATGAAGGTCTAAATCGGGTCAAAACTTCCCAAATTCTCGTAGATAATTTTCCCAAATTTCGTTGAAATTTTCAATGAAAATTTGGGAAGTTTTGACCCGACGGTCTAAATCGGGTCAAAACTTCCCAAATTCGCGTTGATAATCAACAAAATTTGGGAAAATTATCTACGAGAATTTGGGAAGTTTTGACCCGACGGTCTAAATCGGGTCAAAACTTCCCAAATTCTCGTAGAATTATCTACGAGAATTTGGGACGTTTTGACCCGATTTAGACCTTCATACTTGAGTCAAAAGATCTACTGAAAGATATCTGAGAATATCTAATAATAAGAGACAACCAAGCCAGTAGCTCTGTAGCCCACAGAGTGAAGCAAAAGGAAAAGGGCTAAATAGTATCAACTGAAAAGCCCGCCTGCTGTGAATAGAAGAAGAAGAAGAATTGAAAGGGTTGATCCAAAGTTAAAGCCTATTATGATGCCATCAGAAGAAGCAAAGCCAGTGCTAGGTTTCTGAGCAGCCACTCTTTGTCCGTCCTGACCTTCCATCTAAGTGTACATGGCATGTTGGTGCTGATCCTAGTACTTCACCCCATTCTAGAAAACATCCGTAAGTGGTCTAATCTTGGTTTTTCTCAGCTAGTCAGTCATTTAGCATCCTGACATTTGGCTGGCTCTCCAAAGTAAACGTGTTAATAAAACTGAAAGGTTAGAATATTGGCTCTACAGAAGGAGACTTAGGCTAGCATAGGCTACTTGAATAAAATGAAGACATTTATAGATTGCTAGTTTTTTTGCTCTTTTTCATGGTTATGTTCATGCTCTTAACAAGAACCCCCAGTCTCCCCTTCTATATTGTCCTATATAATTTGCAAAATGAACATAAAATAAAAATTGTAGGCTACCATTACATTCCTAATTTTAGGTTATGCTCCTTTCAACATAATAATCACTACCCTGACAATACACCCCCTCCACTGATTGATGCATATAATATCCCTAATCATAGAGTATGTTTCCAGGTGGAAATTGCAATTTAAGATTTACTTCAAGATTAATACAGATTAACTGCCAACCTGGAACAGTTTATTAACTAATGCCTTAATATGCATTGTAATTTATTATTAAACACAAGTAGGCCTAATTATAATGAGGAATGAGTAAAATGAAAAATATGAGTTTACTCATTGATTAATATTAGATTGGTCATTTGCCAGTAAATTTCTACCAAATCATATTATTGACTTATGCATAAAGTGAATATACCACTTGATGTCTTTTTTTATGTGATTATGAATATAATAATCATTTCTATCAGAAATGAATTTCAGCCCCCCCCCCCCCTCTATATATGCCAATTCAGGGTATATACTTCTACATTAGGGAGGTTGAAATTTTGTTTCTGATGTAAATGGGAGGTATGTTTAAACTTTACCCCCACCCTCCTAGTGTAGAAATATATACCCTGAATTGGCATAAATAGGGGGGGGGAGGGCTGAAATTCATTTCCGATAGAAATGATTATTATATTTGTAATCAGCATAAAAAAGGCATCAAATGGTGTATTCACTTTATTCCTAACTCATAATATGATTTGGTAGAAATTTACCCATTTGCCTCCATTTTTCCCACTTTGATGATGAATATACCAATGTTAATTCAGTAAATACACTAGTTAACTATATTCACAAAGATTTTAATACAAATTTAATTTTTGATTGTTCCAGCTGTTAATTTGCTCTCACCTGGAACAAAATATTAAATTTTTTATTAAATATTATTAACTTTTTGTTGGACCAGGAACATGCCCATAGATTTACTTGTTGTTCTTTCCATTGATTCATCAATGGGTGTAGGATTGTCTTGTCTAAAGAGGGGCAGCCAATTCTGTGATGGAGGGGGGAGGGCTTATAAGTGCATCCCTAAGTCCTTCAGATATAGGTCCTTAGAAACTTGTCATTCTAGATTTTGTTGAAACTCAGCCTTTAGCATTTTCCATGTTCTACTTTTCCTTCAATGCAATAATGGCCTATAATAGACCCACTAACCTACTTCCAATTTCCAGAAAACATAAACACCATAAAAGCAATTTGACACAAATCATGCTTGCCTATGGCTAAGTAGTGTTTCACATGCATGTCTAGCTAGAATCCTATATCTAGACACATGTCTAGCCAGACTTCAATGTCTAAGCAACAACCATTCACAAGTAAAATTTGGTGCTTAGCTAGACAAAGTGCTTGGCTAGACTTTGAGTTCTAGATTCTAGAACTCAATGTCCAGGATTTTTATTTCAGCCAATCAGAATGTGTCAAGTTCCACTATTTTCATCATCTATGTTTACATTTTTAAACTGAAATTTAATTTTTGTCCTCTCATTAACTGTTTTTTTTTTTTTCATTTTAGGCAAACATGCAACACCAGACATAATAGTGAAGCACACTAAGGCAATTGCTTGGCTTATCTCATCCATTATCTTGTGACATTAAAAATAGAGATTACAATTTTGAAAGTTTTGCCTGCATAAGCACTCTCGATTGGCTAGAAATGACAACTGTATTCTATTTGAAACTAAATTTGTAGTTTTAGCTAAGCATTGAATTCTTCTTGTGAACAGTAATTTCCTAGACATTGATTTCTGCCCAGACACATGTCTAGACATGAGATTCTAGCTAGACATGCATGTGAATACCACTTTAGATAACAACTTCTTGTGTTCTTAGAAATCTATTCAAAAGTTCACAGTTGAGAAAAATTAAATATTAAAATTAGTATAGGGGAAACAAGTCCACATTCACCCAAAGCAAATGATCTCAATATAAAAACCTATGGGGACTTCTCTTGCTTTCTCTTTTTTGCATGCTGACCAAACAATCTGTGTTGTGCAGGTACCAATCTCTTGATTCAATGCATTTGGCCAGAAGTGCAATTCATGATTAGGTGCAAATCATCCAAAACTTCATAGGGGCTTCTGGTATGCTATAAGAGATCTGACAGATGGCAGCAAATGGTTTTAAAATGTCTGGCCTTGATTAATACTTTTACCAAAAGTATCAGATTAGATCATGTTTTTATGGTGATTAAATCTGGAATTTAGTTCAATTTTGTGTGAAGCCCCTACACCTAATTACAAATACTAGAAAAGCCATAAACTTGTGTTGTATTCTCTTATTATTTGCATGTCTTTTGGCTGCTTTCAAGATGTGCCACCTTCACTGGTTTGCTGTTACCATTTTTTTCATCCCAAAGAGTAGCTAATTCCCATGTGTGACCACAATATCTGGTGTTGTTTGGCATACTTTACCAAGGCATCCAAGAGTAGGCTATGCTTGTAAAAGCTGTATAAACAGCATATTTAAAGGGTGAAGGCAAGTTCAAAACCCAATACTTGATTAACTTTGGCATTGTTTAGTCCTGTCAGAACAGTAGGGGAATGAATTCTATTTGTTCCTGTTAAATTTCATTCAAGATAGATAGGTGGCTGAGATCCAGAAGAAAAGAAAACAAAGTTTTTTTTTGTCTTAGTTGACAAAAAGTCAGTTGGTTCTCTGGAAGTGTCATGGGTGTCTGTAGATGAATGCTGCAAGACTATTGAAAAATGTTAAGAAGCTGAATATCCTCTACAATGTCTTGACCTGAGTTTCTTTACACCCTATTAGAACACATGATTAATATTTACAGAGTAACAAGAAAAAGGACTAAAAAATTACTTGAAAAAACAATAGCTGATATGTATTTTGACTGCACTTCCTTAGAAGCATGTAAATTTGCATTCACTTATGCCATTATTAAGAGTATAAAAAATACTGGATAACAGGAAAGGCAAAGGTAATGGGGGGAATCAGGGTTGCAGCAGTAGCTAGCAATGTAGTAAGAGATGATCACATGCAATACTAAGAAATGTAATAGCTCATAACTCCTAAAAAATAGTATCAGATCAAAACAAGAAGTACACTGTTAGAACTGCCTTGTCTGAAACCCCTGTATAGGAAACTCACTGTTCCTTGGTTTGAATAACAAGGAAAATCTACTGGCTTGAAAAACAAGATAAGTTACTTGAACTACAATATTCTGCATTAACAGCATCTTTTTTTCTTTCTTATCCTCCTCAGATAGCAGGGCACTGGAACACCATAGAGAGCTGTTTTAATGGCTCATTTTAAAGGAAATTGATGTGGTTAAAAACCTTCTGTAATTTTACAAACCTTTTGTAATAATTTTAAGAATAAAAACATTTTTTATGAAAAACTGCATTTTTCTATAACAATGTAGTAGCATGTTATTAACATCAAAATTTGTCATCTATTCACTTTTGTAATTACCAAAAGAACATTCAAATAAAATGAAATCAATATTTTTACAAAGAACTATATTTTCATATGCTAGATAATGAATGTTGTCGTAGTTTTATTGGAACCATATATGATGTAACTAGAAAAATGCTATATAATTAAAGCTCTCAAATAGATTAGGGTTGGGTATTTCACAGACCAGGCCTATCAAGAAGTAAAATTGAGACAGCAAAACAAAATAGCAAGGATTTTTATCATAATGATGAAGATTATAGAGAAGCAAGAATTGAGGGACCAAAACAAGATATCAAGGAACAATATCACAATGATAAAGATTATAGAGAAGCAATAATTAAGGCAACCCAACAAAAGATCAAGGAGCATTATCATAATGATGAAGATTATAGAAAAGCAATAATTAAGGGAGGCAAACAAAAGATCAAGAAGTTGTATCATTATGTTAATGGAAAGTTGCTGGCACCACTTCAATGGGGTGGAATCCCTTGTGGTCACCACTATTGTAGTGTGTTGACCACTGCTGGTGCCACAATTATATCTGGGGCCCATGATTGAATGTTCAAACAGGGCAAACTCCAGGTCACGGATGGCACCACCTGGGTCACCCCTAATATCTCTAGCTATCTCTTTGGAGGGTAAACAGGCCCCCTGTCAATATATTAATGACAGCATTTCTTGCAAACTCTTTTCCTACTCTGCCTGGGTTTGTGGAAAGTAATCTAACACTGTTGTAGAAAATAACTCACTTGTATTCTTTTGATACTTTCAACAAAACATATATCTATTTCTCTGAATTAAACTTTCAACAAAGACTCTGAGCACAAGCTCCCTGAACAGAGGCCTATGTAGACTAAAATAAAATCACCACTTCTGTATATAGAACTTTTTGTAGGGATGGACCTTAGATTGGCCCTGGCCAATCTGCTAAATTAAAGTTCAAATCACTAGTTTTTTTTAATAATATTATCTTTCAATAGCCCAGATTGGCTGAGCAAAAATATATTTTTTAACCAAAGCTTTTATTTCTTGGAAAACCACTAGCTTAGCAATAGGACTTGAAATTATCATTGAAAATTATATTATTAGAAAATCTAAGCAAATATAATTGCAGAAAGAAAATAGGTCATTTATTTGGAACAAAGAAAAGAAACAGAGGTGGAACCCCAACACCTCCCCCTGTAAGATAAATGACCACACTAATCCACTCTTACAAACCTAAACGCTGAACTTCAACTTTACAAAATCCATTTGCCTTCTTTCATCACCATTGTCTGTGCTACTACTTCCACTGCTTGGCTCTGTATCTGTTTATATCCACACATCTCTACTGCAGAATCACCATGGTCTGTATTATATGGGCATCTGCATGATGTTTTGGAAATTAAAGTCCAGAAGATTACCTGCCAATAATCATGCTTAGCATGATTAAACAAAAAATGTTCTTTTCTCTCCCAAATTTATATTTGAGAGAAATTTAGAATCAGGTTCTGGTGCATTTGATGATGCCAGTCATCATGAAAAAATTGGCTGAACTAGCCTCTTAATATGCATTGATGGAAACAACACCAGATCTCAATCAAAACACAAATTATTCCTTGGCGTAATTTGAAATAACCCATGGTCAAAAATACACAGGCCTTTGAAAACAATAGGGGTACAGGGGAAACAGCTGAAATTTCAAGCAAATCATTAATCAGTTCATTCTGGGTTCCCTCCCCTGGGATAATCAAATGAAGAATAGACATTGATACTAACTGAAGATGAAATGTGCATACATTAGGCCTACTCAATGAATAAGGTTTGCAGAAAATAATTGTTGGTTCCTATGAAGAGTTAAAACCATGAATAGGCTACTGGACAAAGGTTTGGGTGAAATATGAAGTGAATGGGAGAGAGTATCCCCAAGGACTCCAGATCAGAAAGGGAAAATCTTGGTAACAGGGTCAGAACTGGCTAACCAGTTGTTCATTGAGCAAACTGTCCATCATTCATGGCTCCCCAAAGGGGCTCCTCCCCCTCCCCCCAAAAAGAGACCAGATCTCCCTTAGAGTTGATAGAACTAATCTCAGATTCCTTCCCAAGCTTTTCCAATCCAACCCGAAATCCAAGTTCTCCCAATCTCTTCAACCTGTTGTAGTCCATTCAATTTTTATTTTATGAGTATCTGTAGTTTTCTTAATAGGTCATGGACCTACTCCTCCCTCCTAAGCTTTTTCGTTTTACTGTAGTTTTGTAATTTTCCCACTGGATCTTGGACCTCTTTGTCCTCCCTGAGCTCTTTTTTTTCTTTTTGTTATTTTGTAATTCTCCCATTTTTTTTATTTTTTTTGCCACTGCAGGCTGAATTCACACATTTTGTCTCTTTTTTTGCATTTATCTTTTCATTTCTAATTTTCTCAAATTTTTCAGCATTGCAAATTAAATCATAATTAAACTGAATTGGACTCCAGTGTCCACTATCTTTGACTGCATCTCTCTATTGTATTTGTGTTTAATATTCATTTTCTCCTTTTTAGTTTTCTTTTCTTTTACAATAGTAGGAATTAACTCATTGCTAATAAAAACTAAATTCTTAAATTGTAGTTTTGCTTTGCATCTTTTTTTTTTCTCTTTCAGTTTTCTTTACTTTTACTGCAGAAACAAATAATTCTCCATCAAATGGGAATAGACTTCCAACATTTGGTTTTTCATACTATACTAAAATTTCGCCAACTTTACAAGGAAAAGCACATACAATGAATTTATTCTCATTTCTCTTGGGTACTATTAGCAAGGGTGGATCCAGGATTTTTTAGGGGGGGGGGGGGTAAAATAGCTTGATCCAATGAACTTGTGTTGGGAGCAAGTTTAGTTAATGCAAACTTCCGTTAATTAAGTAAATTACACTACTTTAGACTACGTTAGGGGGGGGGGGGGGGGGGGGGGGGGGGGGGGGGGGGGGGGGGGCGCCCCCCGAATCCGCCACTGACAATTAGTGCTTCATTTTGGTACATACTTTTTAGTGTCTGGTATTCATTACATGTGTTTTGAAGTTTTCTGTTTTCTGAAAATTTTCCTGAAAAATCAATTTTGCGCATATCTTATTTTCAATATTGTGTGGACTAGCCACTCCTGCATCTTTCACTGTTAAAGAAGATGAATTTAAGGATAGGAGATTTCCAATATCTCCAAAATCTCCTCTAATTAACGCATCTACTGCAAGAGTAGGTACTTCGCCTACTGTTACCATTTTTCTCTGGAATGTACTGTCCTTGTTTGCAATTTCTATTCTCACCCAAGCAGATGGGCATGGGTGCTTATCTCCATAATAACATAATTAGCACATAAGTTTGGTCACTGTCATTATTATGGGCCATGCTGTCATTTTATGTGGTTTTTGATAATATTTACTAGGGCAGTTTCTTGCAAAATGGCCTGTAGTACCACAGTTATAGCAAGTTACTTCTCTGCACTTGTGTTGAAATGCGTTTTTTGCTCTTTGTTATTGTGCCTATTTTTATTATACTCTTCATATTGAAATATCTCTGTGTCTGCAATTTCCTCTCTTATTTTGGTCCACCTATTCGCGTTTTTTTTTTTTTTTTTTTTTTTTTTTTTTTTTATTTCGCCATTTCTTTGCTTGTTTTTGGGTTCTTTTCTTTCAAATATATTTTTAATTCTCTGTGGGTATTTTATAAAAAATTGTTCCATTAGTTTTTTTCTATTACTTCTATCATCTTTTCTTTGATCTCCTCTGGGTCCTCTAACATTCTATAATTTTTTCTAACTCCAGCCATTTTGTATGTTTGTAAAAAACACATATCTTTCAATTTGTACCCGTATTCTTTGTAAGTTTTTTGTTGTCTTGCTCTATTTTGCTTCTAAACCTTCTTTGAAAGTGCTCGGGGGAGAGTTGAAACTTATCACAAATGGCTTGCTTTAATCTTTCAGTCTTTTGAGTAGTGCATCAGTAATGCTTTAAAAGTAGTTTGTGCTTTGTAGTTAAGGAAGGGCTGAATTAATTTCACCTAGTTTTCTCTTGGTTATCTGTTTAATTCTGCAGTTTTTTCAAAATTGTAGAGGTATAAATGTACATCCTCATTTTCTTTCATTGGCTGAAGGTTTCATGCATGCATTAAATCTACTGTGGATGATTTCTGAGGTTCTTGGGAATTTTTCCCTGTGATCATTTCCATTAGATGTTTTGTTTCCCCTTTATCTGCCTCCTCATTTCATTCTCTGGCTATTCTATCAGCCTCCTCTTTCTGCTCTCTATCTGTTATAATATTCTCCTCTTTCTGCTCTCTAGCTATTCTCTCTCTTTCCTTTCTATCTTTCTATTCTATCACCTCCTCCTTTTTATCCTTTGCTATTCTATCTCTGTCTTCCATTTCTATCTTTCTTCCTTTCTTTTCTATCTTCTTCATCTTTTTGCATGAAGTAATTCATCATTTGCATAAAAATCTACTTTATTGCTTTTTTGTGACCCCCTGCTGGATCTCGATTCCATACTGCTCATACTACTCCTGCTGCATGGCCTACTTTGATTCTCTCTGTTGTTATATCCTCTTAAGTCATTTTCTGTATCCGTTTTGTTTCATATTTTTCGTTCTGTATCTGCATTATCTCTGGCCGACATTGTTTCAAAATTCATCTGACATCAAATTCCTTCTTCAATCTACATGAAATAATTTCTCGAATGTCCAACTTCTGGTCTCTCGTAAACAATTGCTATGTCCCAATTAGCCAATTATTTTTGCTCGCTAATTAATTGCGCAATATATATTGATTTGTAAGATTTTATTATATTCCAACTAGGCAATGCCCATTCAGATGTTTGCAATATTTTTATAGCCTACTACTTCTAGGAATAATCCACCGGTAGTTGCATGATATATTGAATCATAAATTTTACATTATTCTAACTAAGCAATGCTCATTCAAATTTTCATAGTATCTCAATTGATTCCATAATTTTTCTGCAATTGCTTATATGTAATCCCTGTAGGCTACTCTGTTTTATCTTTGGAAAACGCAGATTCTTTTACTAAATCCCAAAAAGCAATAGTTAAAACCAAAAAAAAAACTATATGGTAAACCCAATAACAAACCACACTTTGCATCCATTTCTCTATTGAAAGAAACCCGTTTGACTTGTTTCTTAACCATCTTCCCTATATAATATAGCGCGTGTGTTCCAGATAGTACCTAAGAACCGAGACTTTATTTTCTGAACACGGATCTAAATTATTCTGGCCAAATTTGACGATGCACAAGTTTTGTCAAGTTGAATTGCTTCGTGTTTTTGATGCACAAAGGAGTGATTTTGTTTAAGATGCACATGTGGTTTGGTTTCAACCTGTTTATAGGATTTGCCGAGAATTACGCAAAAATTAAAATTTTCTCAGGATTATTTTTCAAAAATATACAAGAAAAAGTTTATTACAAAAGTAATAATCTTGCTGAAACTTCTGAAGCATAGTTGTGTGCATATCCAGAATTTTTTCTTCACCGTCAATATACTATGACTGTAACTGCTACTGCTATTATTACTGTTATTGAATTTGATCTGAACAGTTTAAGGGCCTCCAGTTTTCAAAAAGGCGTATCTACTATGTCTCAGCAATGGCTAAGGTTGTTAGGTTGAAAATTGCAGGGAATGTTGCAGGAGGATCTTGAAGTATTATAGATCCTCCCATATGTATATATATATATATATATATATATATATATATATATATATATATATATATATAATATATTATATATATATATATATATATATATATATATATATATATATATATATATATATATATATATATATATATATATAATTAACATAAAGCAAAGATCCTTATAATGAGGGTGGCTAATACAAAGGAGGAGACCAAGGAGAGGTTGTATCTTGATTTGTTTTGTTTAAAACACACCAACTATTTCCACACTACCCCCTCGCCCTTCCCTCACCACACTCATTAGTTTTGTCAGTTAATGTTGAAGTGAATCAATAAATTAGGCCAGACATTAATTTTACATTAGTTTTACAAGCTAATGTTGAAGTAAATCAATAAATTAGGCTAGACAATAGTTTTACAAGCTAATGTTGAAGTAAATTAATAAATAAGGCTAGATATTAGCTTTATATTAGTTTTACATTAGTTTTACAAGGTAATGTTGAAGTAAATCAATAAAGCAGGCTACACATTAGTTTTAAATTAGTTTTTTTTACATTAGTTTTACAGGCTAATGTTGAAGTAAATCAATAAATTCGGCTAGACGTTAGTTTTACAAGCTAATGTTGAGTTATATTAAATAAGAAAACCAAAAAGTCTTCTGTATAACTTTGTTCATACTTCCCTATAATAATTTAATGTTTAAAAAGTCATACAGAAGACTATACCATTTTCCATGTTTAAAGGAAACATAATATTTTTAATTAATTTTTTTTTATGTTCCTGGCCTCCCCCAGGCCATTCAGCGTGTCCCTAGGTGGCGATAGGGGAACGCTCTACAGATATGTAGGGTACCTCCATAGGAGGTACGGACCAAGGGGGGACTTTGTCCCTGGGGGTCCATAATAGAAACTGGGGCACCCTCGCCCGGGGTCATAAATACAGGCGGAGGAGGAAGAAGGCCCCTCAAAATGTACACTCAAAAGGGCCCACTTGTTTGTCCACAAGTCCCATGAGTTGCAAACCTTCTCCCAGTAATGGGTTAAATTGTATTGTGATGCAGAACACCATCGCGGGAGGATCCTCTATAGGAGGACAACTGTGGCAGGGCGTAAGATCCAGATCTATGGACAACGGCCTCTGCAAAGGGCTGCCTCGACCTTTTCGGGGTACCTGCAAGACTGGGGACCTTGCGGTTAACTCTATTCCCACTTGAGGAGTGGCGCCTCTCGAGGAAATTATAGCCTAGTAAACGACACAGCATTCGCATGGAATTCTGACTAATGGACAATTTTTCTGGGCTTCGTATGTTTTGATCGGCGTCTTTTGGGCTGAAAAACCTCTTCCTAGCTAATTTATCTATTATGGGTTGCCTCCCTGTTGTAGTATAATATTTGTAGGCATGAATATATAATGAGTCGGAGGTAATAGGCTTGAGACTGTCTGTGCAGGATTTTGACTCCTGTTGATAGAAGAGCATCGCCAAATGCTGAAAACCATGTTGTGACCAAGATGGGCCCAAGATTGCACAAAGCCTCCATTCATGGAGGTCCCAGGGACTTCTTGCTGTCCGGTTCTAAGCCGGCTTAAGCACTTCGGTATAGAGTTGAGAAGATATGTGATCCCCGTCCTGCACTGGTATCTGGGATCATTGCTTTTCCTGAGGCGAAAATAATTTCAATGATTTAAGGAACATGAAAATTGGAACTTGGAATGTTACGAAATTAAAAAATGACTATCGTGTCGACATTTTGACTGACGAATTCAGACGATTCGAACTGGATTTATTAGGAATTTCAGAAACTCATATCCCAGGGGTAGGAAGCATTAAATTAGGTGATATAGAATTTGTTTACTCAGGCAGGAAGGATGGGGTACATAGACAGGGAGTAGGGTTCATGATGAATAAGGAAGCTGCTAAGTCTTGTTTAGGCTGGGAAGGTATTAATAATAGAATACTAATTGCTCATTTTATGACTAGAAAGTTCAGGGTATCAGTTATAGTAGTA
This sequence comes from Artemia sinica, assembly GCA_027921565.1. NCBI lineage: Eukaryota > Metazoa > Arthropoda > Branchiopoda > Anostraca > Artemiidae > Artemia > Artemia sinica. Next base: position 28,888,281 of record CM051262.1, read on the forward strand.
TACGCCCCTGTAGAACCGACTGACGGAGATACTAGTGACTCAGATGAATTTTACTTACAGTTACAGGAGCAAATAGACAGGGTCCCAGGTAGAAATGTGTTGTTATTACTGGGAGATTTTAACGCCCAGGTTGGTAGAAATAGGGATAGATAGTATCCCAGCCTAGGTAAATTTGGTGTAGGAAAAGAAAACAGTAATGGATATATATCCATTAGAGCACCGCTATATACTAGGGTATATAGAGGTGCTGTTATTGATGTTAAAAGTAAAGATCACCATCTAGTAGTGTCAAGGGTTAATTTAAAGCTGAAATATCAAAAGGGTAACTACCTCCCGGGAAGTTATGATGTTGGTAGACTCCAGGATGAGAATTTGAGAGAAACTTTCCAGGAACAGTTGAATATTAAAACTTGAGAGTTTAAAATTTGATAATGTGGAAGATGGTTGGAATAATTTTAGAAAAATAATTTGTGAAGTTGCTGAAGGTGTATTGGGGAAGAAAGCTAGTTATGCAGCTAAGAATATTAGTGAAAAAGCTTTATGTTTAATAGAAAGGAGAAAGGAATTGTACAAGAATTATCTGAGTGATAGATCGTATGAAAACAATATAAATGTAAAGAAAGTGGAGAAAGCATTAAAATATGAACTAATGAGGTGTGAAGTGGACGCCATGGATAAAATTGCCGAGGATCTGGAAGATGCAGCTAGACGGCATAATAGTAAAATATTGTACTGGCACGTTAACAAATTGAGAGGGAGTAGTCAATCCGGACTTGGCCCAGTTAAAGATAGGAATGGGGTCGCAATTATCGATAAGGAAAAAACTAAAGAGAGATGGGCCGAACATTTTGAGAATTTGCTTAACCGAGATAGAGTTGCAGGAAAAATATAGAGGAAAATGAAAAAGTTTGTGATACCTTGGATGTGAAGGAAGATTTGTTTTGTGAGGAGGAATTAGCAACAGTACTAAAAGGATTAAAGAATAATAAGGCTCCAGGTGCTGATAGGGTGGTAAATGAGTTTCTTAAATATGGTGGCTCTGAGGTTAGAAATAAGTTACTGAAGATTATGAATAGGATTTTTGAAAAAGGGGAAGTACCTAACGATTTTAAAAAAACCTTAATTAAGCCACTTTATAAGAAAGGTAATAAAAGTGATTGTTGTTATTATCGAGGCATTAGTCTGGTCTCTTTAGGTAGTAAGTTACTTAGTAATATGATACTTTTTAGACTGAGAGATGCTGAAGACAAAGTTATAAGAGAAGAGTAGTGCGGTTTTAGAAAAGGTAGAGGATTTGTCGACCAAATTTTCACTCTTAGGCTAATAATTGAGAAGTGCCTGAGTTTTCAAACACCTTTGGTCCTCAGTTTTATAGATTATGAGCAAGCGTTCGATTCTGTTGATAGAAGAACTTTAGTAAAGGTTTTATCCTTGTTTGGTATACCAGACAAATACATTAAAGTGATTAGTGCTATGTACGAGAATAACATTGCTGCGGTTAAGGTAGGAAATGAGGTTAGCAGCTGGTTTTGTATTAAATCAGGAGTTAAGCAGGGTTGTGTTCTATCCCCCTTTGTATGGATTATTTTAATGGACTTTGTTTTAAGGAGCACAGGAAAGGCAATGGGAGACCACGGAATCAAATGGGGAGGAAAAAGTCTCCTGGACTTGGATTATGCTAATGATTTAAGCATCCTAGATGAAAGTGTGAGCAAAATGAATGAAGTTTTAGAGGTTTTGCGAGTTCAGGGTGCTAGAATGGGTTTGAAAATTAATGTTAGGAAGACTAAGTCACTAAGGCTAGGAATAAGTGAAGATGAAAAGGTGCCGTTAGGTAATGAAAAGACTTATCAGGTGGGCAGCTTCACTTACCTTGGTAGTATTATTTAGTAAACTTACCTTGGTAGTATTAGTAAAGATGGTGGGAGCAGTGAAGATGTTAAATATAGAATAGCCAAGGCTCAGGGTGTTTTTCTTCACAGTTAAAAAAAAGTCGGGAAGAATAGGAAGATAAGTCTGCAAACCAAGATTAGAATATTAGAAGCTACAGTGATGACAGTGGTCAAATATGGCTCTGAAGCATGGACGCTCCATAAAGCGGATGGAGATTTGCTAGATGTTTTCCAGAGAAATTGCTTAAGGATTGTTCTGGGTACCCGGCTGACTGACCGCATTTCAAACGATAGGCTATACGAAAAATGTGGTTCAATACCGCTCTCTAGGGCTATAATGAAAGAAAGGTTGAGGTGGCTAGGGCACGTTTGTGGGGATGAAGGATGACAGATTGCCGAAGATTGTTCTTTTCGGCCAACCATCTAGGGCTAAACGGAAAGCAGGTCGTCCCCGTCTGGGGTGGGAGGACGTCATAAAGAAAGATTTAAAGGAAATGGGAACTTCGTGGGCGGGTGTAAAAAGGGAGGCTTTGAATATATTGGGGTGGAGGAGGAGCGTGCGTAGCTGTGTTGGCCTCAGGCGGCTTGGTGTGCGTTGAGTTGTTAGTAGTAGTAGTAGTAGATTCTTTTACTACCAGTATTCCTGATAGGTCCTTAAGTTGCTGCCACAAAATATTGTAATGGAAAGTCACTGGCACAACTTTATTGGGGTGGAATGCCTTGCGGCCACCACTATTGTAATGTGTCAACCACCACTGGTGCCACAGTTGTATCTGGGGCCCACGCTAGTAGTTTCGTTAGCTCTGAAAATGTGATCGAATGGTCAAACAGGCCAAACTCTAGGCCAAGGGTGCCACTACCTGGGTCACCCCTAATATCTCTAGCTATCTCTTTGGAGGGTAAAAATTCCCTCCTGTCGATATACTAATGACGGTATTTCTCGCGAACTCTTTTCCTACCCTCCTGCCTGGGTTAGTGAAAAATAATCTAACACAGTTGTAGAAAATAACTCACTTGTATTCTTTTGACATCTTCAACAAAACATACATCTATCACTCTGAACTAAACTTTGAACATGAACTCCCTAAACAGAGTCTCATTATCATGACCTGAAAAGTATCCACCAAAAGATTGGCTATCTGTTTTCAAGCAGATTCTCAATTGCATTTCTTCATTTCTTAGCCATAAAGAAATTCAATATAATGGAATGACAGATAATTTTGCAAATACAGCAGCTGATATCCCTCCCCCAAGAAATGAAAGAACCATGAATTTTAAAGAGGTTGTTAGAGCTCAAATAAAAATTGCTTAACAAGGTTTTGTCCATCCTCCTTTTGAGTCTAAAGATTTTAAAATGCTCTTATAAGCTAAAAACTATAACTATTTACTTAACCCTAATATTTTTAACTGGGGAATTCACCACACCTCCTTATACAGGAATCGTCATTGCATATCAGAAAAATGCTTAACATGTTCTCTTTGAGTGTAATCCAATGGATCAAGATTCTAGGAAACTGATAAATTATTGCCATTAATTGCTAATCCTTATATCATTTGAGGCTATTATTAATTGCTAGCTTTCACATGATTTGGAACCACTCTGAGACATCTGGAAGTTTTTGGAATTGACTCATGCCAGAACAAGTTCTGGAGCATTTATTCCAGTGGTACCCCATATTTTGCTCTTTCTAATCAATTTGTCTTTTCAAAAAGGAATTGTTACTAAAGGTCTAAAGAAAAGCCGTATTATACCTTTGTATGAGAATGGAAATAAGGGAGGGATAAATAACTCCCCTCCCTCCCCTATTTAAATTTTATCAGTTATTTTGAAGATTTTTGAAAAATTTATGCATGGTAAAATTAGTAAATTTACAAAAGAAAAAGGAATCATATCACCAAACCAATATGGATTTTGGAAAAGGCACTTGATGGATCATGCTATTACCCATTTTTATTTGTTGAGTGAAAGAATTTCTAGATAATTGTTACATTTTGGCCATTTCTTTCAGCTATAATTTAAAGAGAATTCAAACTATAAAAAGTTTGTGCTGTAAAGTCAATTTCTTTGAATAGATTTAATAATAAAGAAGCTTTTCTTAAATCCCAGTTACTGTCAGTTCAACGAATTGGCCTCCTTCAAACTGTTGTATTCATGTATAAATACATAAATGGTCAAACACCCCCAGGACTAACACGGCTTGCCTTCTTTTATTTATTGATCTATTATCATGCTTACGCAATGTTGTCATCTACACATTTTCTCTATTTTGGATATTTGTCACACACATATTCCATAAAATATGTGGGAGAAAAAGGAATCATATCGCCAAACCAATATGGATTTTGGAAAAGGCGCTTGATGGATAATGCTATTACCCATTTGATTTGCTGAGTGAAAGAATTTCTAGGTAAGGGTTTTTACACCTCATGGTTGGAAGAAAAAGATCACGAGAACAGATTATAACTTGTGGAATTGTACATGGTCAAAATTTGTGCTCGTTCTTTACCTTATTTATACTGCTAATATAGAAACTTGATGAATGATTGTTTGACAATGTCATTTATACTACTACTACTAACAACTCACCGCAGCACCAAGCCGCCTGAGGCCAACACAGCTATGCACGCTCCTCCTCCACCCCAATCTATTCAAAGCCTCCCTTCTTACACCCGCCCACGAAGTTATTGTTAGAGGAAATGATGTTCTGTACAGATTGAATGATTTCCTTTCTCTAAAAGTTTTGTCCACCCTTTATTAAACTCTTGTTTATTCTTGTATTCATTAATGTTGTTACATTTTGGCCATTTCTTTCAGCTATAATTTAAAGAGAATTCAAACATAAAAAAATGTGCTGTAAAGTCAATTTATTTGAATAGATTTAATATTAAAGAAGCTTTTCTTAAATCTCAGTTACTTTCAGTACGACGAATTGGCCTCCTCCAAACTGCTGTATTCATGTATAAATACATAAATGGTCTAACACCCCCAGGACTAACACGGCTTGCCTTCTTTCATTTATTGATCTATTATCATGCTTACGCAATGTTGTAATCTACACATTTTTCTCTAATTTTGGATATTTGTCACGCACTTTTTCCATAAAATATGTGGGAGCCAAATTAAGGAACATTATGCCGCTTGAAATAAAACATTTTGTTTCAGTTCCATTATTTCAATAATTCTAAAAAACATAACACACATGAATAGTTCTTAGCAGGACTCTTTATTTTTTGCCGTATTGTGCATACTGCCTTTGGTTTAATACTAGGTAATGCATTATGTATAATGATGAAATGTATATTGTGATGTAAATCAGTGATGTTTTAATAAGAAAACTTGACGTTCTCCAGGGGCTAACGTTTAGGCCCCAGGGATCATTGATAATCATTTGGAGCTGTATTCTAATCTATATATTTATTATTCAATGATGTCAGGTCGAAGTTATACAAACATGTAAGCAATTCTTTCGCAAATGATTCCGTTTTCATTTTATTATTGCTCTCGATTTTCACTTTGGGATGGAGGGGATCCCTTTTTTATGTAAATGAGTCAACTGGAATTGAAATGTTCATCTTAAGATATTCATAAGATGCTACTTGGGGATAAACTATACACTCTGGGGATTTGTACAGAAAAACAAATTAACGCATCATGTTTGACTTTTCTAACCTCCTTTTCAACATTGAAACATTCCTCAAATAATGCTTCGTGTTTTTCTTTTCCAGCTGATCAAAACCAAATGAAAAATAATTTTCACTCTATTTTTTTTCAGTCAAGAACCTTTGAAAATTCTTCCAGATATTCTAAGTCATGTTGGAAGGACACCACTTGTTCGGCTTAATCGGATTCCCCAAAGCATGGGTATCAAATGTGAAGTTTGTAAGTTATATATTTAATTTAACAACATAAAAATTGTAATTGTGTTTGGACGACAGGGAAATAGTCAGCATTCCATTTTGGAAGGGTTCAGACGTTTTTTGGAGGAGGGCTTGGGTTCTAACTATGGACAGAATGTTTGGCTGAGTCATTTCTTCATACTGAAGAAGGCTGATCGTCCTCCCATCACTTTGCGCTCCAATCAATCTCGAGCCTTGAGAAGACTACTAGCACTTTTAAGTTTGAATTAAAAATCCACTTCAAAGTTTTTACTACCTCTCTTTCACTACTTAGTGGCGTGGGGAAAAAAATAAATAAAACATGGAAGCCGTAAACCTCTTTACTTAGTCAGTAATATTGCGAAACAAGCCGATTTGATTTAAACATAAGTTTAGAATGATTATTCAAATTTGGAATGATTGTTCTTTGCATGAAACTAGTGAGTGATGCTAAAACTACAGACGAAATTTATTGAATTTTGGGTGCCTGCTAGCCATGTCAACTCTCCTGTTAAGTTGTTGATTTGTTCTTCGAAAAAATTATATTGAACATGCAGTAAAGTATAAATTAATGTTACTTTTAACTTCTTTGTAAAGATTATTTCTTTTAAATTAAGTCTGGATAAGTTCAAGTTTGTGTATTGCAAATAAATTAGAGATTGCAATTCTACTTCTTTCCTTGACTGTCCCTTTTGGGACTACTAAATTAAAAGAGCGTTGATTGAAAATCAAGTTATTTGATGTTTTGTATTATAATGCCATTTCTGGCAAGTGTCCTTCTCTCCTAAACCGAAATCCTCTGCTCTGACTCACTACTAAAAATATTGCACATTGTTTTGTTTCAGTGCCCCCCTTGCACCCCCTCCTGAAAGTCCTATATTTAGCCCTGATAATGTTCTCCATTAGGCCTACTTCAATCTAGTCATATGTTCAGCCTTGCTTCTAAGTTAAACCAGTTGTATTCTGAGTCTAAAATTTATCTGTGTGCGTGATTGAGTGCATAATTTATTTTTGAAATGATGAAATGATTTAGGCTACTTTCAATTGTGAGTATAATTTGAAATGGTTTGAAAAGTAGATAATCATAGATAGAAACATTTCCTGTTGTGATTAATAGAACAATTCTGCATATTATAATGTAAGAATTTCATTGTGTTAGCATTTTATTTTTTAGATTACTTTAATTACTATACATTAAATCACAATTGCCAGCAAGATTGAGCTGAGGACCAGCAAGAAGTTCCTCAGTGATTTGTTACAGCTGATTATCATTGAATAGTGCTAAAGCTTTCGTTTCTATCTGGGTTTTGTTTATGAAAATTCATACATGCAACATCATAATTTGTATAAAGTTTACTGCTACAGCCACTTTAAAATTGTATTGATTTGCATAACAAACCTAGTTTTCTTTTCAAAATTAGGGGTCCATTTTAGGGGCTATAAACTTGGGGTCGATGCTGATTGATGTCAGAAACCTTTTTAAAATCAGTAAAAATTATCTTTGGAATCTTCCCAGTTTCTAAGGCATTATTAATGTTGTAAACTAAGTGATGGAAGTATTTCTCGTTTAATGAATGACCTTTTATGACCTTTTTGTATCTTTATGAACCAAACTGACTAATTTTTTTGAAAGTTACAAAGTGGATGAAAGTTTAGAAAATTGGTGGATTCATAAGGTCTTTAAAATAAAAGTTCAAAATATAGATAAATCCTTTTAATTTTGTTATTAGAAATTTCGGTTTCTAAGATACCCGTCAAAAAAATTGTGGCAGAGTTCTTTAAAATAAAATTCAAAATAAAAAACAAAAATACCAGATATTTGTTACATATACAGTGACCGTCATCAGTAGTAAAACTGCTGATGACGGTCAGAGTTTTACTACTGATAACGGTCACTGTATATGTAACCGAAATATCTGGTATTTTTGTGAATTTCTATACACTGTCTATTAAAAAGGATTTTATCTCTATTTTGAACTTTTATTTTATCGTCATGGAAAGGCAGTGTGGTCTCCGAAATTATCTACGTTATAAGGTCTTTGCAATCTTTTGTTCTTTTAGCTGGGTAAGATTTAAAATCTCACAAGTGCAATACCCCCCCCCCCCCTGGTGGAGAATCAAGATTATGGCATACAATATTCAATGGAAATATTTGTGGTATAAGACGTCAAATAATATATAAAAAACAGGAAGTTATTGTGGAAGAACGGTCTAATGTATTAAAGTTTGGTCATTTACTTAATATAGATGGTTGGAAGGCCAATTTTTATCTATTAAAGTTGACTTTCTATGTGTATATTTTAAATTTAGCTTACAATTTCTAAGCTGAAACAGAAGAATGTCTTTAATTTCTTTTATCATTTTATTTCTTTCGAAGTGCTCTTATCACAGGAAAACCAATAAAATGCTCGTCGGAACATTTTTATAAAAGATTTGATACCATCTTTTGACAAGCTGTTAAATACCTCAACATTTATGAATAGTAGTTATTAGCAGCCTCGGCGTTGATGTTCTATATAGATAGAATTTGTCTGTGATTTAAATACCTTAGATACATGTTTAAAAATAAGGGGATATCCTCTAAAAGATGTTAGATAAAGCTGTTCAAAGTCAAATCTTCAGAGCCAACAGATTTAAGAATGAATTTTTTTAAGCTATTTTTTCTTTTACTTGTTCAATACATGTCTTTGAAATATCGGTTTTTACCCTAAAATTATTGGGTGTTGCAATCTCTAATAATTTGAAACGAGATTGCCCTGGTAGTTTTGTTTTGCAACTTATAAATACTATGACCTCTTCCACTAAACTGGTTAATAGATTCAAATGTTATACATTTCAATGTTTGAGAATTTTCCTGCGCTTTATGCTCTCAATTCTTTAGTGCGTCAGCTATTTTTAGCTCTGATAAATTGTCAAAAAAAATATTCAATTCGGGAAAGACACTTAGGAATTTTTTTCAATGAGATTAAAGTAATCTATTTGCAGAGTTAACCTTGTTTCGCTTAAAATATATTTCCTTAAAAATAAAATATCCTTCGCTTTATGTGTAGTATTCTTTATAGCCATTGATAAAATTCGCTGCTTCCCAAGAACTCCTCTCTCTAAGCCCTTGCCTCCCTAGCTCTGCCTCGATTTTTCTTAATTATGCATAAAAACCGAAGTTGAATCAGATTGAGCTTGTGGCAGTCCCTGGGAAATAAAAATTTTCTTTATAGTTGTTTATCTTTACAAAGCTGAAGCTCCTTTTGATGACTCTGTATTGCTAGCAAGGCTCTCAGTACTGAAGTGTAGTTATAATAGCAAAAAAAAAAAGGAAGAAAACGGCTTGAGTGACTGTGTCAATAAAAACACTCACCCAAATGGTTGTGAAAGTATGTCATCTTAAATGCCAATCCCTGATTCGCATCTTATCTTTGCTTATTTGCAGTGGTAAAATGTGAGTTTTTCAACGCTGGTGGAAGCGTCAAAGATCGTATAGGAATAAGGATGGTGGAAGATGCAGAAGCAGATGGGAAGATTAAGCCAGGGTATACTCTTATCGAGCCAACTTCTGGAAATACAGGTTTTGTCGTTCTCTTAGTAAGTTGTATTGGTGAGTATTGACGATTGTCGTTTTCAACAAATAGAGTATTCTATGAATTGCAATTGCTGGACAGCTCAACTCAGTGCGCTCAATATGCTACATCCTTTACCTTACAATTGCAGAAATTTCTTGATTATCATGGCTAAGGAATTGGTACTAGGTTTTGTTTAAGTCTCCTCAAATATACAGTGTTAGATAAGGGGCATATCTGTGATACCATATTGAAAGCCCTAAATTCCAACCAATAAATCTTCCTATCATCTCTCATTTTATAACATTGATTTGCTTTCAGCTACTATTATTTTTTTTTTTTTTGTAAAGCTACAGGAATGACAGGAAAAGTCAAAGGAAGAGCTGTTTAGTAAATACATATTGAAATTTTTCCCAAAGGAGAAGGGTCTTTGAACTTATCTTAGGGGGGCTATTGCTTCCGTCCTTTTTATATCTCCCCTGTGCACAGGTATTACTATGGAGACTATCCAGAGTGTACACCTTGGGGAAATTTGTTTTGGAAAAGTGTAGACACCAGTCCAATATGGAGCTCTTAAATTTAATTTTTGATTATAAATTCACAATTTTATTATTTAGTATTTTAAATAGTTCAAGACTATCTTTGTAAAAAAAAACAGTAGCTCATCACGAGGTGCTTTCACGAAACTTGAAAATTTTCACTTAAAAAAGAAAATTTGCAAAGCTCTACTTTGAATGCTTTGTAACATAAGCCCACTGCCTATATGTGCTTTATTTAGCCGTTTGGGCTTGAAGATCAGAAGACTCGAGCAAAGTAAGGGCCCGAGTCTCACCTGAATGAAGTGACGCACCTCGGCTCATGATGAGGGCAAGATTCAAAAAGCCTGAGAAGTGTGTTAGGTGACGGTAATTCGAAAATTTTGAAGCCACTTTAGTTATTGCTTCTGTGTTGAAAAGTAGCCAAATTTTTGAATTGATTGAATAAACCGTTTTCTGAGCTATAGCCATTTGTCTTGTTACTCGCTGAATGACCCTCGTATTTCATAATTTTACCTTTACTTTTATGGGGGAGACAAGAAAGATTATCTGGATGCTTCCACTGTACCTAACTTTCAAAAGTGTATTTCACGACCTCGCATTTCCTCTTTGTGACAATGTTTTCTAATGTGTAGCTGCATTTGTGTGTGTATAAATGAGCAAGAGCGCCGGCAGAAAATTTTCCATGGGGGGGGGGGGCAAATGCCAAACTATCAGTGGTGGTGGTTGGGTGACAGGGAATATATTTCAGGTTTTTTTTTTTACGTTGGAATAAGTTTATTTTTAAATACTCTTAGGAAAAAACTCTCAAATAAAAAGAGCAATGAAATTGCATGCAAAATGAAACAAAACACAGTAAATTTTAAACCGCAAGGATTCCTGGCAAAGGGATCGATTTGTTTAATCAATATTATATTTAATTATTATGCATTTAATTTTAAAAGAAAATGAAACTCAAACCAAAATTACAGAAAGATTGCTTCCTTAGAATATAACAGATGTAGACTTGTCTTTATACAATTTCCTACACCTTAGGATAGTTTACAGAAGGAGTAGAGATACTAAAAAAAAACACAATCCCGTCTGCACAGATACCACGTTTTGATTTTATAACAGTCAGGTGAAATGTACCTGTTTCACAACAGGACAATTCTCCCCCTCGAACTTAAATGCCTTATATATTCAGACATTAAAAAAAATACAATAGCGAAAAGAAAACAAAATATTTCATATTTCAATGATCTCTGTTTGGATTTTGATGGGCAATCAAACAGTTCCTGGTAATGATCTATAAGTACGGAGCGAGCGGGCTCAATAGTAACCGAAACTCTAAAAAATTGAATTTTAATAGCAAGTTTCATTAAGTTTAGTTTTTACCCATCAAAAGCTACGAGCCTAAGAAAATCTGCCTCATTTTCTTAAAAAAAAGGGGTAAAGACCCCCTCGAAGTCATAGAAAGTCATAGAATTTTAATGAAGATTACACCATCAGATTCAGCGTATCAAAGAACCCTAATGTAGAGGTTTTTGTAATTTTTGCCAGAAGAAAGATCTCTCGGATACGTGTTTATTTGTTTGTTTGTTTTTTTCCCCTAGGGGTGATCGTATCGACCCAGTGGGCCTTGACCGTCGAGAGAGGGCTCACTCTAAAGGAAATGAAAGGTTCTAGTGCCCTTTTTACGTGACCAAAATAAAAGGAGGGCAACTAGGCCCCCTCCCACGCCACCTTTTTCCCAAAATCGTCCGATCAAAATTTTGAGCAAGGTTTTTTATTCAGCATACTCGAAAGGCCCGATAACTGTGCCTTTAGAGATAAAATGACCCCCTACAGCCACTGGGGAAAGGTTTTTTATGTCATAAGATTAACATTGTTTTATTTGTTATTGGGAATATACATACGTTTTTCGGGTGGGGAGGAAAGGAAGAATTTTCTGCTGGGAGGATTTTACACTGGGAAAATTTTTACATGGAGAGGGAAGTTTCCAGGGGGTGAACTTTTCAAGGAAAATTTTACACTTGATGGATTTACCAGAATTCCTTTACGAAAGTTCTTTATGTCTTGCTTTTTCTTTACCGATTCAATTTTAGGAGTGGAGATGTTAAGGTTAATTGTCCGGGTTAAATTTTCGCCAGGATTGAATTGTCCAGAGGATATTTCTATGGGGAGGGTGATTTTTCCGTGGAGGTGGAGCCAGGTATCCTGGCGTTATTAAAAAGACAATCAGATATTAAATTTAAAAAAGCAAGTTTTTTCAATTGAAAGTATGGAGCAACATTAAAACTTAAAACGAACTGAAATTATTACGTGTATGAGGGGGTTGCCCCCTCCTCAACACCTCACTCTTTACGCTAAAGTTCAAATTTTTGTCCCAATTCTTGAAAAACAACTACTGAAACACAAGGGTCGTTTAATTAGAACAATAAGTAACTTTTTTTTTGAAGTTCTGAAAAACTGTAGCGTGAAGAGCAAAGTATTGAGGAAGGGGACAACCCCCCTCATTATACGTAATAATTTTCTGTTCTTTTTAAGTTTTAATGTTGTTCCTTGCTTTCAGTTGAAAAAACTATTTTATTTAATGAAGCTTAGAGAGAAACATTTTTCGCAAGGCAATGAAAAAGTATGTCAATTAAAGTAAAAGTATATAAAAATAGAAAAAGTAATTAATTAAAAAAATTACACAAAACAATATCCTACTTACAAAAACTAAGATATAAACTCCCAGCATTCAGTTCTGTTGAGCAATGCCGAAGCATTGGAAGGGTATTTTTTTTAACAATATCGACAGTTTCGGACTTGGTTATCAAACACCAAATATTTAATGCCTATAGACTCAATTGTGTATAAAAATTAACGCATTATCAAACGTAGTTTGTTCAAAGTAAAACATTAAAACTAAGATTAAAAAAAAAAAAAAAAAAAAAATTTAATTCAATATTTTTAATTTAATCTTGAATACCAAAAACCAATATATTTGACACCTTTATACTTCATAACTGTAAAAAATTAAATCTTTTTCAAAGCGACAACTAGATAAAATACAATCACTCCTCAATAAATGACAATAAAACACAAAAAACCTATCCGTTCAGGGGGAAAATACAAAAATTTCCAGCATTCCGTTCAGGGGAAACATTTCGGATTATAATGGCTTCATATATTAGCTCATGGGTACTCTTGCAATGCAAGCAAAAGTTGACGGCATATTTTTACCGAAATTGCCCCTTATTAAGTTGTTTTCCTTCTGTTTTCTTTAATTAGACGAACTTTCTTGGGTACTAATATCAGCAGTAATTACTAATAAACAAATGCATATTAGGATCACCATAAAAAACTGATTCTTTGGTCGAATGTTATCAATAGTTAGGCTCTTACACTTTCATTATAGGGCCAAAATCTATTGGCAGGCAGTCAACAATGGGGCAACAAACATTTTTTTCTATTGTTTTTTACAGATTCTGCTTTTTTTTCTTTTAGTTTCCTAATAATTACTTTGAAGTCCCAAATTTCCAGGGGGGATAGCCCTCCTCCGAATCCGGCGCCCATGTAAATAGCGACACCTGTTCCATTCTCGACATATACGTTCTCAACTGTCTGAATATTCTCTAGTAATGACCAGCCTTGATTTCTAATGTTGCTAGTGATCGGCAAAACACCTATGCGTAGTTTTTCATAGTCAGAAATAAAATTTCGTGGGATATGTCTAAGTGATTCTGACGTATTTTAACTTTGAGAAGTGCACTTTAAAGCCTAGATTTCCCAACTGTTTATGGGAATATTTTATGATATACATTTATTTGTGTAATAATGAGTAAAGTCTTTTTTTTAAGTCTTTGATTTTTTTTTTCAGTGTAGTAAATATTTAAAGGATATTTTAACAATTTTGTATAATTTGAAAATAAACATGTATTACGTTTTTTTAAAACAAAATAATTGTAAAAACATTGAAACTTAAAGAAGCCTACGTGTCACGTTATGCCTGTTGTAAGCTTATTGGGCTTCAGTATGACCAAATTCGAAAAAAAATATTGGTTATTTAGTGACTTGAAAAGCGAATATTTTTTCTTTTGATAGGAAACTTCAATACTGTAGCTTGGAATTTCTTTTATTTATTTATGGCTTTAGTTCGTTTTCGTGTTTGTTCTGAGCTAATGTGAACTTGAGCTATTTTTCAATATATTAGTGGGGAATTTGATATTTTAACCTTGACTTTCAACTTTTGGAATGCTTCCAGAGAGTAAACTGAGGAGGAGGTTTGGTTGGAGATGAGAGGGAGGGGGCCTGACAATACATTATTTCTAGTAACCCTGAAGAGTTCGAGATTATTTATTCATCCTTAAGATGCGCTCCACACGTACAAGACCGAGGAGATCGGTACTCAGCGGTCTGTCATGTTATAGCGCCAGAGACAGCTGGAAAGGATTGTGTGTCCTGAAACAAGTACAAGATAGACCCTAGCTGGAAAAATAGGCGATTACTGTTTTTAAATGGATGCTTCTGTGCAATGCTGACGAACGAACATGACAATTCTGTAAGGGGTTCTTGGACCTTTAAAAGTGACTAAATAAACTGTTTAGAAATTCCATAAAAGTTTGTTTGGTGATTTTCATTATAATACACCGATCATTTTGTGTTGTAACACCAATCAGGGTTTTGGCACTAGCTGCAACCCAGTAAAAGAAAAGTAACTGAGAAGTTTTCAACTAAACTACTCTCGGGCACGCTTTCAACTAACCTGTCTTGTGAAGAAAGTCTCTTCTCATGAGAAGAGATTCTAGAGAGAACGGGTGCCCAGTCGGAAATGTATATCCAAAAGAACATGTTTGTAATGACTGAAGTGGATTTTCAATAATTCCGAAGAAGAGTGAATCCGATGTGACAGTGTCATGTTTGACTGCTATATAAATCGAATAGCACAATTCTGGGTGTCCTTCTCAGAATGGAGTGGGTTAGAAAGCTGGTTATTCCTTTTAAGCAAGGCGTCATTAACTAAAATTTCTGGTACAGTTATTAGCTTGATTGGATACACAGATCAAAGACCAAATTAGGAAGTATTGCATAGGGCTATGACTTGACTTATTCTTAAAGTCGTAGACAGGCGAACAGGTTATATGAAAGTTAATTTTGACTCCCATGTAATTTTTGTAAATCGACACAGAAAGTGCCTCGTTTTTGTGCCCTAAGGTATCGAAAACTACCCTTTTTGAGTGCCATTTCAGGAACGGAGAGCATCAGAAACTGGTTGTTTCCTCTTAAGTAAGGTATTATTTACGGATAATGCTGGTACATCGCCCGGTTAGTATGCGAATAATAGGGAGATTGAAACCCCTCTGCAACTTTTTTTTTCAAATTGAAGAATGTTACAATAAGAAGGCTGGATTTACTACTACTACTACTACTAACAACTCACCGCAGCACCAAGCCGCCTGAGGCCAACACAGCTACGTGCACTCCTCCATCCCAATCTATTCAAAGCCTCCTTCTTTACACCCTCACAGGAAGTTCCTATTTCCTTGAAATCATTCTTTATGACATCCTCCCACCCCAGACGAGGATGATCTGCTTTCCGTTTAGCCTTAGACGGTTGCCCGAAAAGGACAATCTTCGGCAATATGTCATCCTTCATCCGCAGAACGTGTCCTAGCTATCTCAACCTTTCTCTCATTATAGCCCTAGAAAGCGGGATTTAAGCACATTTTTCTTACAGCCTACTGTTTGAAATACGGTCAGTCAGTCGGGTACCCAGAACAATCTGTTGGCAATTTCTGGGGAAAATATCTAGTAAATCTTCATCCGCTTTTTGGAGCGCCCATGCTTCAGAGTCATATTTGACCACTGTCATCACTGTACTTTCTAACATTCTAATCTTGGTTTGCAGACTTATCTTCAAATTCTTCAAAAAAAAAAAATTTTCAACTACGAAAAAACACCCTGAGCCTTGGCTATTCTACTTTGAACATCTTCACTGCTCTCACCGTCTTTACTAATAACTACCAAGGTAAGTGAAGCTGCCACCTGATCAATCTTTTCGTCACCCAATGTCATCTTTTCATCTCCACTTATTCCTAGCCTTAGTGACTTAGTCTTCTTAACATTAATTTTTAAACCTATTCTAGCACCCTTAACTCGCAAAACCTCTAGAAGTTCATTCATTTTACTCACACTTTCATCTAGTACGCTTAAATCATCAGCATAATCTAAGTCCAGGAGATTTTTTTCCTCTCCATTTGATTCCGTGGTCTCCTATTGTTTTTCCTGTGCTCCAAAGTCCATCAAAGTGATCCATATAAAGGGGGATAAAACACAGCCCTACTTAACTCCTGATTTAAAACAAAATCAGCTGCTAATCTCATTTCCTACATTAACCGTAGTAGTGTTATTCTTGTACATAGCACGAATCACTTTAATGTATTTTGTCTGGTATACCATACAAAATCAGCTTAGAAACGCTCAAAATTGTTATCAACATGGAAAGAAATCGTAGTTCAAAATCTGGCGGAAAACACGCTCGTACTGAATAACTGTGGTCGATTTTAGCTTGAAAAAAACACACCGTCTGTTCAGCTTTACAAAGCATTTTTGATGTAGATTGCAGCTATTTTAGGACACAGGGGTTTAAGAATACTTTCAGAGTGCTTTATCAAGTGCTGTTTCAGTTTCAATAAGGGCGTCACAAATTACAAGGGTGAAAACCTTTGCTTAAGCTTTTCTATCAACAAAATAGACCGCTCGTTCATAATCTATAAAACTGAGAACCAAAGGTGTCTGAAAACCTTTGCTTAAGCTTTTCTATCAACAGAATAGAACGCTCGTTCATAATCTATAAAACTGAGAACCAAGGTGTTTGACAACTAAGGCACTTGTCAATTATTAACCTAAGAGTGAAAATTTGGTCGACACATCCTCTACTTTTTCTAAAACTGCACTGTTCTTCTCTTAAAACTTTGTCTACTGCATCTCTTAGTATAAAAAGTGTCATATTACTAAGTAATTTGGGGACCTACAGAGACCAGACTAATGCCCTGATAATTAACAATTCATTCTTATCACCTTTCTTATGCAGTGGTTTAATTAAGGTTTTCCTAAAATCGTTAGGTACTTCCCTTTTTCAAAAATCACATATTCATAATCTTCAGTAACTTATTTCTAGCCTCAGAGCCACCATATTTAAGAAACTCATTTACCACATTATCAGCACCTGAACCTTATTATTTTTTAATTCTTGTAGTACTGTCGCTAATTCTTCCTCACAAAACAAATCTTCTTTCACATCCAAGGTATTACAAACTTTTTTATTTTCCTCTATATCTTTTCCTGTAACTGTATCTCGGTTTAGCAAATCTCGAAATGTTCCACCCATCTCTCTTTACCTCTTTCTTTATCACTCATTGTGACCCCGTTCCTATCTTTAACTGGGACAAGTATAGATGGCATATACTACTATAACTGATACCTTGAACTTTTTAGTCATAAAATGAGCAATTAGTATTCTATTATTAAATACCTTCCCAGCCCAAACAAGACTTAGCAGCTTCCTTATTCATTATGGTCCCTACTGCGTGTCTATGTACCCTATCCATCCTGCCTGAGTAAACAAATTCAGTATTACCTATTTTCCTGCTTCCTACCCCTGGGATATGAGTTTCTGAAACTTCTAATAAGTCCAGTTCGAATCACGAGTTTTATGTTTTTAATAGAAATCTAGCTATTTGTTTGCTTATTTTACACACAAATATTCGAAGATAGTCATAGAAAAAACGTATGTAATTAAAAAATTAAGAACTATATTCATTTTAAACTTTAGCAAATGTACTAGCCCCTTTTTTTCACTAATTTTAACCTTTGTTTGAGAGTTCAGGGTGCAAATACGATTGAAAATTAGTGTTAAGATGACTAAGTGGCTAAGACTAGGAGTAAGTGAAAGGGAAGAGGTGATTGGGCAACGAGAAGATCCATCAAGTGGACAGCTTCACTTATTTTGGTAGTATTATTAGTAAAGACGGTGGGTATAGTGAAGATGTTAAAAGTAGAATAGCCAAGGCCCCGAGTGTTTTAAAAAGGTTTGGAAGAGGAGGAAGATAAGTCTGCTAACTTTTTTAAAAGAGTTTGGGAGAAGAGAAAGATAAGCCTGGAAACCAAGACTAGATTATTGGAAGGAACAGTGATGACAGTGGTCAAGTATGGCTCTGAAGCTTGGGTACTCCGAAAGACGGAGGAGGATTTGCTAGATGTTTTCCAGAGAAATCCTACGGATTGTTCTGGGTACCTGACTGACTGATCACATTTCAAACAGTAAGCTGTACGAAAAATATAGTTCAATCCCGCCTTCTAGCGCTATAATGAGAGAAAGGTTGAGATGGCTAGGACATGTTCTCCAGATGAAAGGTGAAAGATTGCCAAAGATAGTCCTTGTTGGCCAAACGAAAAGCTAGTCATCCCCGAATGGAGTAAGGGAAGATTTAAGGGAAATGGAGACTTTTGGAAGGGGTAAAGAGGAAGGCTTTGAAAAGATTGGAATGGAGGAGAAGCGTGCGTAGCTGTTTTAGCCTCAGGCAGCTTGGTGCTGCAATGAGTGTTAGTAGTAGTATTAGTAGATCTGGTTTGCCATCGTATAAAATTTTCAAATTTTGAGGTAATGATGTTAATTTTATTCTCAAATTAAGTTGGACATCCGATCTGTTTCAACGCTTATTTTTTAAGTACATCAAGGCTGAGAATGCTGCTGCATTCTGATTAGACCCCGGCGCCGCGCCGATGAGGGAAGACCAGCGGCGGCGGGGCCAAAAACAGCGCGCCGCGCCGCCGGTAAGACGTTGGCGGCGCGCCGCCGGTAAGATGTCGGAGGCGCGCCGCCGGTGCGATCAATGTAGACCGTAAACAATAATGTTTTCATCAGTCTTTCTCAAATCACAGCTTAAATTTACAACAGATTCGAGCCTATTTATGAGTTCAAAACTTCACAAGTCGCTGGCTGGAAACTGGTCTTCTTCGTTATTCATCAAGAGAAGTAGAAATTTGGTAGAAACGAAATGCCTGTGGCGTTTCAGAACCCTTGCATAATACGAGTAGTTGAAGTATCTATTAGCTATGTCTTCTTAACATAAATAATTATCAAAATTAGTAGTTTTTTTCATCGAGCATTACTGCATATAAAACTTCAAATACCGTATCACAAAATTTGTCAGTTATCTGGGGTAAAAACTTTGAATATAACTTTGAACTTAGAAGCGTAATTTTTTCGTAATGCCCTTTGCCTATATTTGTTGTCACCTTTAAAACGGGTGAAATGGGCGACTTTGATATTGATTTTTTTTTTTTTTTTTTTTTTTTTTTTTTTTTTTTTTTTTTTTTTTTTTTTTTTTTTGCTCTTTTGGATTCCTAAGAAGCCTTCTTCTATTAAAAAACATTAAAAAAAAAAATTCATTTTAAAGTTTTTTTTTGGCTTCTTTATAGAATGTATGTCATGTAGTGTACCGGGAGTAAAACACGATGTATTTAAAATACCAAAATAAAGTTCCTTTCTAAAGATAATTCCGATTTCTTATAATTAAGCTAAATCTAGTTGCAAAAATGAAGTCCTTAATCAGCAAAAAGAGAAAATTGCATTTCTAGCTTCAGTCAGACAACGGCGCTAGTCGTTCGAATTTCGCTAAGATAATTGTAGCAAGAAAATGCAATGCATAAAATTTCCAAGGAAGTTTAAAAGGCAAAGAACCGTGTGAACGCCTAAATCATCAAAAATATTTAAGACGTATTATTGGACGAGGGTGCGCGTCCTTGGGCCACGTAAGCCAATGGCAGACAGTCCCTAGAGCGCAGGACGAAAGAACTGCGTTTGGGAGTGGGGCAAATGTGCCTTTTTAATTTTAATCTCTATCCAGATTTGAAGCGATTAGTACCGCAAATAATCTCGGACACCATTTTATTGTCATTGAAGTGACCCATTGCTGTACAACTAAGCATGTAAGTTCAATAAATCTATTGTCCTTTCTTATCTCTGTTTATTCCATTTTATATGTCTGTATTTAGCCTATATAGCTAATTAGTTCGCCATATCGTGTGCCAAGAAAAAATTCTATTGCTACAAATGACGCGAGTCGGAAATTGGAAGAAAACTGCGAACTAATTAGGCTATTAAAACTTTGTAATTTAAATTTAATTATTGGAGAGATACAGACATATAAATAAAGTGATTAGGCCTATAACCGCTAGGCTACGATAGGAAACCCCTTTATATCTCATAGGAGATAATAGCCTCCCCAAAATAGGTTAAGTAAAATAATAAATTTGTTTTAAGTTGATATAAACGCAAAAGAAAAATATTGAAATATTGTATATTGTAACAGAAATGGCTTTGTCAAAGGAGGAAGGTAAATGGACTTCGCTTTTAGCTGCTCTCGAATTAGCAAAACTTCGAGCAGCTTTGCTTGAACTTTGGCTATTAGAAATAAATTTGTATCCCCTCAAAGAGTTGGGTACAATAGAAAAAATGGAGAAAAGGCTCAATGAAGAATTGTAAAATGAAAAAAAAAAAAATAGTATTCAGTTTTTTAACAAGTAGAAGCAAGTGTATAATTAGTAATTTTTTTAGTGTTAGTAATAAATGCAATGTAGTAGTGCCGTATATTACTAAATAATAAAGTATTTGTACCGTGGAATTGAAAGAATTAAATAAAAGATAATACGGAAAGAAAAACAAAATCTAGCTGGACCGATGAAACGTTGGTAGAAACAGAAGAATTTTAGGCATAATAGTAGCAAATGGGGTCTGTTATATTCCACCCCTGTTTCTTTTCCTTTCAGATAAATGACCTATTTTCGTTTCTTTAATTACATTTGTGACCCTTTTGGAAGAATACAAGTAAGGTAATTTTTTTCTACAAACTGTGTAGTATTTTCCGTAACCCAGGCAGGGTAGGAATAGAGCTACAAGGCGCCGTCATTATTATATTGACAGGGAGGGTTATTACCTCCAAGGAGAGAGTAGAAATTTCTAGCCGTAACCCAAGGCGGGTACATTGGCTTTAGAAAGTGGCCATTTGACCACTCGATCGCGTTACCATACCCTGAGACAGGGTATACTGTAAATAGGGTAGTACCAAACCCGATATTTGCAGAACCGTTGGGGTAAGAGCGGGAATCTCACTAACATTAGGGCCGACAAGGGGTTCTCCCATTCGAGTAAGTGGCATAGCAATCTTTTTGCGTCATTCGAGTAAGTGGCATAGCAATCTTTTTGCGTCATTTCGAGTAAGTGGCATAGCAATCTTTTTGCGTCATTCGAGTAAGTGGCATAGCAATCTTTTGCGTCATTTTTTGCCTTTAAAAGTAGTGACCCTGCACATACACCCCAATAAGTGGTGCCAGCGGTAGCTAGCACTACGAAACATTGGCGGCAGCGGCATAAGCACACATGCTAGAAAGCTTAGCAAAAGTCGCCGAAGGAAGCAAAAAAAGAAGAGTTGTTACCCAGCTGTGACTGGAACTCTGCATAAGGCGAGAAATTCGGCGAAAGAAACCGTTAATCACAGAAAATTGAGGCATAGGGATAGGTCTTAAAAGGGTCTCCTTTACCTACACAGATGACCTTCATCTGAATAATGGTGTTAGAAAAAATTCAAATTCTGAAGTAGCTCCGCAAAATGAGTGAACAGGAAAATTTGAATTTCAAACCATGGCTGCTTTAGAGCCATGTAGATGTAAAACAAGCCAGTGTTCATGCTTGTTTACAAAGAATAATTAAAAATATATGAATATATTTTTTTTTGGTCGAGTGTCATTTTGTATTGCTGGGGTCGACTCCCCTCGCACACGTTAGGTCCCCTAGTGGATAATATCCGCGTTATTTGTGCTTATTAATTTTATGGGTTATTTGTAATGATGGCAAATATCAGACTTAACTTAATGCTTTTCTTATAAACAGATACCATTCAACACAATTAAGAAAGGTCGTCAAAAGTCTGTCTATTGTTCTTAAAAACTGCTTATTTGAAAATGTCAATTTTTTTTATGTTGTTCTATTTATTTAAGAGCGAGAGAGGATGAGCATATGTAGGTTTTATTTTTGTAGCTAGACATAAGACATACCTTAGTACTTCAGTTTAATTAAATCTACGTTCAATGTTTTGTTACAACAAGCATCCTTGATTGCTATACTTTGCGCAGCTTAGACTAAATTAGTCTATGTTACTAAGGATTTGATTAAGTTTTAGATGTCTTATTTTTGTTAAGTGTTATTTCTATGCCCTTTCAAAGGATAATAGAAAGGTTGGAACAGAAAATAACCAAAGGTAGAAAGCTCGTGGTCTACTGAGAACGACAAATGGGTGTTGGACCACGTCCTTGTGGGAAGCCTGGGGAGGAACTCAAGGCCCATGATTGTTTTTTGTAATTTCTTTTTTTAACGACCGTAGGAAGGGATATTTCTCAGTCCTTCAAGTGTAAGAAATTAGTATTTTTATGCCAATCAGGGTCAGTCAAAACAATACTTAAAGGTTGAATAGAAACTTCTGTGAGCTAGTTAAGTTTTTCGTTTTTTGAATCAGAATGCTTTGAAAGAGAAACAAAGAGTTTACTTTCTTATAGCTCCGAGGCGAAAAAAAAAAAAAAAAAGACAAAAAAAAAAAGAAAAGCTTTTTAATTTCATTATATTATATCTATGACGTATGCTGTCCTACGGCTCTGTGTTAAACAGTACTTCCAAGAGAAACAGAGACATTAATGTCTTTAGCTCCTTGGCGAAAAATTTAATTCCACTAGTTTATATCTATGACATATACAATAACAGAGAGATCACCGTTCTATAGTTCTGTGACAAAAATGTCCTTTAATTTCATTGGTTTATCTATGACATATATTGTGCTCTAATTTTTGTGAAATATTTTCGCAAGTCAGTCACGTTATATCTTACCTATACTGACTCAGGTCCCCTCAGATTTTCTATGAAAAATCGACCCATGTCCTAACAAGATGGATATTAAAAAAAAAAAAAAACAAGAAATTATCAGTACAGAAGCGTCTAATTATATGAAATATTTTATCTTAGTGCAGATTATAATTATTTTAGGCTACCAGTGTAATTATGCGCCGCAAGTTTGCTTATCATGTGTTTCTTACTCGAGAAATATAATGTTTCTTACTCGAGTAATATATGTACCAATAGCCAACTATTGGTAACTATAACCAAAAAACCTATGGTACGTTTATATGTAGAATTTCACGGCGGATGTGAAATTATATCTCAATAATAATATGTAAAATTTTAAAACCATTTAATCAGTTAAGATATATGGATTGAAACCCTGTGTATGTCCAATGGTGACTAAGTAAAACCCACAAGGAATTCCCTATTAATGTGAAGGTGTTTCTCGCTTAAACGGATTCTAATAAGACTTTAATATAATATTTATTTATTTAGTGCTGAAGGATTTGCTCAAACAATAGCCTTCTAAAAAGATATTGATGTCAGTTCTTCATTATGCTTATATTCTTTGCCAAGCATCAACTGGAATCTACGCGAACAAGCTTGGAAATCCTGCATCTAATTACCTTATTCGAAAGACGAATACGAGGCACCAATGTTGCCTTGCAATTACGGAAAAATCCTGAGACTAAGAACCTCGGCATTTCAGCCGTTAAACCCGGAGCCCCATGAGAACGTCTAAGCCAAGAAATAGGGAAGACATCAGAAAACTAGTGGGTATAGAGGTCTCCACTAGTCCTTGTTATGTCTTGTTCCCTCATTGTAGTATCGTTTGCGTAAAACCGTGTGGTTATGACGCTGCAACATGCGTTTCTTATACAGCGCGGACTTGCGTGAACAATGCAGGCATGAAAAAATATTGTAAAAACAGACCTCAAACTTAATAATGTAGGGTAAATTATGTTTACTTAATATCGATATTTTCGTTATCAAAACAAATTTGAAGAAATTTCTGTTTTAGATTTTCAATGTGAGTACCAATATTAGTGTATTTATTTAATTCTGTCTCATAGCTAAGAAATTATAACCCAATTAATGCGTGAATTATTGTATGTGTATTTACTTAAAAGAACATGTGATTCTGCCGCGTTGTTTTTATTACAGGAAGGTAAATGGACACTTTGGTCATCGAGTATTACAATAAGCTGCCAGTACAGATACGACCCAGTAACATCTATTTTCATCATATCTCAACCAACGAAGAGTACTCACCATGACTCCAGGCAACTTCATCCCAGCTTCGTCTACGAAAACAACAGTTACCTTCGATCGTCGTTTCTTCGACTATGAACCATATTATGTATCAGGTAACACTATATTTGAAACCTCAGTATCAAGTGCTTTAACGAACTATATAATCGCATAAACGCTGAGAAACCCATCGGCTAGGACAAGATATAAATACGTAGATATCGCTGTTGATACTCACTATGGACCCCATAATAATTTGACAGTATAGTGATGATACTTGAAGCTAAACGATATTAAACAATATTTAAAGTTAAATGATACTTAAAGACATTTGAAGATATTTGAAGATGAAATTAAAGACAATTTGAAGTTTAATTCTGAGAACTCCATCAATCAGCACATGATAAACGATATTCAAAGTTAAATGATACTTAAAGACATTTGAAGATATTTGAAGATGAAATTAAAGACAATTTGAAGTTTAATTCTGAGAACTCCATCAATCAGCACACGATAGACGATATTTGAAGTTAAATGACACTCTTAAAGACATTTGAGGATATTTGAAGACAAAATTAAAGAAAATTTGAAGTTTAACTCTGAGAACACCATCGAGCAGTACAAGATAAACGATATTTAACGATATTTGAAGTTAGATGATAGCTGAAGAGGTTCGAAGTGAATTTAAAGACAATATATTAAGAGAGTCACTATAGTAGAACGACAACCCGTTTCAAAAGGCACAAATGAACAATTTTACGCGAGAATACATTCTCTATGTGCCTCAAAAATCCTAAAAATGATATGCTGAGAAGAAAAAACACCAACACCTGCAGTGGGAAGAATCCTTTCTCAGTTGACTATTAGAATGATATTTAACGGTCATCATTTCCCAGTTGACTATTGGGGAAAACTTACCGTGTAAAGACAACTAGACTCGAACTGTTCCATGAAGAAACCATAACGTAAGTGCTTCGAAATTTTTTGCCAGGACAAAAGGAGTGAAGGACAGTAATTTACAACAGAAGGGTGTAGTACACTAAGGACACGAAAGGTGATGAATAGATGTGAAGCTAAATGTGTTACTTCCTAATAGCTTTGACAATGCAAAAATCTCAATAGTGAAAGTGTTTTAATGTCATCTGTGAATATGTTGAACCAAATATTGTACGTTATAAATCATTTATGTATGTACCACAAGTAGAATTAGGTGTAATATTATTATGTTATTCATTTAACGTTGTGTAGATAGTATGTAGTACGTCATATAGACAGCAAAATCAAAAAAAAAGAGAACTAATGTAAAAGTAGAATAGTCCCAACCTTATTGGAAAAGTAAAAGTAATCAGTGTTAGATATAGAAAAAAAAAAATCTTTAGTATAGTAGCTAACCTAGAACCAAAAATAATCTTAGTCCGGTAGATGAATTTTAGATAAGGATGTAGAATAAAATAAGAAAAATAATTGAAAAATTTTTAAAACTCCCGATGGGCAGTAACTAATGACGAGACGTCATTAATTGACGGGAAGGGTGATATGTACCGGGAGTAAAACACGATGTATTTGAAATACCAAAATAAAGTTCTTTCTAAAGATAATTCCGATTTCTTATAATTAAGCTAAATCTAGTTGCAAAAATGAAGTCCTTAATCAGCAAAAAGAGAAATTGCATTTCTAGCTTCAGTCAGACAACGGCGCTAGTCGTTCGAATTTCGCTAAGATAATTGTAGCAAGAAAATGCAATGCATAAAATTTCCAAGGAAGTTTAAAAGGCAAAGAACCGTGTGAACGCCTAAATCATCAAAAATATTTAAGACGTATTATTGGACGAGGGTGCGCGTCCTTGGGCCACGTAAGCCAATGGCAGACAGTCCCTAGAGCGCAGGACGAAAGAACTGCGTTTGGGAGTGGGGCAAATGTGCCTTTTTAATTTTAATCTCTATCCAGATTTGAAGCGATTAGTACCGCAAATAATCTCGGACACCATTTTTATTGTCATTGAAGTGACCCATTGCTGTACAACTAAGCATGTAAGTTCAATAAATCTATTGTCTTTTTATATGTGTTTGTTTCTCTTATATGTCTGAGTCTAGTCCGATAATAGGTAACTAGTTCGCCAGTCTCCATGGTAAATGCTCCCAAAGGAATCTGATCTCCAGATAGCTCAAGAAAGAAGAAGCCACATTTGTATGTCTACATATTCAATTTTCTCTCATTACTTGAGAGCGGTGCTAGCCTAGTTGACACAATCTCCATCGCTATAAGTGGCGCTATAGGAGAATTCTCTATCGCCACGAGCAAATCTTTTCTATTACTACAAATACAACTTCAATGGTACAGTAGGCTAAGGCTGAACTGCTGTTTTTTATTGCTTTTGGCTGCTCTTTTGGATATTATTCATTTTTTTTATTTGGGGATTCATTCCAAATTATAAACTGATAAATAATACCTAATATCAGTCAAGTTATAAACTGCATCTAAAAGGAGTAAATTTATCAAATTGAAAAATACATGATGAACACTTCACATGAGAACACTTCAATTACAATGACACAAAAAACACTTAATAGTTTATTCGCTATGAAGAAAAATGAAGTGCCAGCTATTTTCTTAGGTAAAAAATGAAAAGCTCATCCATTTTAAGTGTAATTAAATGAAATAATAATATGCAGACTGAAGTAGCTCCAGGAAGATGTTGAAATTTTCATCCTAGTTCGTCACTTTTAATCCAAGCAAAATGTTAGGACACTTAGTATCAGTTAGTTTAAGCTTTGATTTCCAAATGCTCACAAGAATTACCAAATTTAAGAAAGTCGCAACAATAAGTCACCTGTGGTCAAAATACTCAAAGACTCGTCTTTGATCCCCCCCAGGCTCAAAGCTTCTGCTATGGTCATTTCCATGGAAATCTCCAAAGTTTCTTTTTAAAATAGCTTTCAAGCGTAGTTAGGGGTATTTAGACTTTTTGTTTTTCTTCAAAGCTTTGAAAAAAGTGTTATAATGTTCCAAATGTTACATTTGTGCATACTCTTGGTAATCATTTGTGGGGTGATCGAATTTTCTAAACCACTGTAGATACCTAAGAACGTTGCAACATCTAGTACCCTGAGGTCATAAGACTGCCAAAGACTCCTCCTTGAACCTCCCAAATTGAATGCTTTTATTATGACCTGGCTTTTTAATGTAACTTAGGCACTGGACCAAGGGCGCCAGTGATACTCGACCGCAACGTTAGGTGGGGATGTCGATGATATTGCTTTCGTCACACCAATTTGTTTTAGTGTGAATCTGCCTGGTACTTATGAATGAATGTTTCAAAGTAAACCCGTTTCATCAATAATAAAAAAAAACGGATTGAACGCATATGCCACTTTCCCTTTGGACGGTAAAACCATGCATGTGCTGTATCAAGTATAACTCACGAAAATCTTGTTAATTTTGTCAACTTTTCAATTTTTTGGCATCCCTGCTTTCAATAAAAAAAATCAAGGTACTATCACTTTATAATAACTCCCTATGCCCCACCCCCGTCTGGATACCATCTTGATAAGATACCGTCTCTGCTTTAAATAAAAAAATAATTAACTTATTAGCACCCCTGCTTTAAAAAAAATCGGGGTATTATCATTTAAATATGATAGCTCAATACGCTCCTCCCCCCCCCCCTCTGGATACCACCTTGACAGGATGCCGTCTCCGCTTTAAATAAAAAAAAAATCAACTTTTTGGGATCCCTGCTTTCAATAAATAAAATTTCGAGCTATTATCATTTAAATGTAATACCTCCCTACCCCCCCCCCCTCTAGATACCACCTTGATAGGATACCGTTTCAGCTTTTATTAGAAAAATAATTTACTTAATAATTTACTAGGTCACTATTGGGTCTATCAAAAATTTCAATGGTTTCCCAGGGAATTTGATATCATTTTCTTCTGTCTCCACTTTAAATGAAAAAAATAATTATCGTTTTGGCATCCCTGCTTTCAATAAAAAAAAAAAATAAAAATAAAGGTATTATCATTTTAAAATGATAGCCCCCTATCCCCCCTTCCCTATAGGCAATAATTTACAATTTATTTATGAATCACGTTTTGGGTTAACTTCCGGTTCAATCATTAATTCCCTAACCTTGTACATAGCTTAGTCTATAGCTAAATTTTGTCTCAATCGAAGGTTGTTTTTTTTTTTTTTTTTTTTTTTGGGGGGGGGGGTAAAAATGTTCCAGAAAGAAGATTGTATTTTCTATCTGGCGTTCAATAATTGAGTTTTAAACATTAAGAAAATCTTATCTAAAAACAGCAACACAAAAAAAAAATCTGCAAACTTACAATTCAGCTGTAGAAACAATCTGTCGGCTGTCAATTTCAAAATCCAACAAAAGGCTGAAGCTGTGGGAGTGCAACATAAAATTGTTCTGAAAATGTTTACTTCCCCTGCTGGTATAGTTCTGTTTTTACCCCATGCACAAAACGAGGAAAAAACTTTTTCTGGAAAACTATTGGAAATTTTACTAACTTCACTGGAACTTCCTGCTCCATTTCATGACCCCCATACACAGGAACAATTTAGAGCTTGTATACTTACCGCTTCAGAACTACAGATCGCTGACTACGAGAAAAACTCAGCTGCGAAAAATAGTTGTATTACTCAGGCACGTACGCAGGGGGGGGGGACCTCCGGGCCCGGCCCCTCCGCGATATCTCATGATTTTTTTTTATTTTCCCATAATTTTCTGATACTTCTCACAGAATAAGGGATTTGAAGGGTTAGGCCCCTCCCTCGAAACAAATGGCTGCGTACGTTCCTGGTGTTGCTCCACAACACAATAAGTTTGGGACTCTTATTCTACACTATAATCTGCTTTTCATTTCAAGCTATTGTTTTTCCCTTTTTTGTCCGAGTAATGAAAGATTGAAATCAGCTTTAATTTCAACAAAATTTTTTAGAAATATCAGAAAACAATGAAATGAAAATACGTATAGTACGAATGAACAAATATCAAACTACTTCGAAATATTAACTTCTCAAATCCAATCATTTGCGTTCAGTCTCCATATTTGATTATTTTATAGCTTAATTAGACTTCATGTTTACTCGTTTAGAGCAATTATCCTTGCAAATTTCTAAACAATTAAGTAGGTCAGAATGCGGATTATTCACTATTTCCAACTTATTTTCAGGCCAAGATATTCGAAGTTTATTGCCTAGATTGATAAGAATAAATTTGTTTGAAAACGATTCTAAAAAACACTGAAAGTCAGATGTGTTAATACCCTGACAGTTTAATATTACACTGACACTAAAAATTGCTCAGTGGAATAATTAATAAGTCTATAACAAGCAAATCTATCAATATATTACATGTTTTGCTTAATACAATTATTTGCCTTCCTTGCAATATAAAACCTAACAAAATCTACCGGGGTTTGTTCTGGTTTATTGTTGTCAGCTAGTATTGGAAAATAATTTAATTCAGCTGAAGGCTACTTATTTTAGCTGGAAGCTGTTTTATGAATTGATATAGATGAGGATGCTTCTAATTTCGCTTATATTCCATATTTTTTCTGGATGAGAAAGGCAAACATGGATAGAGGGTTATTAATTGTGTGATAGAGATTCATTTTTCTTTTCCATCTTCAAGTCCTTTATTTTGAGCATTGGTGATAAATTATAAATTCTTGGCTTCCTTGGACAAGCTTTGCCTCAGAGGTATTTGTCTTATTTGCCATATGTGTGTGCTTTGTGTTTATCGTTTGAAAGAAATTATATTTAAGCATTATTTTCCCTCTGATATACTTAGCTGAATCTTAGCTAAAACGGATTAAGTGACTTGATTATACCGAGCCAACTCAGTGACCTCGGACAATACTATTCTTTATGCAATCATTTTTAAAATGAAGACATCAAACAAAATGATGGAATTGAAATTCACGCCGCGTATTAAACACTTGGCATCTATTATTTCGCGCCAAACCTCACAGCTTCACAAGGACAGCTGCCTTATTAATTATGAAAACATGAACATGATCTAAAATTCACTGGCGGGGTTTCCTCTGTGGAAAACACTTTTTTCGTCTCATCTGAAGCCGCTTAGGCCGTCGAGAGTAAAGCCATAAAAAATTTTGGCCTGCCCAGGCTATGTCCATTCACAGACCTGTACTTTGATACGGGTTAGAATAGCCTCTTGCAAGTAATTCAATTGAGTAATGTTCGTCTCTTACATTCATCCTTCACAAACTCTATCCTGAATTCCGGATCTCGCTACTTCAGTAGATGTTCTCTCTGTCACTCAAATCCTCAATCCCATTCCACAGCCCCAAATTTTGCATTGCCAAAATAGTGCGGAGTCCAATCTCAGAATGGCCCCCATCTACGGAAGAATTTCCCCGAATCGGTTGAACCGTTCAGACCTCATGCTTATTTCTTTTCTTTCTTTCTTTCTGTAGCGTTTTTCTTTCTTCATGTTTGTTCTTTAAGTTTCCTTTCTTTCTTCTCCTTTATTAAAGTGTAATATTTAAATAATTGGCTCGCTAAATTTTTGCTTCTGAGGCATGTATTTTAGTTGAATTGCATTTTGTTAAGCTGTTGTAACACTAATAAGTAAATGACTGAAATTAATTTTGGACAGTTCGTTTCTTATGATTTTGGATATTCTTCAGTCCCCAGTAACAAGCTTTAATTGTTCCATATGCTTTACATATTGTAAGTTAAGTAAGGATAGTTGCTTTCTTTTTAGGAATCGGTATTGCACTAGCTGCTGCAGTCAAAGGCTATAGATGTATCATATGCCTACCAGAAAAGATGTCAGTGGAAAAAGTTGATACTTTGCGAGCGCTGGGAGCAGAGATAGTTCGGACTCCAACATCTGCATCTTTCGATGCTCCTGAGTCTCATATACAAGTGGCTCAAAGACTACAAAGAGAACTTCCAAATGCCTATATTCTTGATCAGTACAGGAACCCGGCAAACCCGCTTGCTCACTACGATATAACAGCTGAAGAGATAATTGATCAGTGTCAGGGCCAAGTAAGTTTAGGCAGATTGTCAACTTGCTGTACAATTGTTGTCTCTTGTACGTCCTACTGCAGTGGAGTTGTTTGCACAAGTCCATTTAATATTTTTTTATTGAGGAGTATGCTAGAGTGGGTTTTACACCTCCGTTCTGGTTTAAAAATTTGGAGTGGGAAGGTGGTTCTTCATCTCGTGATGGTCTTTGGCATGCCTTGTATATTGAAAAAATGTCCACGTTCAGGGGAAGACAGATGCTAGATTTACGCTTTTACATACTGAGTGCAGATATGATAACCAGGAAATAAGAAATAATCCTAAATAATTGAATATAAACACTGAAATTGACTCAAACTGTGGGTGGGAGGGCATGATATTTATCATTATTTCAAACATTGACTATAAAACTATTGCATATTTGCGTGTTGATGTGTTTTCGCAAAGATTTATGTGTTGCAAACGATTAAGAATTTCTAATCGGTTACTATGCTCTTGATTAAGTTATTCTTAGCCTTCCACTGACGCAAATACAAAAATATTGCCCTCAGACAACGACATCTTTAAATGTTTCCAATTTTGCCGTTTTCGTCAATTTTTATAATAAATTAAAGCTAGGGAATTAAAGTTGTTTTCCTTGAATAAAATAGAAAACTCTGATAAAACTTTCTATATTTAATTGGAAAATTCTATCATAGTTCTTCAATTACCAGCCTTTACGTAACAGTTCTTTGCTTTTTTTCCGGCGTTCTTGTTTTGCTTTTTTTTCTTCTTTTTTTTTGAAAAAAGTGGTATTGAAAGTTACGAGAATTAAGTAATGTAATTCTGCATGCTGGATTCAAATTGAATCAGTCTTCTCTAGAGCCTGTGTTTTATGTATAATAATTTTTTGAATTTAGTTCCGTCTGAACCCAGACGTGTGTGCATATTTTGGTTTGCGAGTGGGGGGGGCTTAGGTAAAACCATAACAATTACACAATCACTGGTGAAAATATAACACGAAAATCGTAAAACTTTCAAGACTAGAAGTGGGGAAGGAGGAGATGGACTCAAAGTTTCCTGCCCCTATCTGCGTATTTTTCTGTTTGGAACACCAACCAATCAGCCACAAAGTTTAAAGAAAATAATGCGCAAATAGTGCATAAACGAGCTTTTGAAATCTAAATTCTCATGGATACAAATATTAGATACAAAAATCTAACTAAAATATTGAATTTAGGGAAAAAACTGCTTTAAATTTTTTTCATAGACACTTAAATTGAATTTCTCTTTTTTTTAAGTACGGAGCACAATGGAACTGAAATTTGCGAAGATTAACCTGATTTATGCCAAGGCACAGAATAATTTTTTTTTTCAGGTAGACAGGATGTTTACCCCTTTGGTAAACAGGATGTAAGCTCCGGTTACGGCTAAACCAGGGCATTGTTTTGTCTGTTTCTGAAAATCAAAAGGACGTGAAACAAGTCATTTTAAAAACAAAACAGAAACGAGTGACAAAGAAAAACTCATCCTCTCTTCTGTTTTTTTCCCTTGAGAAACAAGAAGAACAGAACAGAATTAATTTTATCCTGAAAACAGCTTTTTTCATCTTTCCCCAAAATCTACATTTACCAGAATTCCGGGCTTAAGCAAATTGAGAACATTGTACTTTTTACGGCCAAATAGCTGACAGTATCGAGGATTGTACGCTTAGTATTATTAATTTTCAACTAACCTGCGTTAAAAAATCAGTGAGAAGCATTAGACTTTTGTTAAAGTGCATAAGATCTCAATATTTTTCCCTTGTATATTGTCTGTGGGATCATGCAACATGCAACTGTCCGCAAAATTTATCTGAATAACTGCTGTTGCCGTCAGTATGTTAAACAGGAAGATTTGCCACTATCCCTGACACTTGGCACTTTTAGTCAGATTGTGTGCAGGTATAATTGTGTAATTATTACTTTCCCGACCAAAAAAAGACTTAATAGCTTCGGTTTTCATTCCAGCATGAATAATCTTTTTCATCTAATTTAATTTAATATTCCCCACCCTCTGTGATTATTTAACCCCGATAAATTCCAAAATAAGTTAAGTTCAAACGCCTAAGCCTGTAAACCCAAATATCGATGCGATAGTTTCTTTCTGTGTTACATCGTTCTATGTTACGATGTTCATGTATTTGAAATTATGGAAAGCAGGAGAACTTCATGGAAGGCAAAGAGTCTTCCCAGTGCAAATCAGGGACCAATAACTTTTTCTGAAGTCTACACAGAACTGTTGAAGCCGGCTTATCACCAGACAGCAGGTAGCTACTGGGATCTTCAGCTTAATGAGGATTCTGTCCAAGCCTGGGCTCATCTTGCTCACTAAATGATTGAAACCAAATAAATGGGTTCTAATTCACGGAAATGTAGTGGAGGGGTATTTTTTCGATTTTCAATGAAGATACAGAAAGAGGTGTTTTTCAATGGAAATACAAAAAAGAATGTTTTTTTTAATCAGGGGGGAGGAGGAAGATGTCTATTGGAGAAATTGCCCCCCCCCCCTCAGATTCTCATCCCTGATCACTTGTCAATGCAGCTTCCGCCAATAAGAATTAATGTCTGGCATTAGTAAATTTCAGGTCCATTATCACCGAATAGTAATATGTTCATGTCTGCAAATATAATACTATATTGGGTAGGCAGCCCATACATAATACAATTACATATGAAGATGCAGCCTAAAAATCCCATCAAACGGAAGAAATTTAGAAAACTATCTGTTTCTCAAAATCTAGTTAAATGATGTGTAGTTCAATTGGTTCCCCTCGAAGGGTGCCACTCCTCTAGGTCAAAATGCAAACCGGTTCACAGGCATAGCTGCAGTTTGATGAATGCTTCCCCGGAGGAAAAGAAGAAGAAAAAATAGTTTATGGCGAAGCGAGGACTATTTGAACCCATTTCTGATCCTTAAATTTATGCTTAGACACATTCCTGAAAGCTTTGTTTATATAATTATGTCTTAATGGCTTTTCCATTTAGGGTGATTAAGGAAACGTTAATTAAGGGAGTGATGATGCTTCTCCTACTTAAAATATGCATAAGTAACCAAATCTATTAAACTTTGTATCAATTCAAAGCACAGTTTTGTTTTCTTTTCATTTGATAGGCTTCCCTGAATTGTTGTTGCTTACATCCTGTAGTTGCGAGTTTTAAGTGCGAGTTGCGAGCAACCTAACCATGGCTATATCAGACCTCAAGAATATTCAGAAAGGCAGTTAAAGAAATTGCTCTTTTCGGGGATATAGCCTTAGCCTTCACATATATATCTTGGTTATACTGAAACTATGCAATGTAGGCTAGTAAAAGTCATGCTACTGTGTCTATTATAATTATTGCCTATTATGATTAGTATATGCATAGCTTTAACTTGCTTTCATCTTATTAAAAAACACAGTAATAACTTGCAGCTCAGAGCTTCTTGTTTCTTTCAATAACAAGTGACTGCACTTGCATTTCATCTATGTTAATTAGATAGCTTTGTCTAAGATTTAAACTAGAGTTGGTGAGTATGCAGACGAGATACCTTTCCGAAGTATGCATTAAATACAAGCAACTAATTGGCAATGGATTCTCATTTTTTTTAGTTGGATGACTAAATGCAGCATGCTAAACAATACAGACTAAGTGAACTCGGCACAACTCAAAACATTTTTGATAATTTAATTGCCTTCTGATGAAGTCTACCTCGTGTACACCTGCACTAGTTTGGCCAGTTGACTGCTAATATTTGCAAAATTCTGCACAGGCTTTGGTATTTGAGGTGTCTTTGCAAAGGCTGTACGCATAACGTATTAAACTCTGTGATTTTGGTTGCAATTATACCTGAATTGGCAAAAAATTGCAACATTCCGAGCTGTGCTGGACTCTTAGCTCCCATACCCGCGCGAATTTTTGAAATTCGGACTTGAAAAAAACAAACAAACGGAAACAAGCGTAAAAGGCAAAACGAAAAAGCGGGCATCCTGAAAAGAACAGGACTGATAAGAACAAAAATATAAAAAGGCATAACCAGTTTTGTTTCTGTTTTTGTTAATGTGAGAACAGAAAAGAAACAGAAAACCCAAAAGACAGAAGAGAACAGTGCTCAAAACTGTTCCCGTCCGCCTTTAGTCTACAGTGTCTTTGACTTCCCTTTGTTAAGCTGTGCGAATGCTCTTTGTTCCTCTAATGGTCGACATTACTTGCGCTCCATTTCCAAACAGCTTTGATCAACAGTACGTACGCCGTCTCTGACCCCATTTAGTAAATACTACCTGAGTTTCGTGTCCAACTCTTTTTAGTAAACAATAAGTACAGTTTATTTAGCAAAAGGATATTTAAATTGGGCCCTCGGGTTCTCCACGAAACCAAATATGTCAAAAAAGAAACGAACAGAAAATACCACAGATACGGGTTATGTTGCCATTCTAACGCTCAAAAGGACTCGAGTGTCAATTATCTCTTGCTGGAAAATATATTGTTCAAATTGAAAATTTTGTTTAGCCATCTGACATTTCTGCAGTTATGAAAGGGACTGGATTTAAAAGGAAGAGAACAGTAAGAGAGAACGCAAGTGTTTTATGCCGAAAAAATATTTATCACAGTTAAATAGGGTGTTGCCACCCCCTCAAACTCCCCAAAAATCCTTGAGTTCCTTGCGTTTTTACCGATAGCTTCATAAACTGCTTAAATTGTAAGTTTTGTTTGACCATTGGTTTTCAATTTGTTTATAAGGAATGAATATAAAAAGAAGAAATTATTGATAAAAGTATATTTTGTCATCTTAATAATTCTGCCCTAATTATTACATGTATACTAAATGCAAAAAAATCAATTCTTGAAAGTTTGAGAATCATTTGATTTTTTGATAGTATGATAATAAAACAAAAAATATAAAAGATAAATTTCCTTTTAGTAAAGCACGAATGATATCCTAGCCAGTAGAGGGGTTTTGAAGGGGAATGGGAACACCCCTATTAATTTATGCCCGTAATAAGTGTCGGCTCTGTTTTTATTTTATTTTTTTTTTTTTTTTTTTTTGGTTTGCGCGACAAATTTCTATTTTAAATTATAGAACACAAACAAAAAAAAAAAATAAAAATTCTTAAGTTAAACTTCGAATCTGCATGAGATATGTTGAATGCATACTTCCTACTCATTCAAAATTTGTTTTGTGTAATTGTATATAGGGATCCTGTAGCTAAGTTGAAAATAATATTTAAAATGGTCTTTTTAAGTTGTTGACTCTGCTTATCTTTGCCTAATAAGTTTTTTAAAGGTCGACATGATTGTGGCGTCCGCTGGAACTGGAGGTACTGTAACTGGAATAGGAAGAAAGTTAAAGGAAAAGATCTCTTCTTGTAAGATTGTTGGTGTTGACCCTGAAGGATCTATTCTGGCAAGACCAGTTCACATGAATGAAACCAGTTCAGGGGGCTCATATGAAGTCGAAGGAATCGGATATGATTTCATACCAACAGTTTTGGGTAAGCTTCTTAGATTTATTTTTCCTTTATAAAACATACAAGAAACTCAAGAAGCGTCATTTTGGTGTTTATCAGGTCATTATGCTGTAATTGCTGAGGCGATGGAATATAAAACTATTTTTTTTCTTTGTATGTGCACAATATTGGAAAGTAAAATGTAAATGTCGGAATTCTTATCAGAAAAGATTAGACAAGCTTTAGACCTTCATTTTTTTTATTTTTCTTTTTTGTATAGGAGGGGAGAGATGAGAAGCGCTTTAAATTGTTAATGGGGGTTCTGTGTTATTGGTTTTTTAGTGTTGCTAATTTAGATAATATATGATAGAAACGATATATTTCTGATGCTACCAAATTTATTAGCTTTGGCAATTTTATATTACAATATAACCCTTATTCGAAACTTAATAAAAGTCAATAAATCATTGTATAACTTGAAGTATTTGACAACAATGCCGAGAAAGCTTTTCTCATGACAGGCTAGTATCTAAAATGGAAGATGAATAATCTCAGTGAGATAAAAAGAAAAGTAAGTTTATTTGTTTAATTGTCCGTAGTGCAGATCCCTTGAAATTTACTATATAGGTTTTAACTGACTTGAGTTTAGTCTGCTAAAAAGTCTTTTCTATTATAGACCATTCTGTTGTTGATGAATGGTACAAATCTAATGATAAAGACTCATTAACGATGTCAAGACGTCTGATCAGAGAGGAAGGACTGCTTGTTGGTATGCATTTCAATTTTTTTTTTTTTTTATAAACCCTTTATAGTGTATTTGTTTGCGCAATATAAACGAAGCTATGACATAAGAGTTCAAAATATACCCCGTTTGTGTTGCAAGGTGATACACACGCTCTTATTTTTCATAAACGAAATTTATCATAGGTAAATGTCGTTGAATAATTGTGTGATATGAAATATCTGACAGTGATATCGGAGAAAACTGTCGGAAGAAAACGGAAAGATTACTCGCTTCTATAATTCTCAGGTTTTTTTTAACTCTTCATTAAACAAATGTATTTGTTAGATATAATTTCGTTCCACAAGTGGATATAAATAAAAGTGATTTATTGCACTTAAAACGGTCACAAAGTATACCAAACTTTAGTCACTATATCACGTTGCTAATAATCCATTTAGGACGTTTTGTTGTCTTCTTTTAAGGATAGTGAAAATTAAATTTCATTGTTTGTTTTGGTTAAGTGGAAACTTACACAACTGCATCTTAAAAAAACTAGGAAAAATCAGCTATTGAATTTTAATGAAAAACACCTCCTTATTTAGTTTTTGGTAGCAGTGGGTGCCAAATTCAAGAAATAGAAACGTTGGCAAAAAATCAGCAAACAACGGGTTAAAATAAACTCTCGCCGTTTACCCGTACCATTTAACCAAACAATTGGAAAACTATAGGTTTCACACTTCGCCTGCGAGTCCAGGAGACTTGTTTGGTCATGTGTCAATCCTATGACGCGGTATTCCACCTTTAGACTACAAGCGGCCAAGCCTTATTAGGCTTAGATTTCACTTGTTCGCCGTCTCTGAGTCTAAGCAAATTCAGTCCCCAGATTTTGTATACAAGTCCAGTGGACATTGTCCGTCACGCATCAACCCAAAATCAATCCAATCTTTCATCCCTTAATTCTATGACTATTTACCTTAGTTCTGCCCTAGGAATGACGTATGGACGAATGATAGATAGACTTATCTATCAACAAATGAAATGACATCATTTTATACAACCCTAAAAAGGGGTTTATCCGAGATTTGCCTCTCACTTACTCAGTCGGACTATCTGGCTTGACTTTTTCTACAATTAGCCATGGCTTGATGCGTGCCGGCAACTACTTGATTTTAACTGTAATAGTTTGCAAGTTTAAATACAGGAAAATTGGTAAGGCAACTAATCCCAAATATTGTCATTAGTTCTAAGAAGGAAAAAGAAGAAACACTGCACTAAAAAGATAATTATAAAATTAAAAAAAAGATCCCCTTCGAAAAAGTGTCTTTAAGACCGATTGACATTCTTTCAATAGCCTGTCATCCTAAGAATGTTTTCCTTAACATATATTTCCAGCTTCGAATTTTAGCATTTTGAAACTTGTGTTAGTCTACAACCATGGTTTTCTATAGATTCCAAAATATTATTATGGTTTAGCGTCTCTTCTTTTAGTTTGTATAAGCTTGTTTAGAAGTACCTTCAACACAGCAATTTACAGAGTACATTTTGCTGCTTGTCTTTCCGTCTTCGTTAATTAGGTAGTCTTAACGGTAGTATTATGGTATGTGGAAATGCTAATCTTCTCGCTGGTAATGCTAATGAACTTAAAGGAAGAAGATAGGCATTGCTAAGATTCATATTTAAACGCTGAAGTGGTGGAATTTTTTTTTTTTAAATGTTACTGACGATTTGCACTGTGTTTTGACTCATCCGCGTAATGATTTTTTGTTTTTTTTATATAGGGCAGCTGTGGTGCAGCCGTTTCTTGTGGACTGAGAGCTGCAAAGCAACTTAAAGAAGGTCAACGTTGTGTTATTATCTTGCCTGATGGGCTGAGAAATTATATGACCAAATTTCTCAGTGATCAGTGGATGATGGACAAGGAACTTCTTGAGATATCCAGCGATCCTAGTCAGTTACATTGGTGGTCAAATCATCCCGTCTCCCACCTAAAAGTAGGAGAGCTTTATATTACGCTACATTATAGAAGTTTATGGTGCAGTATCCTTTAGTTCTAAAGTTTCACAAGGTTATTATTGTTAAACTTTCTGTCGTGCAGAAACTTCAAGGACTTTGCAGTATGCACCAGCGTTGCATGTCTTATTTATAATAAATGCGCGACTACTGATACTGACAGATCACGCAAGGCAAGATAGTTTGACAAAAATTTAGAAATGAAATACAAGACTCAATAGAAAGTAGTAAAGGTAGATTTTCTTTTTCCTGGACTCCCAAAAGTAGACAATAAGTTAATACCATGTCTGTCACCGACTGATTGCCAAAGAAAAAGAAAAAAAATAAAGAATACTGCACTGAACTATACAGCCCCTACCGCCGGTGCTGATATTCGTTTCATGACCCTTCAGTCAGGAACTGCAACGGGGGTTTGAGGGCCAGCCATACTGGCCTTTCGCACATCCTCCCTGTTTACTTTCCCCAGATTTCTCCACATAGAGCTGGGTTGGCTCTGGATGAGCTTACAGAATCGTACCACTGACCCTCGTTCCAAACCAAACAACCAGTGACACCAGGACCCGAGCCCCTGTCCTCACGGACAAAGGATTTGAAATCTAACGTGCTAACCACTTGGCTAGGACGGCTCCTAGCCACCTACCACGTAAACACTTAATTAAGAATTATCGAACTAATCATTGTGTCCCATTATCTTTTATAGCCTTAGCAAATTCTTCTGCCTTAGAATGCATCAGAAGCGAATAAAAGCTGTACCAATTAGTCCAACGCCACAACCATATAGTCCCTCGTACCTGAGTAGGAGCAAGCTTTAGATTTCTGGCTTACAAGTCATTCTTTGGGATAGAAGAGAAATTCCCAAATAATGGACATTTAAAGCCTACTAGTCCCTTAGCTGTTATGTTCAATGATCTAGAATTTCTTTACCAACGTCTCCTTAGCTGTAAGTACCCTCTCATCAAATTCCAAGTGAGTGCGGAAAACTTTAGTGAGGAGGGTAGGTGGGGCTTGAAAGTGGTGGATGTCTCTAAAAATCCATCCGCTCTGTCCCCTTGGACCAAAACTACTTGCTTCATAAGTATCGACCTAATTTTAGGATGGAGAAGGGAATTTCCTTTAAAAATTATTATGCTCATGTCCCATCGTCCCTAGTTAATTGTCTCATTAATTTCAAGCCAATCGTCTTCTTAGCTGTAGGTACCCTCTCATCAAATCCCAAGTGAACGCGGAAACTTTGGTGAGGAGGGTAGGGGAGGGGGCTTGAAAGTGGTGGATGTCTCTAAAAATCCATCCGCTCTTTCCCCTTGGACCAAAACTACTTGCTTCATAAGTTTCGACCTAATTTGAGGTTGGAGAAGGGAATTTTCTTTGAAAATCATTATGTTCATGTCCCATACATCCCTAGTTAATTGTCTCATTAATTTCAAGCCAATCAGTAAAAAAAAAAAAAAAAGAAAAGAAAAAAAAAACTGCCTACCTCTTTACCGGAAAGTCGGCAATGGGATATGGTCATGGAGCCAGGGCCCACTCTGTATTTCCAGTCATAAAAAAAAACTCGCGCAGTGAAGGCGGATGTGTCTTAGAGAGACCCACGGACCTATTTTATCCCTGAAATCATACTGATTGGAAAATATTATTCGTTTTCGATTCAAACACGGTGCAACATACCTAACTTTCTGCTAGAAATCTGATGGGGAAGGGAGAAGGTTGGTGGAACATGGACCCAATTTTTGTCTCAAATCACAATGATTGAAGTTTTTTATTTTAACAGGGTTTAATATGCCTATCTTTCTGCTAAAAAAGTTAGAGGTGGGAGGGGTCAAGGCCCCTTTGATCTTTTATTCTAAAAGTCTAGTGGGGGTGGGGGCGAAGAATGTTTTGACGGGGCATGTCCGAATCTCATCCTCTAATCACAGAGATTGAAAATCCTTCTATAATTCTGTTCAAAGAAGGTGCAGCATGCCTACCCTTGTGCTATTGGAGGTGATATATGCTATTGTGATATTTGCTCTTGTTTTGGAGGGAGCATCTAGGGGATATTGGAGGTACCAGGGACTTACTTTATGCCTCCAAATAGCATTGGAATAGAATGCTTGGCAGAACAAATACGGCTGAGAGGAAGCAGAAAGGACTTGAAAAGACTGACGATGAGATTTTTTGGGGTGGGGTTTGTATGAGAGGATAAGGGCCCATTTTGGTCCTTCAGTTATTAAGTTGAACATATTTGCAAGATTTGGATACAAAGTTAGAAATAGGTTAGGCATTAAGAGGGTGGGGTGTCTCTGGTCCACTCCGACTCTTCAATTATACAAATTGAAAATACTTGCAGGATTCTGCTTAAAAAAAAACCTTCAAAAAAGAATTTTGCTTCAAAAATATGCATAGCTTCTGTCAAAAAGTAGGGAGGGGTGGAGGGGCCATAGACCAACTTTTGCCTCCAGGTTGTTTCTGAAACAAATCATGAGTTAGCTCGTTTCTGAGCAGAGTTGTTATTCTTTTTTTTTTTTTTTTTTGTGTATGCCATGTCAAAGAACTGTTAATCCCTCGAAAATTTGAAAATGGCTCATCTTGTGAACGAAGTCTTTACAAAAAATCTGACACAATAGACATTAAATAGCTCTTCAACGAGTTTTGGTAAGCGTTCAACAAAAAATTGTATTTTATTCATTAAAAAATTGATTTTCCTGCCATGGGACAATTTTCTAATATCACTACTAAGGAAGGAGCAAGGGACCCCCCCCAGTTTCTTTAGTAGTGAGGTAACTATTAAAGTTAAAGAGGCACGTGTGATGCTATTCCTCTAACTCAGTCCCAGTAACGTAAAATGAGACCGCAAATTAAACAGAATCGCAAACAGACATGGCTTGTAAAAGAAGATGACAGTAGTTTTGGAGCCGCGGGAAAATGCTCCTTTTTTTGGATCTAAAATTTTTCTATTTATCATTCTAGTAAAATATTTTGGCAATGACCAGAAGTGTTGCACAGAACTTCAGATTTTAATCTAATTTCAATTTGAAACTGCGTGCTGTCTGTTTGCTTGCTTGAACGGCGCTCTCCACTGGAAAGCAAAAACACGGGTCGGTCGGAAAAACGAAAGCTTTGTGGAACAACTTCAAATAGTCCTCTCTGACATAGACAGTAAAACTCCATTTAAGCTAACACACTTTCTGTAGGGTCCAGCTCAAGGAGAAGGGAAAATAATTAATTTTTTCTTCAGGCATGAATTGTGCGCACCTTTTCCAATGAACATCGTATTCATGAATCCTGCCCGAGGACTACACTTTTTGTTAAAACCGCAGAGGTTGGATCCTTACAACTTTTTTGGGAAAAACTAAAATAGGTGACAAAAAAAAAAAAACAGGACAAAGCCGAAGTGCTTCTCCTATAACAGAGTGAATAGAAATTAACCTGATTTTGAGTTTCTATAGTTATGAAAGGTAACACTGCACTATTAGTAACACTGCTAGTTTTAATACAAAAGTTTGGAAGAATAGGGAGACAAGTGTGTGCGAAGTGAGAGCCATGGTCATGACTGGTCAAGTACGGCTCTGAAAATCTTTGAAAATTTATCTTCAAAAGCCGAGAATGATTTGTTAAACGTTTTACAAACTAATTGCTTAATGATAGTTTTAGGTACTCATTTAACCCGTTGTATATGAAAAAAAAGCTTTACGAAAAATGCGCTTCGATCTCACTTTCAAGGGCTATAGCGAAAAAAGTTTAAGACGGGTAGGCTACGTTTTACGGACCAAGCTTGACACATTACCAAAGTTAGTACTTTTTGGCCATCTGTCTGGGGTCAAATGAACGCCAGATCATTCCCCATCAGTTTCAGAGAGGGTGCTACTGTTTTTAAAAGTCGTAGTTTGAATTTCCTTAAAAATAAATATTGTGTCTACGATAATTTCTGTGTATGCAGCATTTGTGACAACGGGACGCTACAGACTACTATTAGATTTAGTGGTGCTCTGAAGGTACTCCCGCCGTCACGTCAGCTTCAAGATTGACCGAAAGCGTTGGTCTTTTGCTGCGGATAATTCTAGTGTTCCGTGTGCCAGTTAACGCTGTTTCTGAGAGCTCTGGGTGGTTCTGCTGCAGCTCCTCTCTTAAATGGCCCAGTTGGGCTGTATTGTCAGAAAAATTGCCGTCACACAGAGTGCCGCTGTGGTTCACCAGGTATCACTTCTAAAGTGGAAAGTTCAACGGATACAGTCTAAGAGGATAGCAAACAGTCCGGTGGGATAGAATGCTACTTAGGCAAATACAGAATTTACACTTCAGTTTAGCGAGTTTAATCTCCCTGCGCCAAGCCATCCAGTAAGGTCCCTATTACGTGTCTACACAAAGCAAAGCCTCTTTTGGGGCAATACAAAATGGCGCGGACAATTTTCCCAGGGAAATCAAAAATGCTGCAATGTTACGTACCCACAGACAGTTCCTTTGGACTGAATCCGATGCCTTCTAGGAATAATAGTCTCAAAAGACCTTATGCAAAATTAAAATTCTCAAAATGAGTAACAATTCAGTGTTGGTATCATGACTCACGCCAATGTTTAGAAATATTTTTCTTGATTTGCGAAGTACTCGTAGCTACACAGTTTTCAGTGAATATATGGAGAAAACAATTTAGCTTTCCTTCCTTTATCAATATCAGAGGCGGTTGTAGGGGAGGAACCAATGGGGCATTTGCCCTGGGCGCATAAATTTTAGGTGTGCAAAATTTCAAACAAATTATCATTTTGGCATTTAATTAATAAAGTAGAGGGACCAGTTAATAAATGAAAGCAATGAAAATAATTAAAAATAAATCCTTAACTAATAAATTGAATGTAATTTCGTTAATCAATGACAATTTTGTTAAAACTTTACCTGAAAAATTTTGTGGGAGACGGGGGGGGGTGAAAGATTTTTACCTGGCGCAAGAAAGGCCAGAACCGCCACAGATCAACGTATACCCAATCTATTAGATCGTTCTTAAGGTTCGTTTGAAATGTGAAAAAAGAAAAT
The DNA here is from genome assembly GCA_027921565.1 of Artemia sinica. Lineage (NCBI taxonomy): Eukaryota > Metazoa > Arthropoda > Branchiopoda > Anostraca > Artemiidae > Artemia > Artemia sinica. The sequence continues at coordinate 28,932,499 of CM051262.1, forward strand.
CGTTCTTTTTGTGTAAGTCATGTTTTTCTAATAAACTTCAGGAATGAGCTAGAAGAGATTTTGTGTGTAGTAACTTAACCTGACATAAATACGGACGAAGACCACATTGTCTTTCCATCACACAAAACTAGAGAAGATAACGAGGGTATTTGTGAAGACAGTGAATAGCGTAGTGAATATGAGCTAGGCGGATATTTCGACTATATATGAAACAGCCGTCATCAGTGAAATACAATATAAAACAAATAAAAGAAAAAAATATCAAATCATATCGATAAAATCTATGCAAGGTGAGGAAGCTAAGACTTTAAAATTTATTTTATGTTTTTTTTTTTTTTTCTTATCGATGAAATTTGTGGATTTTGTTTTTCTTTTATTTTATGTTTGTATTTTGCAAAATATAAGCTCGAATCTCGCCTTGGTAAGAATATGAAACTAAATGAATTAAACTAAATGATTTATAGGCTATAATATTTTAATTATATAACTATAAGATTCTTTGGTAAAGAAGATGTTTTTTTTTTTTTCTTCCTTTTATGCATCTGAATGACACCATTTCAGTAACGTTTCGTTTTCAGCTTCAAGCTCCACTGACAGTAATGCCCGATCTTTGCTGCCAAGACGCCATTGATATTATGAAAAAAGAAGGGTTTGATCAACTTCCTGTTGTTGAAAATGACGGGTAAGAAAATGGATTCTATCTCTTTTGGGCGAATAAACTGGAATACCGCAAACTTAATGCAATTAACCTAGATGACGAAGTGCTTCAAAGGTCGTTAGCTTGTCCAAGGTCTGGCTGTAGGGGGCTTGCTCTCTCCCAGAACCTATCATCACACGTACTTGCCTGTGAGGGGTCCATGTTAGCAGTCAGGGCCGTATCAAGGGGGGTAGGGGGTTTGTACCCCACGAAAGTGGATGTAGGCCTACATTTAATTTGAAAAAATAAAAGTTACAAGGTGTATTTATGGAAACTATCTTGTACCGTGGGTGGGGGGATACCCTTTGCCAACCCTGTTATTGGGCCATTATTTGATTGGGACTTGGATGGAAATCCTAAGCTTAAAATGCCAAATGTTTGCTTAAGAATTAAAAAAAGTCAATGGAAATGTTTGCCGAAAAAACGATGTAGGTTACTTAGATCTTATTAAGTTTATTAAGCTTGATTGACACTAAGACTTTGATTCAGACTTTAGAAGCAAGTTTATGGAATTTTCATGTCGTTTTTTTTTTTTTTTTTTTTTTTGCATGCATTCCTGCATTCCAGGTTGCAGGAATTTCTAAGATGTCGTCTGCGGAGCCTCTTTGTTTCGTTCGTTGGCTACTTAACCTGAGATTGATATTTTAATTTTTTTTATTTGTTTGTATTATAAATTACTAACTGGCTAATGGATATTTCTTGGATTTAGATGGTTACGTTCATATCTATCGTCGCCACTTACTTTATTTGACCTTGAATCTTTGTGAAGACATCATTAAAAACAACTGCCAAAACAGCATAAAAAAATGTAAAGGCAGAAACTGAAACTGGCCCATAAGCTACTTTGATTATTCTCATCTTCGAAAGGTTTAGAAAAAAATAATAATAAATAAATAAAACGCTGTACTTTAGTCATGTAGTTTCGATGGTTGCCATATTTGAGAAACTACATCATGAGATGGTTCATATCCTTTTTTACGGGATTTTTAGATATCAAATTGACGTAGCTAGTTCTATGTAAATATTTTTTTCTTCCTCCTTTTATAGCATGTCCATCTCATTTTTGCTTAAAGTTCTAAGATTGGCTGTCATGTTTATAATAATTGTGAAAAGTTAAATAAAAGTTAACTTTGAAGAACCTGAAGAATAAGGGTCTGTACTAGGAAGTCACTGGATTATTATGTCTGCAAAGACATTGATTTTTGTTTATCTTATGTAGCAATGCTGTCTCTGGATAATATTTGTCCGTTTTTCATGCAAAATTTTTGCAACACTGATAATTGTTTGGCTATCGAGAATATCGATGTTTGATTAAGCAATTAATGTAATGTACTATTAAAAAACAGAAAGCATCTATATTTAATCCCTAACTCAGCCTGAAAGACCGTGAAAGTGCGATTTGAATAAGATTTTACAATGCGCAAATATTTTTTTCAGGAACATTTTGGGAATGGTAACTCTTGGCTCATTATTAAGCAAGCTTCTCAACCACAAAGCAGATCCTAAGACACCAGTGAAAGACATTCTTTACTCTCAGTTCAAACAAATTTCTCTGGAAACTCCTCTGGGCAAACTCTCTAGAATTTTGCACCGTGACCATTTTGCTCTGGTTGTTCATAAACAACGTTCCTGTAAGAACAGTGAGCGAAAGTTTGACATTATGTGTCTGCTTCGTTCGTTTTTTGTTTTGTTTCGTTTTTCTTTTTGCTTCTTTCAGCTCATTTGCTTGCTATAAAGTTTGAATTTTCTTTTTCAAGAGCCACTTAAAGTTAATGTCTGCACTATCCTTCAAAGAAGGAGTATCAGGTGACTGTTGTATGCACACTTAGCATAGTTGATTTTTTAAAGAAAATGACCCATGGTGAGCATCTGATGCAGTTTTCCATGCCTTATCTTATAGTTCTATCGTAAATTCTACCGTGTCTTGGGTTCTAGGCATTTACGCCCCAGAAAATACACCATCGTTGAATGGAAATTATTCCCAAAAATTTACTCCCCAATGAAAATTCCCCCAGACAATCCCTTTTCCGCGGAAAACTTTCCCGCAAAAAACATCCCTATGTTTCCCAATAACAAAATAGGCCTACTATCTGTAAGCACTGGAAAAATTACAAAACTCAAAATGACCCTTAAACTTCTACAATGGGGTTCTCTGATTGTCTTGTAGCTTGGGAGGGAGGGAGTTACGTCAAAGGGTGCATTCTAATGACAAAATATCCCGGCTCTCATTGAGCCATCAGGTAGAAATTAATATTTAATTCCCCAGGGTCACCAAGGGGGGGGGGGGGGGGGGGGGGGGGGGTAAACGCCGGCCACCCGTATTTAGATGGCGAAATCCGTTTAAGCCACAAAAAAAAGTAAAAACAAACCGGTGAACAATTTTTTTTTTTTTTTCTTTCTATCATATAGGGTGTGCACGTAGAAGCCGCGATAACAAGCATATTCGCACATTAATATTTTGATTTGCATATGATGATATGAGTTTTGGAACCCAATGAATTCAATGCTCCAATTGAGAAAGAGGAATTGCCAGGTATTTCTGACATAATAGATCAGGGTAGTTTTTTTTTTTTTTCGTACAATGTGGTTACATGCGAGTTAGTAGAGGAGCGCTCAAAATGTCGACTTCACAATTAGCTTGGTGTATAAAGAACAGTTCAAACAAACAAAAAAGAGAAATGATTCATAGAAAATAAAAACACAAGGATCGTAAAACAAAGTTATCATATGGTAAGGCTCGATTGGAGTGGGAGGGGCTGAAGAGTAATCTCAGTTTCGAAATATTAAGACAAAAAAAAGAAGAAAATCTAATATAATGAGAAGTAGTCTTAATGTCCATACAAAATCTAAGTTTCAGCGCAAGCTGCTTTAGGACATGTTGAATTTGTTTTGTTATTTCTTTTTTGTAAATAAATTCGAGTTACGTATTGTCCAACTAATTTTAAACGAAATAAAAGAAAAAGAGTTGTTCTCAATTTTTGATGAAGTATTCGGACCGTATTAATTCTTGTCAGCTTGGAGAATTTATTTTAGGAACGATAGGGTTGGAAAATACGGAAACTGCTATAATTTACAGGTTACATATTATATATATGCGTATAATATATATGCGTATATATATGCGTATATATATATATATATATATATATATATATATATATATATATATATATATATATATATATATATATATATATATATATATATATATATATATATATATATATATATATATATATATATATATATATATATATATATATATATATATAATATATATATATATATATATGCATATATATAAGCATATATATATATATATATATATATATATATATATATATATATATATATATATATATATATATATATATATTTAAATTTACCATTTCTTCGAAATGAATATGAATCAAAATGATTTCCCTTGGACACATGTTAAGTTTGTTCAAGTTGCCATCAATCCATGGCTAATCGGCGAAAAAGCCAAGACAGGTAGTCTGAGTGAGAGGCACAGCTGGCATAAGCCTTTTTTTGGAATGTATAAAAATGTTGTCATTTTCACTTGTTGATAGATAGTCTTTCATACATCTCTAAGATTATTCTTTTGATTTTTCAAATTTTGAAATGTTTCGGGTAGTACCACATTTTCGTCAGTGTTGCCACGTTAAACTGTGAAAATTAATAAGCAAAACTGACTACTTAGGTTTGACAATGTTTTTCGTCAGTAAAAATTTCAAACATCAATAATCTGTTTATTTGCAAAGACAATTACATCTTTAAAGCAAAGCTGATAGTTATGTAAGTTTTTACGTAAGTAATTTTAAAAAATTAGGTTTCGTTTTACTGTCTTTTATAATTTAACTCTTTTTATAAAGCTTTCTTTTTTTGAAGTATTTATTGTTTATAAAGCCGGAAGCGGAACGCATGAGTGGGCTTTTGATTTGCGCTTTTGTTTTCATCGCTTTTTCTTGATTACGCCGCTTTATTTATTGTAGCCTAGCTGTATACGTTCTTCATGCAAATCTATAGGCCAATTTTCATAAGTAAAACTACTAAGATCTTAGGCTATTATTTCTTTCAATAGTTGAGGAAATAGACGATGATATTGTCATTATTCTTCTCTGTCAGAGAAGAAAGAAGTTTGATGATACCAAAAAAAAGCTCCAGAACTCTTGAATTAGTTATATGAGCTGAAGAGCTTAAAATCCATTTTCGTCATAGAAAAGAAGATGTTGGCAGCTTGATTAGCGACAAACGGAACTACTGTTAGAACTAAAGAGAGGTAGACGGAGAAAAAAAGCTTAAAGAACTGTTTTGAAGCTATATATTATTTTCGTTTCTGTTTTATCTTTAACTTGAAGATTTATTTCCTATCTCACTTGACGACTGCCTGCTTGCATCTTTTTCTTTATTGTGTTTTCCTAATATATGGAGAACTTTTCGCTCTTTTATCTATTATTCTCTTTTAATTGCAGATGGAGGAGCCAATATACAGATGGAAGAAAAGACAGTTGTTGTTGGTATTGTAACGCAGATTGATTTGCTCAATTATATCACCACGCATGGGCAAGCTTGAAAAAATTAACGCCATTTCGGCCTAGGATTCAGAATTGCCATGACAGATAATGGGGGCTCTTTTAGTGGTTTTTTCATGATTTTCCAAACGTTTGAAGTCTTTTGTAGCGGGTTTAAGTTAGGTGATGGAGCCTGATTCAAGTGCAGTGCCAGTATTGCTGATATCATAGTTACCACCTCGTTTCGGCGCCGGTGGCGTCTTTGACCAGTGAAAACAAGCTCTCTTAGTACTTGTGTTTTTATTGAGTAAACTTGTTTTTAGCTTATATTTCTTTTTTTTTTCGTTTACAATCAAATCTTACAGGTAATTGATATTTTTAGCATAGCATGGTGTTAAGTTAAGTTTATTAATAAAAATAGAACCTAACAAAATGCATATATATATATATATATATATATATATATATATATATATATCTATATATATATATATATATATATATATATATATCTATATATATATATGTATATATATATATATATTATATATATATATATAATATATATAAATATATATATATATATATATATATATATATATATAAATATATATATATATATATATATATATATATATATATATATATATATATATATATATATATATATATATATATATATATATATATATATATATAACATGAAAAAACAAAGTCATTCAACTAAATGTTCTAGCCTGCTCATGAACTTGCAAAGGCAGGTTGTCCTAGGGGTGTCCCAGGAATAGAAAATTTTTTTTAGTACTAGTTCTAAGCACAAATTAAAAAATACCAGAAATACTTATAATCCAAAAAATTATATTATATATATTAATTGTCATATATATATATATATATATATATATATATATATATATATATATATATATATATATATATATATATATATATATATATATATATATATATATATATATATATATATATATATATATATATATATATATATATATATATATATATATATATATATATTATGTGTGTGTGTGTGTGTGTGAATAAATATAAATACATAATTCCTTGCTGAGTTGCTACTGGAGTCACCATAACGACCAAAAAAGAAAAGAAAACACTATCCAAATTATCTACTATACTCCTTCGCACATCTCAAACAACAAAAGAAGAAGAAAAAAATGACAAATGATAGCTTAGAACTCGTAAATAGAATACATTTTTTCCTTGAGTTTGTTTCTATATTTTTCAAACCATTTTATATCATTAATTATCATATCATTACTAGTCCATAAATTTATAATAAAATACGAGTATAAATAAAAATGACAAATAATAACTTAAAACTCATAATTAGAATACATTTTGTCCTTAACTTTATTTCTAAATTCTTCAAAGCTTTTTATGTCATTAATTGTCTTATCATTACTACTCCTTAATTTTATTCCCCGATAAAAATAAAGGAAAACTTAGACCTTGTAGTGATAGCAATTGGAGCAGACAGTGCCTTGCTTGTTCGAGTATTATAAATGTGGCAATCAGACATAACCAGAAACATGCCCGAGAAGCATAAAGGTAAATTATATTGTTATACTCAAACGTAGATAACTGGTGATAAAAATCCCGTAAGTCAGCAGCTGATAAAGATTTTTGTCTTCAATAGTCCAATCTTAAAGAATCACTAAAGGAAGCCCGAGACGGTTAATCATTTTGATTACAAGCTTTTGTCAATCGATTGACGTGTGCATCAATTAACCTTTAATCAACCCTTCACTCTTGACCAAAGCTATTTTCTGATTTTGTGTGGAATGTCATCTGTTGAGGCTCTAAACTTCTTTTTCTACTCGATCACCTTGTACTTGCGGTTGCAATTTATAATAGTCTCTGCTTTTAGCTTTTCATAACTAAGGGTGATCCCGGTATAACTATTAATAAACAGATTAACTCGGTTTCCGCAGTTTTGCTTACTTTTCATGTGATTTCAATTGTTGTTGGCGCGTGACTGAGGCAATACTTGGACAAATCTATTCTAGATGGTCAATCACCCTCGTCAAGCGCTTGAGTCATTCAAACTTTCTATTAATCACCGTCAACGCTTGACTCAAGCGTCCCAACAGATTTCTAGACGGTCAATCATGCTTGAATCAATCGATTGACGGGAGCTTTTGATCAAAATGATTGATCTTCTCGGGCCTGCTTAAGATTTATTGCAGAGCAAACGGATCGCAGAGTAAACTTTTCATTTAAAGCTTGAAAAACAGAGAGTGACAGGGAATCGATCACTATATATATTAAATATCGATCTTTATATACTATTAAATAAAAAAAAACAAGTTTTTTAAACTGAAAGCAAGGAGCGACATTAAAACTTAAAACACACAGAAATTATCCCGTATATGAAAGGGGCTGTCCACTCCTCAACGCCTCGCTCTTTACGCTAAAGTTTGACTTTCTCACAACTCCATTTTTTTAAACAAAAAAAAAACTTTAGCGTAAAGAGTGAGGTGTTGAGGAGTGGACAGTCCCTTTCATATACGGGATAATTTCTGTTCGTTTTAAGTTTTAATGTCGCTCCTTACTTTCAGTTTAAAAAACTTGTTTTTATTTTAATTTAATTTTTGAACGTTTTTGAATTAATGCAGGTTTTGATATTGGCTCACCGGACATGAATAATTAAAACAAAATTTGCATATTAATTTTACTTTTATTTGGTTAAATGGCTTTCTCGAAACTTGTTTAATTTTATTTACGAACATTTTTATTAGTAATAAATATACGTAACTTACGAATTAACTTACGTAACGAACTTCTATATTCATAGATTTTTAATACGTATATTAGGGGGTTTGCCCCCTAGTCAATACCTTGCTGTTTAAGCTAAAGTTCGAATTTTGTTCCAATTCTTTGAAAATGACCCCTTAATCACAAAGGCCGTTAATTAGAATAAATAGCTCTTATGAAAGTACTAAAAAATCTTTGGCTTAAAGAGCGAGGTGTTGACTAGGGGGTGAACCCAATCATAAACGTAATATTTTCTGTTCGTTTAAGTTTTGATGTTACTCCTTACTTTCAGTTGGAAAACTTTTTATTTATTTAATTTCTGATCTTTTTCTTTAATAATGATAGGAAATCCGGCGCCCCGTCATAGCAATGTCCCTTCCCCATGAAAACTTCCTTCATGGAAAGATCCTCATATTTTAACCCCTGACCCCTCCCACCTACCAGAAAAGATCCCCCCTGAAAACGTCTGTATACTTCCCAATAACCAATACTATATGTTAACATTGGGTAAAGTTCATAACTTTCAGCCCTCCCCCCGGGGACTTCGGGGGACTAAGTCATCGTAAAAGACATAGTTATCATATTTTCGACCATGTTGATCAAAATGGCTATCTCAAAATTTTGATCGGGGGACTTTGGGAAAAAATGAGCTTGGGAGGGGCCTAGTTGCCCTCCATTTTTTTTGGTCACTTAAAAAGGGCACTAGAACTTTTAATTTTCATTCCAATGAGCCCTCTTACGATATTCTAGGACCACTGGGTCGATACGATTACCCCTGGGGAAAAGAAAAATAAAAATAAACACGCATCCGTGATCTTTTTTTCTGGCAAAAAATGCAAAATTCCACATTTTTGTAGATATGAATATAATGGTGTGATTTTCATTAAGGTTCTATAACTTTTAGGGGGTCTTTCCCCCTTTTTTGAAAATCAGCCAAATTTTCTCAGGCGCGTAACTTTTGATGGGTAAGACTAAACTCGATGAAACTTATATATTTGAAATCAGCATTAAAATCTGAATCTTTTGATGTATCTATTGGTATCAAAATTCCATTTTTTAGAGTTTCGGTTACCATTGAGCCGGGTCGCTCCTTACTTACAGTTCGTTACCACGAACTGTTTGATATATAAGGATATGATAAAGATCCTTTAGATCCATTGCTGGCGCGTAGGGCTTCGAATCGACTTTTCAATTGCAGGGTCAGTTGTTTTCAGGGACAAGTAGCAAGCTTGTTGCCCAACCTTATATACTATGTACAATAGTGTGCCCAAGCTGAAGGAAGGGGGATAAGGGGTGGAAGCACTCTTCAAGAGGCCTTGACAAAAATTAATTCTAAATACTACATAAAAGTTGGGGTTTTGAAATAATAAACTGTCTATTTGATTTTTGGGGTGGCAAGGTCAACGATAAAAAGAACTAACGTTTACCTGCTTTAAAATTCATATTTGAGTAATTATTGCGACTTTGATGATGATTTTTTTTTGGCTAGACATGTTTGTGCAAAAACAGGTTCCGAGGCAACTTAACCCCCGTTCAACTCAAACCATTTAAACCTACCCCATTAAAATCAACCATCCTTTGACTCAACTTCAATTCAATTCCACCGTCATGCAACTCAATCCCAATTCAAACTTCTGCAACAGGTTAGGTTCAATTGAATGGTGGTTAATCGAAAGGGGCTGAGTTACAAACACACCGTGAAAACAGCAAGCCCCTTCCAAAAACTGCAAATTCAAGATTTTTTTTTCTTTAGCTTATGTTTGATATGAACAGTTTTTTGGCTTTTGAAGCGCAAAGTCCTTCCTAGAAATCCATGCTTGCTAACCCCCGGGAAAATCATTCGAACTTTAACATCCCAACCACGTTGTTTGTGAATGGGGGGGGGGGGTTCCTTTAACCGTTAATGAGTATAAAAGTGATTCTGGGTCCTGAATGAAATTCAGTGTAATGCTCTTAGTCAGATATTGAAGAAAATGCAAGAAGAATTTGGGAGATTAATACTTTCTAATCAAATTTTCTAAGGCAGACTGTTTGTGTTAAATAATTCGAACTTCATAGTTCTTTGATATATTTCTCTGATATTATCTGTAGCTTGGTCATTGGATTCTTGCTTTTCTAGTCCTACATGCAAATTTGACGGAGACTGAGCAGTGGAGATGGGCAGTTGTAGCTCGTTAGCATAAAAGACTGGTTGTCTAAAATTATGGCAAATTTCTTCCTCTACTTCGAAAATATTCCACCTAGACTTATTTCAGCTCACACTTATGACATTAGAGCTGTTGGAAAAAATGCATGTATAACTATGAAAGTAGTTGTAAAAAAAAGTGGCAAATACAAGCATTTTCCCTTTAAGTTGTTGACGAATTAAAATGCTTTAAACAGAACAGTAGTCCAGTGGGACCTTCAGAAATGGGAGAAGGGATGGGTGGATAGCAATGATAACTTCCCATCACATGATAGAAGGAGACTAAGAATGTTTCAAGCTCTTAGTATACGATTGAAACATTGAACGTTAGCCCGTTCTTTATTACGTAGGTAGTTTGTAGCCCTTGCTGTATCCTACCGCTACATACGTCATCAGTGCAAATAGAGCAAAAAATAGACTGTAGTCAGGACCTTTCAAAAAGGGAAAGGGCGACCGGGGCAAGCTGCCCTGGGCGCTGCGGCTTTTTTTTTATTATTTATTTTAGAGTCGGGAGTGGATGCCGTATTAATTTTTGATCCGGGCACCACCAACCCTAGGAACGGTCCTGACTGTAGTCCATGAAACGAAATAAAAGGACGAACCTCGAAAACGAAAAAAAAAATAGTCACCCTCACACGTAAATTGGGAAATATTCTCTGATAAAAAATAATCATAGGAATGTAAATCTAACTACAGTTTGAGAATTTATTTGTATAAGGTACGCCGATGAGCTTAATCTTTTATCATCTTAGTTTAAGTTTCATCTTAGTATTCATTGTTGTGAAATAACTGACATGCATGAGTTACTATCAGGTATTATCATCGGTTTCTTCTGTGTTACTAAACTTTGCCTCCTCCCCCACCCCTGAAATAAATGCCTGCGCAAGAGTGTGTTCTAGTGTGTTTAAGAAACGTCGTTGTAGCCAAGAAACGTCATAAATTTGATTGCAACTTACTATACTTGTATGCTAAAAATACTCGAATTATTTTGGCTTCCCATCCGAAAGCCTTTTCAGCGTTAAAAAAACAACAAAAACTATACTAAACTGCTAAACACACATGGAAACTCGTTTTATGAAAGTCCTACTTAAACTGTTGTTCAGTTTTCTCTTTCAAATTCACCCGACGCGAAGTTTCCTTCAAAAATTGCGATAATTCATTTCAGAATTAGTTAAAAAATTGCGATAATTCATTTCAGAATTAGTTTTGCCTTCTTTTGTACGAATTAGAAAACGTAAGCAAATTACAAACAGAAACGTTTAGAAAGAAATCAAACAGTTCGTCGTAACGAACTGTAAGTAAGGAGCGAACCCGGCTCAATAGTAACCGAAACTCTAAAAAACGGAATTTTGATACCAATAGATACATCAGAAGAATCAGATTTTTATGCTGGTTTCAAATATATAAATGTCATCAAGTTTAGTTTTACCCATCAAAAGTTACGCGCCTGAGAAAATTTGCCTTATTTTCGAAAATAGGCGGAAACAACCCCTAAACGTCATAGCACTCTAATGAAAATCACACCATCAGATTCAGCGTATCAGAGAACCCTACTATAGAGGTTTCAAGCTCCTATCTGCAAAAATGTGGAATTTTTGTATTTTTTGCCAGAAGAAAGATCACGGATGCGTGTTTATTTTATTTATTTATTTTTTTTTTTCTGTTTTTTTTTTATTTTCCCAGGGGTGATCGTATCGATCCAGTAGTCCTAGAATATCGTGAGAGGGCTCATTCGAACGGAAATTAAAAGTTCTAGTGCCCTTTTAAAGTGACCCAAAAAATTGAAGGGCAACTTGGCCCCCTCCCACGCTCATTTTGTTCCCGAAGTCACCCAATAAAAATTTTGAGATAGCCATTTTGTTCAGCGTAGTCGAAAATATAATTAATATGTCTTTAAGGATGACTTAACCCCCCACTGTTCCCGGGGGAAGGGCTGCAAGTTATAAACTTTGCCCATTGTTTACATATAGTATTGGTTATTGGGAAGTATACAGGCGTTTTTTCAGGAGCAACTTTTTTTCTAGTGGGGGGTCGGGGTCAGAGTAGGGGTTACGGGGGAGGATCTTTCTATGGAGGATATTTCCTTAGGGGAAGGGACATTTCTATGAAAGGGGCGCCAGATTTCCCAGCATTATTTAAAAAAACGATCAAAATTAAATAAAAAACAAGTTTTTTCAACTGAAAGTAAGGAGCAATGTTAAGACTTAAAACGAACAGAAATTATTACGTATATGAGGGGGTTCGCCCCTGGTCAATACGTCGCTCTTTTACGCTAAAGTTTTTTTTAGTACTTTCAAAAGAACTATCTATTCTAATTAACCGGCCTTTGTGATTCAGGGGTTTGTGGTTCGAACAAAATTCAAACTTTAGCGTAAAGAGCGAGGTATTGACTAGGGAGCGAACTCCCTAATATACGTAATAAAAACATACGAATATAGAAATTCGTTACGTAAGTTAATTCGTAAGTTACGTCAGAACAAAATTTCGAGAAAGCCAATTAGCAAAAAAAAGGAAAATTAATAGGCGAATTTCGTTTTAATTATTTATGTACGGTGAGCCAAAATCAAAGCTGCATTAATTCAAAACGTTCAGAAATTAACTAAAAAAACAAGTTTTTTTAACTGAAAGTAAGGAGCGACATTAAAACTTAAAACGAACAGAAATTATTCCGTATATGAAAAGGGGTTGTCCCCTCCTCAACGCCTCGCTCTTTACGCTAAAGTTTGACTCTGTCTTACAACTTTATTTTTTAAAAGAATAAAAAACTTATGCGTTAAGAGCGAGGCGTTTGAGGAGAGGACGACCCCAGTAGGAACCTATCGTGAGTTCCGAAACTGACATCGTTTACGCATGTTTTCATGGCTTTTTTCACTGAGGATGTTTTTTTTCATGGTTTTTCTCACTGTGGATGTTTTTTTCATGGTTTTTCTCACTTTGATGTTTTTTCATAGTTTTTTCTCACTGTTGATGGATGTCTTTTGGAAGTTCAACAACATTGCTGAATGTAGACATCTGGTTATTGGATGACTGTTTGATGGTTTTTCTCACTGAGGATGTTTTTTCATGGTTTTTCTCACTTTGATGTTTTTTCATGGTTTTTCTCACTTTGATGTTTTTCATGGTTTTTTTTCTCACTGTTGATGGATGTCTCTTGGAAGTTCAACAACATTGCTGAATGTACACATCTGGTTATGGATGATTGTTTGATTTTTTCCTCACTGAGGATGTTTTTTCATGGTTTTTCTCACTGTTTGCTGGATGTTTCTTGGATGTCATCATACGTTCACATCAACAACAACAATTGCTGGATGTTTCTTGGATGTCAACATCGGGTTGGAATACTATGATAACAAGGTGTCATCATCAGATAAGGAAATGTCAATATCGGAATATTCTTATCCAAGAGTTGAAAATACAGACAGGAAAAGATAACTGATTGACACAATTTCTCCATGAGACAAGATAAATTTGAAAGCAGAAACGAAAAAGGTAAACCATCTGAGGGAATGCTAACTCCTATTAAGAGATACATATTATTTTTTTATTAGGGCGGTTCTCGACTGTGTTCGGTATAATACACAACTATCATTTGAATAGTGTTATAAGGTCCCCAACCCCAAAGGTCCCCAAAAGGCCCCAAAAGGGCTCCAGGCCCCCCAGGCTCCAGGCCCCCAAAAAGGCCCCCTCCCCTCGGGCCCCAAAGTGCCCCCCCTCCCTAGTTTAGAGTTTTAGTTTGATATTAGCTTACAGTTTTAGTTAGGGTTATAGTTTAGTTTAGTTGTAGTTCAGAGTCGAGAGTTTCAAGTTAAAGTCTAAGCACTTAGATTTTTAGTTAGAGTTATATTTTATTTTAGTTTTAGTTAAGTGTTTTTGAACTTGCAGTTTAGTTTTAGCTAAACGTTTTAGTTTAGAATTTTAGCCTAGGGTCTTAGCTTAGAGTTTTTCGTTGCACCTTTAGTTTAGTTTAGTATTAGTTAAGAGTTTTTGTTTAGAGTTGTAGTTTCGTTTTAGTAAAGAATTTTAGTTTAGAGTGGTAGTTTAGTTTTAGTTAAGAGTTTTAGTTTAGAGTCTTCGCTTAGAGTTTTAGTTAAAGTTAAGGTTTAGTTTAATTTTAGTTAAGAGTTTTAGTTTAGACTTTGGAGTTTTAGTTTAGAGTTATAGTTTAGTTTAATTTTTGTTAAGAGTTTTAGTTCAGAGTTATAGTTTAGTTTTAGTTAAGAGTTTTAGTTTAGAGTTTCAGTTTAGTTTCAGTTTGGTATTAGCTTACAGTTTTAATTAGAGTTATAGTAGTTAAGAGTTTTAGTTTAGAGTTTAGAGTTTAACTTTAGAGCCTTAGCTTAGAGTTTTAGTTAGAGTTATCGTTTAGTTTTAGTTTCAGTTAAGAGTTTTTGTTTAGAGTTTAGAGTCTTAGCTTAGAGTTTTCAAAAGAACTATCTAAAGAACTATCTGTTCTAATTAACCGGCCTTTGTGATTCAGGGGTTTGTGATTCGAACAAAATTCGAACTTTAGCGTAAAAAGCGAGGTATTGACTAGGGAGCGAACTCCCTAATATACGTAATAAAACATACGAATATAGAAATTCGCTACGTAAGTTAATTCGTAAGTTACGTCAGAACAAAATTTCGAGAAAGCCAATTAGCCAAAAAAAGGAAAATTAATAGGCGAATTTCGTTTTAATTATTCATGTACGGTGAGCCAAAATCAAAGCTGCATTAATTTAAAAACGTTCAGAAATAAACTAAAAAAAAAACAAGTTTTTTTTAACTGAAAGTAAGGAGCGACATTAAAACTTAAAATGAACAGAAATTATTCCGTATATGAAGGGGTTGTCCCCTCCTCAACGCCTCGCTCTTTACGCTAAAGTTTTACTCTGTCTTAAAACTTTATTTTTTAAAACAATAAAAAACTTATGAAATAAGAGCGAGGCGTTGAGGAGGGGACAACCCCAGTAGGAACCTATCATGAGTTCCGAAACTGACATCAATTACGCATGTTTTCATGGTTTTTCTCACTGAGGATGTTTTTTTCATGGTTTTTCTCACGGTTGATGGATGTCTCTTGGAAGTTCAACAACATTGCTGAATGTAGACATCTGGTTATTGGATGACTGTTTGATGGTTTTTCTCACTGTTGATGGATGTTTCTTGGAAGTTCAACAACATTGCTGAATGTACACATCTGGTTATTGGATGATTGTTTGATGGTTTTCTCACTGAGGATGTTTTTTCATGGTTTTTTCTCACTGTTTTTGGGCGTTTCTTGGATGTCATCATAAGTTCACATCAACAACAACAATTGCTGGATGTTTCTTGGATGTCAACATCCGGTTGGAATACTATGATAACAAGGTGTCATCATCAGATAAGGAAATGTCAATATCGGAATATTCTTATCCGAGAGTTGAAAATACAGACAGGAAAAATATAACTGATTGACACAATTTCTCCATGAGACAAGATAAATTTGAAAGCAGAAACGAAAATGGTAAACCATCTGAGGAAATGCTAACTCCTATTAAGAGATACATATTATTTTTTTATATTTTTTTCTTAACTTTGAACTAAAAGTAAACTAAACTATAACTCTAACTAAAACTCTAAGCTAAGACTCTAAACTAAAACTCTAAACTAAAACACTTAACTAATATAACTCTAACTAAAACTGTAAGCTAAAACCAAACTGAAACTCTAAACTAAAACTCTTATCTAAAACTAAACTAAACTTAAAGTGCAATGAAAAAAAACTCTAAGCTATGACTCTAGTCTAAAACTATAAGCTAAAACGTTTAGTTAAAACTAAACTACAAGTCCAAAAACACTTAACTAAAACTAAAATAAAATATAACTCTAACTAAAACTCTAAGTGTTGAGAGTCTAACTTGAAACTCTAGACTCTAAACTATAACAAAAACAAAACTATAACTCTAACTAAAACTGTAAGCTAATATCAAACTAAAACTCTTAACTAAAACTAAACTAAACTATAACTCTAAGAAAAACTCTAAGCTACGACTCTTAACTAAAACTAAACTAAGCTATAACTCTAACTAAAACTCTAAGCTAAGACTCAAAACTAAAACTTCAATATCTAAACTAAACTAAACTATAACTCTAACAAAAAAACTGTAAGCTAAGACTCTAAACTAAAACTCTAAATTCACAACTAAAACTAAAGTAAACTATAAATAGAACTAAAACTCTAAGCTAAGGCTCTAAACTAAAACTCTAAACTCTAACTAAAACTCTAAGCTAAGACTCTAAACTCTAAAAAAAACTCTTAACTAAAAGTAAACTAAACTATAACTCTAACTAAAACTCTAAGCTAGGACTCGAAACTAAAACTCTTAACTACTATAACTCTAACTAAAACTGTAAGCTAATACCAATTTGAAACTCTAAACTAAAACTCTTATCTAAAACTAAACTAAACTAAAAATGCAATGAAAAAAGTCTAAGCTATGACTCTAGTCTAAAACTCTATGCTAAAACGTTTTAGTTAAAACTAAACTACAAATCCAAAAACACTTAACTAAACTAAAATAAAATATAACTCTAACTAAAACTCTAAGTGTTGAGAGTCTAACTTGAAACTCTAGACTCTGAACTATAGCTAAACTAAACTATAACTCTAACTAAAACTATAAGCTAATATCAAACTAAAACTCTAAACTAAAACTCATATCTAAAACTAAACAACAACTCTAAACTAAAACTCTTAACTAAAACTAAACTAAACTACAACTCTAAACTAAAACTCTTAACTTAAACTAAACAACAACTCTAAACTAAAACTCTTAACTAAAACTGAACTACAACTCTAAACTAAAACTCTTAACTAAAAGTAAACTATAGGTCTAAACTAAAACTCTTAACTAAAACTAAAGTAAACTATAACTCTAACTAAAACTCTAAGCCAACACTCTAAATTAAAACTCTAGACTCTAAATTAACTAAACTATAACTCTAACTAAAACTCTAAACTAAAACTTATCTAAAACTAAACACAGCTCTAAACTAAAATTCTTAACTAAAACTAAACTAAACTATAACTCTAGAAGAAAACTCCAAGCTAAGACTCTAAACTAAACTCTGAATTAAAACTAAACTAAACTATAACTCTAACTAAAACTCTAAGCTAAGACTCAAAACTAAAACTCCAATATCTAAACTAAAACTCTTAACTAAAACTATAACTCTAACTAAAACTCTAAAGTAAAACTGTAAACTAAAACTATAAACTCTAAACTAAAACTCTTAAGTATAACTAAACTAGAGATCTAAACTAAAGCTCCTAACTAAAACTAAACTAAACTATAAATCTAACAAAAACTCTAGGCTAAAACTCTAAATTCTCAACTAAGACTAAACTAAACTATAAATAGAACTAAAACTCTAAGCTAAGACTCTAAACTAAAACTCTAACTAAAACTCTAAGCTAAGACTCTAAACTCCAAACAAAAACTGTAAGCTAATACCAAACTGAAACTTTAAACTAAAACTCTTATCTAAAACTAAACTAAACTAAAAGTGCAAAGAAAACTCTAAACTCTAAACTAAAACTCTTATCTAAAACTAAACAACACCTCTAAACTAAAATTCTTAACTAAACTAAACTATAACTCTAACTAAAACGCTAAGCTAAGACTCTAAACTAAAACTCTGAATTAAAACTAAACTAAACTATAACTCTAACGAAAACTCTAAGCTAAGACTTAAAACTAAAATTCCAATATCTAAACTTAAACTCTTAACTGAAACTAAACTTAAACTGTAACTCAAACCAAAACTCTAAAGTAAAACTGTAAACTAAAACTATAAACTCTAAACTAAACTCTTAAGTAAAACTAAACTAGAGATCTAAACTAAAGCTCCTAACTAAAACTAAACTAAAACTCTAAACTCTAACTAAAACTCTAAGCTAAGACTCTAAACTAAAACTCTAAATTCTCAACTAAAACTAAACTAAACTATAAATAGCACTAAAACTCTAAGCTAAGACTCTAAACTAAAACTCTAAACTCTAACTAAAACTCCAAGCTAAGACTCTAAACTCTAAACAAAAAACTCTTAACTAAAACTCTAAGCCAAGACTCTAAGCTAAAACTGTTAACTACTATAACTCTAACTAAAACTGGAAGCTAATACCAAACTGAAACTCTAAACTGAAACTCTTAACTAAAACTAAACTATAACTCTTAACTAAAACTATTAACAAAAATCAAACTAAACTATAACTATAACTAAAGCTCTAAGCTAAGACTCTAAACTAAAACTCTAAACTCTAACTAAAACTCTAAGCTAAGACTAAACTCAAAACAAAAACTCTTAACTAAAACTAAACTATAACTCTAACTAAAACTCTAAGCTAAGGCTCTAAAGTAAAACTCTAAACTAAAACTCTTAACTACTACAACTCTAACTAAATTGTAAGCTATACCAAACTGAAACTCTAAAGTAAAACTCTTAACTAAAACTAAACTGTATCTCTGAACTAAAACTCTTAACAAAAATTAAACTAAACTATAAATCTAACTAAAAATCTAAACTAAAACTCTAAAGTCAAAACTAAAACTCTTAACTAAAATTAAATTAAACTATAACTCTAACTAAAAACTCTAAGCTAAGACTCTAAGCTAAAACTCTAAACTCTAAACTAAAACCCTTAACTAAAACTAAACTACAACTCTAAACTAAAATTCTTAACTAAAACTAAACTAAACTATAACTCTAACTAAAACTCAAAGCTAAGACTCTAAACTAAAACTCTGAATTTAAACTAAACTAAACTACAACCCTAACTAAAACTCTAAGCTAAGACTCAAAACTGAAACTCCAATATCGAAACTAAAACTCTTAACTAAAACTAAACTAAAACTATAACTCTAACTAAAACTCTAAAGTAAAACTGTAAACTAAAACTATAAACTCTAAACTAAAACTCTTAAGTAAAACTAAACTAGAGACCTAAATTAATGCTCCTGACTAAAACTAAACTAAACTATAACTCTAAACTAAACTAAAGTAAACTATAACTCTAACTAAAACTCTAAGCTAACACTCTAAATTAAAAACTCTAGACTCTAAACTAAAACTAAACTAAAACTCAAACTAAAACTCTAAACTGTAAACTAAAACTCTTATCTAAACTGATCAAAACCTCTAAACTAAAATTCTTAACTAAAACTAAACTAAACTATAACTCTAACTAAAACTCTAAGCTGAGACTCAAAACTAAAACTCTTATTTAAAACTAAACTAAACTATAACTCTAACTAAAACTCTAAGCAAAGACTCTAAACTAAAACTCTAAACTAAAACTCTTAACTACTATAACTCTAACTAAAACTGTAAGCTAATACCAAACTGAAACTCTAAACTAAAACACTTTGCTAAAACTAAACTAAACTAAAAGTGCAAGGAAAAACTCTAAGCTATGACTCTAGGCTAAAACTAAACTAAAACGTTTAGCTAAAACTAAACTACAAGTCCAGAAACACTTGACTAAAACTAAAATAAAATATATATCTAACTAAAGATATAAGCTAAAATCAAACTAAAACTCTAAACTAAAACTCATATCTAAAACTAAACAAAAACTCTAAACTAAAAACTCTTAACTAAAACTAAACTAAACTACAACTCTTACCTAAACTCGTAACTAAAACTAAACTACAACTCTAAACTAAAACTCTTAACAAAAATTAAACTAAACTATAACTCAAACTAAAACTCTAAACTCTAAGCTAAGACTCTGAAGTCTAAACTAAAACTCTTAACTAAAATTAAACTAAACTATAACTCTGACTAAAACTCTAAGCTAAGACTCTAAACTAAAACTCTGAATTAAAACTAAACTAAAATATACCTCTAACTAAAACTCTAAGCTAAGACTCAAAACTAAAACTCCAATATCTAAACTAAACTATAACTCTAACAAAAAAAATTCTAAGCTAAGACTCTAAACTAAAAGTCTAATTCTCAACTAAAACTAAAGTAAACTATATATAGAACTAAAACTATAAGCTGAGACTCTAAACTAAAACTCTAAATTCTAAACTAAAACTAAAGTAAACTATATATAGAACTAAAACTATAAGCTAAGACTCTAAACTACAACTCTAAACTCTAACTAAAACTCTAAGCTAAGACTCTAAACTCTAAACAAAAACTTTTAACTAAAAGTAAACTAAACTATAACTCTAACTAAAACTCTAAGCTAAGACTCTAAACTAAACTCTAAACTAAAACACTTAACTAATATAACTCTAACTAAAACTGTAAGCTAAAACCAAACTAAAACTCTAAACTAAAACTCTTATCTAAAACTAAACTAAACTAAAAGTGCAATGAAAAAACTCTTAGCTATGACTCTAGTCTAAAACTATAAGCTAAAACGTTTAGTTAAAACTAAACTAGAAGTCCAAAAACACTTAACTAAAACTAAAATAAAATATAACTCTAACTAAAACTCTAAGTGTTGAGAGTCTAACTTGAAACTCTAGACTCTAAACTATAACAAAACAAAACTATAACTCTAACTAAAACTAAACTAAACTATAACTCTAAGAAAAACTCTAAGCTCCGACTCTAAACTAAAACTCTGTATTATAACTAAACTAAGCTATAAATCTAACTAAAACTCTAAGCTAAGACTCAAAACTAAAACTTCAATATCTAAACTAAACTAAACTATAACTCTAACAAAAAAACTCTAAGCTAAGACTCTAAACTAAAACTCTAAATTCTCAACTAAAACTAAAGTAAACTATAAATAGAACTAAAACTCTAAGCTAAGACTCTAAACTAAAACTCTGAACTCTAACTAAAACTCTAAGCTAATACTCTAAACTCTAAACAAAAACTCTTAACTAAAAGTAAACTAAACTATAACTCTAACTAAAACTATAACTCTAACTAAAACTCTAAGCTAAGACTCTAAACTAAAACTCTATACTAAAACTCTTAACTACTATAACTCTTACTAAAACTGTAAGCTAATACCAATTTGAAACTCTAAACTAAAAAATCTTATCTAAAACTAAACTAAACTAAAAATGTAATGAAAAAAGTCTAAGCTATGACTCTAGTCTAAAACTCTAAGCTAAAACGTTTAGTTAAAACTAAACTACAAGTCCAAAAAACACTTAACTAAAACTAAAATAAAATATAACTCTAACTAAAAAAACTCTAAGTGTTGAGAGTCTAACTTGAAACTCTAGACTCTGAACTATAACTAAACTAAACTATAAAACTAACTAAAACTGTAAGCTAATATCAAACTAAAAACTCTAAACTAAAACTCATATCTAAAACTAAACAACAACTCTAAACTAAAACTCTTAACTAAAACTAAACTAAACTACAACTCTAAACTAAAACTCTTAACTAAAACTAAACAACAACTCTAAACTAAAACTCTTAACTAAAACTGAACTACAACTCTAAACTAAAACTCTTAACTTAAACTAAACTATAGGTCTAAACTAAAACTCTTAACTAAAACTAAACTAAACTATAACTCTAACTAAAACTCTAAACTAAAACTTATCTAAAACTAAACAACACCTCTAAACTAAAATTCTTAACTAAAACTAAACTAAACTATAACCCTAAGAAAAACTCCAAGCTAAGACTCTAAACTAAAACTCTGAATTAAAACTAAACTAAACTATAACTCTAACTAAAACTCTAAGCTAAGACTCAAAAACTAAAACTCCAATATCTAAACTAAACTCTTAACTAAAACTAAACTAAAACTATAACTCTCTAACTAAAACCTCTAAAGTAAAACTGTAAACTAAAACTATAAACTCTAAACTAAAACTCTTAAGTATAACTAAACTAGAGATCTAAACTAAAGCTCCTAACTAAAACTAAACTAAAACTATAAATCTAAAAAAAACTCTAGGCTAAAACTCTAAATTCTCAACTAAAACTAAAACTAAACTATAAATAGAACTAAAACTCTAAGCTAAGACTCTAAACTAAAACTCTAAACTCTAACTAAGACTCTAAGCTAAGACTCTAAACTCTAAACAAAAACTGTAAGCTAATACCAAACTGAAACTTTAAACTAAAACTCTTACCTAAAACTAAACTAACTAAAAGTGCAACGAAAACTCTAAACTCTAAAGACTGTTTCAAGCTCTTAGTATACGATTGAAACATAGAACGTTAGCCCGTTCTTTAATTACATAGGTAGTTTGTAGCCCTTGCTGTATCCTACCGCTACATACTTCATCAGTGCAAATAGAGCAAAAATAGACTGTAGTCAGGACCTTTCAAAAAGGGAAAGGGCGACCGGGGCAAGCTGCCCTGGGCGCTGCGGCTTTTTTTATTATTTATGTTAGAGTCGGGAGTGGATGCCGTATTAATTTTTGATCCGGGCACCACCAACCCTAGGAACGGTCCTGACTGTAGTCCATGAAACGAAATAAAAGGACGAACCTCGAAAACGAAAAAAAATAGTCACCCTCACACGTAATTGGGAAATATTCTCTGATAAAAAAATAATCATAGGAATGTAAATCTAACTACAGTTTGAGAATTTTATTTGTATAAGGTACGCCAATGAGCTTAATCTTTTATCATCTTAGTTTAAGTTTCATCTTAGTATTCACTGTTGTGAAATAACTGACATGCATGAGTTACTATCGGGGTATTATCATCGTTTCTTCTGTGTTACTAAACTTTGCCTCCTCCCCCCACCCCTGAAATAAATTCCTGCGCAAGAGTGTGTTTTCTAGTGTGTTTAAGAAACGTCGTTGTAGCCAAGAAACGTCATAAATTTGATTGCAACTTACTATACTTGTATGCTAAAAATACTCGAATTATTTTGGCTTCCCATCCGAAAGCCTTTTCAGCGTTAAAAAAAAAACAAAAAACTATACTAAACTGCTAAACACACAAGAAAAACTCGTTTTATGAAAGTCCTACTTAAACTGTTGTTTAGTTTTCTCTTTCAAATTCACCCGACGCGAAGTTTCCTTCAAAAATTGCGATAATTCATTTCAGAATTAGTTAAAAAATTGCGATAATTCTTTCAGAATTAGTTTTGCCTTCTTTGTACGAATTAGAAAACGTAAGCAAATTACAAACAGAAACGTTTAGAAAGAAATCAAACAGTTCGTCGTAACGAACTGTAAGTAAGGAGCGAACCCGGCTCAATAGTAACCGAAACTCTAAAAAACGGAATTTTTTTTGATACCAATAGATACATCAGAAGAATCAGATTTTTATGCTGATTTCAAATATATAAAATGTCATCAAGTTTAGTTTTACCCATCAAAAGTTACGCGCCTGAGAAAATTTGCCTTATTTTCGAAAATAGGCGGAAACAACCCCTAAACGTCATAGCACTCTAATGAAAATCACACCATCAGATTCAGCGTATCAGAGAACCCTACTATAGATTTTTCAAGCTCCTATCTGCAAAAATGTGGAATTTTGTATTTTTTGCCAGAAGAAAGATCACGGATGCGTGTTTATTATTTTTTTTTTTCTGTTTTTTTTTTTTTCCCAGGGGTGATCGTATCGATCTAGTAGTCCTAGAATATCGTGAGAGGGCTCATTCGAACGAAAATTAAAAGTTCTAGTGCCCTTTTAAAGTGACCCAAAAAATTGGAGGGCAACTTGGCCCCCTCCCACGCTCATTTTGTTCCCGAAGTCACCCAATAAAAATTTTGAGATAGCCATTTTGTTCAGCGTAGTCGAAAATATATAATTAATATGTCTTTAAGGATGACTTACCCCCCCCCCTGTTCCCGGGGAAGGGCTGCAAGTTATAAACTTTGCCCATTGTTTACATATAGTATTGGTTATTGGGAAGTATACAGGCGTTTTCAGGAGCAATTTTTTCTAGTGGGGGGTCGGGGTCAGAGTAGGGGTTACGGGGGAGGATCTTTCTATGGAGGATATTTCCTTAGGGGAAGGGACATTTCTATGAAGGGGGCGCCAGATTTCCCAGCATTATTTAAAAAAAACGATTAAAATTAAATAAAAAACAAGTTTTTTCAACTGAAAGTAAGAAGCAATGTTAAGACTTAAAAACGAACAGAAATTATTACGTATATGAGGGGGTTCGCCCCCTGGTCAATACGTCGCTCTTTACGCTAAAGTTTTTTTTAGTACTTTCAAAAGAACTATCTATTCTAATTAACCGGCCTTTGTGATTCAGGGGTTTGTGGTTCGAACAAAATTCGAACTTTAGCGTAAAGAGCGAGGTATTGACTAGGGAGCGAACTCCCTAATATACGTAATAAAAACATACGAATATAGAAATTCGTTACGTAAGTTAATTCGTAAGTTACAGTAGTCCTAGAATATCTTGAGAGGGCTAATTCGAACGGAAATTAAAAGTTCTAGTGCCCTTTTAAAGTGACCCAAAAAATTGGAGGGCAACTTGGCCCCCTCCCACGCTCATTTTGTTCCCGAAGTCACCCAATAAAAATTTTGAGATAGCCATTTTGTTCAGCGTAGTCGAAAATATAATTAATATGTCTTTAAGGATGACTTAACCCCCCCCCTGTTCCCGAGGGAAGGGCTGCAAGTTATAAACTTTGCCCATTGTTTACATATAGTATTGGTTATTGGGAAGTATACAGGCGTTTTCAGGAGCAATTTTTTCTAGTGGGGGGTCGGGGTCAGAGTAGGGGTTACGGGGGAGGATCTTTCTATGGAGGATATTTCCTTAGGGGAAGGGACATTTCTATGAAGGGGGCGCCAGATTTCCCAGCATTATTTAAAAAACGATCAAAATTAATTAAAAAACAAGTTTTTTTCAACTGAAAGTAAGAAGCAATGTTAAGACTTAAAACGAACAGAAATTATTACGTATATGAGGGGGTTCGCCCCCCTGGTCAATACGTCGCTCTTGACGCTAAAGTTTTTTTTTAGTACTTTCAAAAGAACTATCTATTCTAATTAACCGGCCTTTGTGATTCAGGGGTTTGTGGTTCGAACAAAATTCGAACTTTAGCGTAAAGAGCGAGGTATTGACTAGGGAGCGAACTCCCTAATATACGTAATAAAAACATACGAATATGGAAATTCGTTACGTAAGTTAATTCGTAAGTTACGTCAGAACAAAATTTCGAGAAAGCCAATTAGCAAAAAAAAAAGAAAATTAATAGGCGAATTTCGTTTTAATTATTCATGTACGGTGAGCCAAAATCAAAGCTGCATTAATTCAAAAACGTTCAGAAATTAACTAAAAAAACAAGTTTTTTTAACTGAAAGTAAGGAGCGACATTAAAACTTAAAACGAACAGAAATTATTCCGTATATGAAAGGGGTTGTCCCCTCCTCAACGCCTCGCTCTTTACGCTAAAGTTTGACTCTGTCTTACAACTTTATTTTTTAAAAGAATAAAAAAACTTATGCGTTAAGAGCGAGGCGTTGAGGAGGGGAAAACCCCAGTAGGAACCTATCATGAGTTCCGAAACTGACATCATTTACGCATGTTTTCATGGTTTTTCTCACCGAGGATGTTTTTTCATGGTTTTTCTCACTGTGGATTTTTTTCATGGTTTTTTCTCACTTTTATGTTTTTTCATGGTTTTTCTCACTTTTGATGGATGTCTTTTGGAAGTTCAACAACATTGCTGAATGTAGACATCTGGTTATTGGATGACTGTTTGATGGTTTTTCTCACTGAGGATGTTTTTTCATGGTTTTTCTCTCACTTTGATGTTTTTTCATGGTTTTTCTCACTTTGATGTTTTTTCATGGTTTTTCTCGCTGTTGATGGATGTCTCTTGGAAGTTCAACAACATTGCTGAATGTACACATCTGGTAACTGGATGATTGTTTGATTTTTTTCTCACTGAGGATGTTTTTTCATGGTTTTTCTCACTGTTTGCTGGATGTTTCTTGGATGTCATCATAAGTTCACATCAACAACAACAATTGCTGGATGTTTCTTGGATGTCAACATCGGGTTGGAATACTATGATAACAAGGTGTCATCATCAGATAAGGAAATGTCAATATCGGAATATTCTTATCCGAGAGTTGAAAATACAGACAGGAAAATATAACTGACTGACACAATTTCTCCATGAGACAAGATAAATTTGAAAGCAGAAACGAAAATGGTAAACCATCTGAGGGAATGCTAACTCCTATTAAGAGATACATATTATTTTTTTATTAGGGCGGTTCTCGACTGTGTTCGGTATAATACACAACTATCATTTGAATAGTGTTATAAGGTCCCCAACCCCAAAGGTCCCCAGGCCCCCAAAGGGCTCCAGGCCCCCAAAAAGGGCCCCCTCCCCTCGGGCCCCAAAGTGCCCCCCTCCCTAGTTTAGAGTTTTAGTTCGATATTAGCTTACAGTTTTAGTTAGGGTTATAGTTTAGTTTAGTTGTAGTTCAGAGTCTAGAGTTTTAAGTTAAAGTCTAAGCACTTAGAGTTTTAGTTAGAGTTATATTTTATTTTAGTTTTAGTTAAGTGTTTTTGAACTTGCAGTTTAGTTTTAGCTAAACGTTTTTAGTTTAGAATTTTAGCCTAGGGTCTTAGCTTAGAGTTTTTCGTTACACTTTTAGTTTAGTTTAGTATTAGTGAAGAGTTTTAGTTTAGAGTTGTAGTTTCGTTTTAGTAAAGAATTTTAGTTTAGAGTGGTAGTTTAGTTTTAGTTAAGAGTTTTAGTTTAGATTCTT
This sequence comes from Artemia sinica, assembly GCA_027921565.1. NCBI lineage: Eukaryota > Metazoa > Arthropoda > Branchiopoda > Anostraca > Artemiidae > Artemia > Artemia sinica. The sequence continues at coordinate 28,959,347 of CM051262.1, forward strand.
AGCTTAGAGTTTTATTTAAAGTTAAGGTTTAGTTTAATTTTAGTTAAGAGTTTTAGTTTAGACTTTGGAGTTTTAGTTTAGAGTTTTATTTAGAGTTATAGTTTAGTTTAATTTTTGTTAAGAGTTTTAGTTCAGAGTTATAGTTTAGTTTTAGTTAAGAGTTTTAGTTTAGAGTTTCAGTTTGGTATTAGCTTACAGTTTTAATTAGAGTTATAGTAGTTAAGAGTTTTAGTTTAGAGTTTAGAGTTTAACTTTAGAGCCTTAGCTTAGAGTTTTAGTTAGAGTTATCGTTTAGTTTAGTTTCAGTTAAGAGTTTTTGTTTAGAGTTTAGAGTCTTAGCTTAGAGTTTTCAAAAGAACTATCTAAAGAACTATCTATTCTAATTAACCGGCCTTTGTGATTCAGGGGTTTTGTGATTCGAACAAAATTCGAACTTTAGCGTAAAGAGCGAGGTATTGACTAGGGAGCGAACTCCCTAATATACGTAATAAAAACATAAGAATATAGAAATTCGCTACGTAAGTTAATTCGTAAGTTACGTCAGAACAAAATTTCGAGAAAGCCAATTAGCCAAAAAAAAGGAAAACTAATAGGCGAATTTACTACTACTACTACTAACAACTCATCGCAGCACCAAGCCGCCTGAGGCCAACACAGCTACGCACGCTCCTCCTCCACCCCAATCTATTCAAAGCCTCCCTTTTTACACCCGCCCACGAAGTTCCCATTTCCTTTAAATCTTTCTTTATGACGTCCTCCAACCCAGACGGGGACGACCTGCTTTCCGTTTAGCCCTAGATGGTTGGCCAAAAAGAACAATCTTCGGCAATCTGTCATCCTTCATCCGAACAACATGCCCTAACCACCTCAACCTTTCTTTCATTATAGACCTAGAAAGCGGTATTGAACCACATTTTTCGTATAGCCTATTGTTTGAAATACGGTCAGTCAGCCGGGTACCCAGAACAATCCTTAAGCAATTTCTCTGGAAAAACATCTAGCAAATCTTCATCCGCTTTTCGGAGCGTCCATGCTTCAGAGCCATATTTGACCACTGTCATCACTGTAGCTTCTAAGATTCTAATCTTGGTTTGCAGACTTATCTTCCTATTCTTCCAGACTTTTTTTTAACTGTGAAAAAACACCCTGAGCCTTGGCTATTCTATTTTTAACATCTTCACTGCTCCCACCATCTTTACTAATAATACTACCAAGGTAAGTGAAACTGCCCACCTGATCAATCTTTTCATTACCCAACGTCACCTTTTCATCTTCACTTATTCCTAGCCTTAGTGACTTGGTCTTCCTAACATTAATTTTCAAACCAATACTAGCACCCTGAACTCGCAAAACCTCTAAAACTTCATTCATTTTTGCTCACACTTTCATCTAGGATGCTTAAATCATCAGCATAATCCAAGTCCAGGAGACTTTTTCCTCCCCATTTGATTCCGTGGTCTCCCATTGCCTTTCCTGTGCTCCTTAAAACAAAGTCCATCAAAATAATCCATATAAAGGGGGATAGAACACAACCCTGCTTTAACTCCTGATTTAATACAAAACCAGCTGCTAACCTCATTTCCTACCTTAACCGCAGCAGTGTTATTCTCGTACATAGCACTAATCACTTTAATGTATTTGTCTGGTATACCATACAAGGATAAAACCTTTACTAAAGCTCCTCTATCAACAGAATCGAACGCTTGCTCATAATCTATAAAACTGAGGACCAAAGGTGTTTGAAAACTTAGGCACTTCTCAATTATTAACCTAGGAGTGAAAATTTGGTCAACACATCCTCTACCTTTTCTAAAACCGCACTGCTCTTCTCTTAAAACTTTGTCTATGGCATCTCTCAGTCTAAAAAGTATCATATTACTAAGCAATTTGCTACCTACAGAGACCAGACTAATGCCTCGATAATTACCACACTCACTTTTATCACCTTTCTTATAAAGTGGCTTAATTAAGGTTTTCCTAAAATCATTAGGTACTTCCCCTTTTTCAAAAAATCATATTCATAATCTCCAATAACTTATTTCTAACCTCAGAGCCACCATATTTAAGAAACTCATTTACTACCCTATCAGCACCTGGAGCCTTATTATTCTTTAATCCTTTTAGTACTGTTTCTAATTCCTCCTCACAAAACAAATCTTCCTTCACATCCAAGGTATCACAAACTTTTTCATTTTCCTCTATATTTTTTCCTGCAACTCTATCTCGTTAAGCAAATTCTCAAAATGTTCGGGCCATCTCGCTTTAGCTTTTGTCTTATCGCTAATTGCCACCCCATTCCTATCTTTAACTGGGACAAGTCCGGATTGACTACTACCTCTCAATTTGTTAACGTGCCAGTACAATATTTTACTATTATGCCGTCTAGCTGCATCTTCTAAATCCTCGGCAATTTTATCCATGGCCTCCACTTCACACCTCCTTAGTTTCGTTTTAATTATTCATGTACGGTGAGCCAAAATCAAAGCTGCATTAATTTAAAAACGTTCAGAAATTAACTAAAAAAAACAGTTTTTTTAACTGAAAATAAGGAGCGACATTAAAACTTAAAACGAACAGAAATTATTCCGTATATGAAAGGGGTTGTCCCCTCCTCAACGCCTCGCTCTTTACGCTAAAGTTTTACTCTGTCTTAAAACTTTATTTTTAAAACAATAAAAAAAAACTTATGAGTTAAGAGCGAGGCGTTGAGGAGGGGACAACCCCAGTAGGAACCTATCATGAGTTCCGAAACTGACATCAATTACGCATGTTTTCATGGTTTTTCTCACTGAGGATGTTTTTTCATGTTTTTTCTCACTGTGGATGTTTTTTCATGGTTTTTCTCACTTTGATGTTTTTTTTCATGGTTTTTCTCACTGTTGATGGATGTCTCTTGGAAGTTCAACAACATTGCTGAATGTAGACATCTGGTTATTGGATGACTGTTAGATGGTTTTTTCTCACTGTTGATGGATGTCTCTTGGAAGTTCAACAACATCGCTGAATGTACACATCTGGTTATTGGATGATTGTTTGATGGTTTTCTCACTGAGGATGTGTTTTTCATGGTTTTTCTCACTGTTTGCTGGGCGTTTCTTTGGATGTCATCATAAGTTCACATCAACAACAACAATTGCTGGATGTTTCTTGGATGTCAACATCCGGTTGGAATAGTATGATAACAAGGTGTCATCATCAGATAAGGAAATGTCAATATCGGAATATTCTTATCCGAGAATTGAAAATACAGACAGGAAAAGATAACTGATTGACACAATTTCTCCATGAGACAAGATAAATTTGAAAGCAGAAACGAAAATGGTAAACCATCTACGGAAATGCTAACTCCTATTAAGAGATACATATTATTTTTTTATTAGGGCGGTTCTCGACTGCATTCGGTATAATACACAGCTATCATTTGAATAGTGTTATAAGGTCCCCAACCCCAAAAGCCCCCAGGCCCCCAAAGGCCCCCCGGACCCCCCCAAACTATACCTCTAACTATACCTCTAAGCTAAGACTCAAAACTAAAACTCCAATATCTAAACTAAACTAAACTATAACTCTAACAAAAAAAATTCTAAGCTAAGACTCTAAACTAAAACTCTAAATTATCAACTAAAGCTAAAGTAAACTATATATAGAACTAAAACTATAAGCTAAGACTCTAAACTAAAACTCTAAATTCTCAACTAAAACTAAAGTAAAACTATATATAGAACTAAAAAACTATAAGCTAAGACTCTAAACTAAAACTCTAAACTGTAACTAAAACTCTAAGCTAAGACTCTAAACTCTAATCAAAAACTTTTAACTAAAAGTAAACTAAACTATAACTCTAACTAAAACTCTAAGCTAAGACTCTAAACTAAAACTCTAAACTAAAACACTTAACTAATATAACTCTAACTAAAAAACTGTAAGCTAAAACCAAACTGAAACTCTAAACTAAAACTCTTATCTAAAACTAAACTAAACTAAAAGTGCAATGAAAAAACTCTAAGCTATGACTCTAGTCTAAAACTATAAGCTAAAACGTTTAGTTAAAACTAAACTACAAGTCCAAAAACACTTAACTAAAACTAAAATAAAATATAACTCTAACTAAAACTCTAAGCGTTGAGAGTCTAACTTGAAACTCTAGACTCTAAACTATAACAAAAACAAAACTATAATTCTAACTAAAACTGTAAGCTAATATCAAACTAAAACTCTTAACTAAAACTAAACTAAACTATAACTCTAAGAAAAACTCTAAGCTACGACTCTTAACTAAAACTCTGAATTAAAACTAAACTAAGCTATAACTCTAACTAAAACTCTAAGCTAAGACTCAAAACTAAAACTTCAATATCTAAACTAAATTAAACTATAACTCTAACAAAAAAAACTGTAAGCTAAGACTCTAAACTAAAACTCTAAATTCACAACTAAAACTAAAGCAAACTATAAATAGAACTAAAACTCTAAGCTAAGACTCTAAACTAAAACCCTAAACTCTAACTAAAACTCTAGGCTAAGACTCTAAACTCTAAACAAAAAACTCTTAACTAAAAGTAAAACTAAACTATAACTCTAACTAAAACTCTAAGCTAAGACTCTAAACTAAAACTCTTAACTACTATAACTCTAACTAAAACTGTACGCTAATACCAATTTGAAACTCTAAACTAAAACTCTTATCTAAAACTAAACTAAACTAAAAATGCAATGAAAAAAGTCTAAGCTATGACTCTAGTCTAAAACTCTAAGCTAAAACGTTTAGTTAAAACTAAACTACAAGTCCAAAAAACACTTAACTAAAACTAAAATAAAATATAACTCTAACTAAAACTCTAAGTGTTGAGAGTCTAACTTGAAACTCTAGACTCGGAACTATAACTAAACTAAACTATAGCTCTAACTAAAACTATAAGCTAATATCAAAACTAAAACTCTAAACTAAAACTCATATCTAAAACTAAACAACAACTCTAAACTAAAACTCTTAACTAAAACTAAACTAAACTACAACTCTAAACTAAAACTCTTAACTTAAACTAAACAACAACTCTAAACTAAAACTCTTAACTAAAACTGAACTAAAACTCTAAACTAAAACTCTTAACTAAAAGTAAACTATAGGTCTAAACTAAAACTCAACTAAAACTAAAGTAAACTATAACTCTAACTAAAACTCTAAGCCAACACTCTAAATTAAAACTCTAGACTCTAAACTAAACTAAATTATAACTTTAACTAAAACTCTAAACTCTAAACTAAAACTTATCTAAAACTAAACAACACCTCTAAACTAAAATTCTTAACTAAAACTAAACTAAACTATAACTCTAAGAAAAACTCCAAGCTAAGACTCTAAACTAAAACTCTGAATTAAAACTAAACTAAACTATAACTCTAACTAAAACTCTAAGCTAAGACTCAAAACTAAAATTCCAATATCTAAACTAAAACTCTTAACTAAAACTATAACTCTAACTAAAACTCGAAAGTAAAACTGTAAACTAAAACTATAAACTCTAAACTAAAACTCTTAAGTATAACTAAACTAGAGATCTAAGCTAAAGCTCCTAACTAAAACTAAACTAAACTATAAATCTAACAAAAACTCTAGGCTAAAACTAAATTCTCAACTAAGACTAAACTAAACTACAAATAGAACTAAAACTCTAAGCTAAGACTCTAAACTAAAACTCTAAACTCTAACTAAAACTCTAAGCTAAGACTCTAAACTCTAAACAAAAACTGTAAGCTAATACCAAACTGAAACTTTAAACTAAAACTCTTATCTAAAACTAAACTAAACTAAAAGTGCAACGAAAAACTCTAAACTCTAAACTAAAACTCTTATCCAAAACTAAACAGCACTTCTAAACTAAAATTCTTAACTAAACTAAACTAAACTATAACTCTAACTAAAACGCTAAGCTAAGACTCTAAACTAAAACTCTGAATTTAAACTAAACTAAACTATAACTCTAACTAAAACTCTAAGCTAAGACTTAAAACTAAAATTCCAATATCTAAACTTAAACTCTTAACTGAAACTAAACTAAAACTGTAACTCTAACTAAAACTCTAAAGTAAAACTGTAAACTAAAACTATAAACTCTAAGCTAAACTCTTAAGTAAAACTAAACTAGAGATCTAAACTAAAGCTCCTAACTAAAACTAAACTAAAACTCTAAACTCTAACTAAAACTAAACTAAACTATAAATAGAACTAAGACTCTAAGCTAAGACTCTAAACTAAAACTCTAAACTCTAACTAAAACTCCAAGCTAAGACTCTAAACTCTAAACAAAAACTCTTAACTAAAACTCTAAGCTAAGACTCTAAACTAAAACTTTTGACTACTATAACTCTAACTAAAACTGTAAGCTAATACCAAACTGAAACTTTAAACTGCAACTCTTAACTAAAACTAAACTATAACTCTAAACTAAAACTATTAACAAAAATTAAACTAAACTATAACTCTAACTAAAACTCTAAGCTAAGACTCTAAACTAAAACTCTAAACTCTAACTAAAAACTCTAAGCTAAGACTAAACTCAAAACAAGAACTCTTAACTACAACTAAACTAAACTCTAACTCTAACTAAAACTCTAAACTAAGGCTCTAAAGTAAAACTCTAAACTCTAAACTAAAACTCTTAACTACTATAACTCTAACTAAAATTGTAAGCTAATACCAAACTGAAACTCTAAAGTAAAACTCTTAACTAAAACTAAACTATAACTCGGAACTAAAACTCTTAACAAAAATTAAACTAAACTATAACTCTAACTAAAACTTTAAACTCTAAACTAAAACTCTAAAGTCAAAACTAAAACTCTTAACTAAAATTAAATTAAACTATAACTCTAACTAAAACTCTAAGCTAAAACTCTAAACTCTAAACTAAAACCCTTAACTAAAACTAAACTACAACTCTAAACTAAAATTTTTAGTTTTCTAAACTCTAATTTGAACTTTTTGAATTATATTATTTCAATTGTATCATTCTGAAACTTCACCAAAGTATCTTTTAGTAATCTTTAACTCTCTTTTGTAGTAATCTTTAATTTTTTTGCATCTTAAATAATAATCTCAGAGTTTTGACTTTTTGAATTATATTATTTCGATAGTATCATTTTGAAATTTCACCAAAGTATCTTTTAGTAATCTTTAACTCTCTTTATGTTGATCCCATGCAAAAAAGTGCTTATAATTGTCATTTTCATCAATCATCAACAGTTAGCACATCTCTTCCAACCGAATAAATCTTTATGCTTCAGTTCATTACCTTAGACAATTTTCCCATGCTGTTTGCTTTATTAGCTGTTTGGATTCAATCTTATCTTGTATAGCTTCACAAGTCCAAAAACCAAAAACGTCGTTTTCAGCCATCCTCCATGAATTTTATTTGCTTCAATTACGTTAAATAAGGACAAAGACCACAGTGCCTTTCCATCATAAACAATAAGTAGAAACAACACGGAAATTTTTATACAAGACAGTGGAATGCAACTTTAATTGAATATTTCGACCCCATATCAAAGGGCCGTCCTCAGCAAAACACACGAAGAAAAAACAATATAAAAGAAACTCACATTAAAATTCGATAATTAAAACTGAAAAAAGTTATTTAAAATTAAAAAAACAGCCCTAGCATCAATACTTAAAGGAAGTTCAGCCAGGACTTCCTTGAAGTAATGATGCTAGGGCTAATCAATATGCTTCTAGGGATGAATATGTCTCAAACGGCAAGGGCTCTGGGTTATGCAAATGTGCTATTGTTCACATAGAGTTTTCACAGTTAATACAGTTGCGCTGACTTAGTGAAGAGCAATAGACCTTCCACGTGTTCCTTTTGGCCGTTTCTTAGAGTAAGGATATCCATAAAAGCTTAAGATCTGGATTTTTTTATTGAAAATTGGAAGTTAAAGTGCTCTTTTGAAGGGTCAAAGCTTTCAAAAGTAGTCAACCCCGTTTCTATCCTCTTTATACCCTATGCATCCGATTGGCATTGAGTCAACATTTATAGCTGGCCTACAGGCTCAGAATGCACTAAAGGACAAAAGTGTATGGCCTTGTAAACTCCAATGTAGTATCAGGGGCAAGGGTCTTAAATGTGTAAACAAAAAATTGGTAAAAAATTGGCAAAAAATTGGTGTTCGAAAATTGGTAGAAAGGCTAGCTTTATAATTTATTCTTGGATGTCTGATGTGCTTGAAACTATTACCGGTTGTTCTTTTGTTGAACAGGACCAATATATCATTAGAGAAGGAAATACATCAAGGGGCCAAGGTATTTATTGATAACTCTGTTCTTCAATCAGTTTGATACATTTTAAATATCCTAGGCAAGAAGAACCCAATGTGTAAAAACAATAGGCAAAAGAAATTAACAATAAGAACAAAAGAAATTAGTTCTCCCAAAATGGATAAAATACTTCGAAAAAGCACGCAAAATGACAAAAATCAATTAAACTGGTTTCAAGAAGATGCTAATATCAAAATAGATAGCTGGCAAGGATAGCTATTTGTATATTTGTACATGTTTGTATATTTGGTCTGTAAAAACGTTCAAATTATCATTTTATTCCGAGATGCGCTTTTCATGTCTTATCTTAAGAATAAAAAATAATATATTTCCAAATTATTTCAAAAAACTTCCTTTCTTGTCGTGTTATTTCTGCAGTAAATCATAGTAGTTTTTTGTTTATAGGCTTTTGTCGACTGTCAGTCTAAAGCTATAAACAAATAAAATATTGGTGATTTACGCAAAATTACAAAGAATTCATCTTAAAGCATGAAGCAGCATTTTCATTATATTTTCTAATCCTATATATCGTACCGGTCGCTTGTCTTCGAACCACAGACAATTTGAGCTTATTCTTGATGTCATGACGTCACCAAAGGTTTGATACAGCCACCCTGTGAAAAATGCGAATTCTTTATAAAAGAAAAGCTGCTTCGCCGCCGAGTTCCGGGACTCAGAAAGTGGCAGGCTTCTATATAGGGATTCCCATTGTCGCTTGTCTTCTAACCGGAGAAAATTGGAGCATTTTCTTGATGTCATGACGTCACCAAAGGAGCGATACAGCCACCCTGTGAAAAAAAACAAATTCTTTCTGAAATTCCTGACCTATTTATATCGTTTTGTGGCCAGTCATTGCTGTTCCTTGTTTTCAAACCGTGGATTTCATTATCCATTTTTTTTGTTCATCTTTACCTCAGAAAGTTTTATTTTGTGGCCAGTCATCGCTGTTTCTTGTTCTCCAACCACAGACTTCATTGTCCAATTTTTTCATCTTTACCTCAGAAAGGTTTTTCCATGCCCCTTGTTTCAGTAGTGTAGATTCATACATCCTGTTATTTAATTTCTTAATGTGTTACAGATAACAAATATGTCCTTTTTTAGTTTAAAACCACAGATCCCTCTTCAAAATTTCGTTTACAATTCAATTTTATTCTCACTATCGTTTGTTCTGTGCCATTTTGTTAAGCTGTTAAGATTCTCAGCTTCACCAGTTTTCTAATCACATTGATCCGTGCTTCATTTTCATCAATCCGCCCCTTAAACATTTAAAATGACCTTAAATTAGAATTAGCGTCTTTGTAAAATTATGATTTTTTTGTTATTGGACCTTTAACTTTTGCCTTGGCTTGTCTTTTGCCATTATCAAAAACATAACACAAACATTTTTTTTTAATAGAGGCTGATACTATTTCAGGTTCAGATAAGATTGTCTACAGTAAAATGGGCACTGTCATCCCCCCTGATTTTACCTCAACAATCTTTTTAAAACTTTATGTAAATTAAACCTGACCCAAGAGTAAATACGTTATTAGTTTTGTAAAGTAAGCATTCTAACGCATAATTCTTTTTCTGATTTTTTTTTTTTTTAGAAAATGCTGTTCTTATTATTTATCACCAAATGCATAAAAATTTATGTTTACATTAATTTCCTATACCATCCTCGTTTTCTATGAAAAGCTCTGAGTTTATTTCTAGCTAGACAAAGAATATGGGGATACCTTAACAGCTTGATGGTACATACAACTGAAGAAATCAAAATAAACAACAATAATTTAACTTATCAACATGATTAAACTTTTTACTAAAAAAAAAACCAGACGAGAGAAGGAGAGTTATCAAGAAATCCGACTCAAAGGAAAGCTTCAGTTGCTCATTTAAGAATTCAAAAAGATTTTGGAGAGTTATATCTTGCAAAGACATGCGCAATAGAGTTTCCTGACAAAGATGACCTGTTTAATTTTAAGCTTGTGATATGTACTGATGAGGGCTTCTATAAAGGTGGCAAATTTATTTTCAACTTCAAAATTGGTCAAGAATACCCTTATGATGCACCGAAAGTGAAATGCGAGACGGCGATATACCACCCCAATATTGATTTAGAGGGCAATGTCTGTTTAAATATCCTTAGAGAAGATTGGAAACCAGTACTTACAATAAAATCTGTTGTTTATGGCCTCTTTACACCTCTTCTTAGAAACAAATCCTGAAGATCCGTTGAACAAAGAAGCAGCAAATGTACTACAGACAAATAAACACATAATTGAGCAGAATGTTCAGCGATCCATGCGCGGTGGAACTCTACCTAATGATTATTAGACTTGGAAGTTTACCGCTGTGAAGATAAAGTTTCATAATCTGAGTGCAAAAGCTCGTATACTCAAGGAAGGGCTAAAAATCGGGCAGTGGATTTATTGGCGTTTCCGAGTTCACTGAAATTCCATGTTGCTGCTTTAACTGTGTGTCTCCAAGTAATAAGAAATCAGCTTGTACCAGGTGTACTCCAAAATGTCCCATTTATGCGAGGCCCCACATTTCAACCAAATAAAACTTGTCATGGTTATCCTTGTCTATAACCTTGCTAATTGTGCTAATTGTGGTGAATGTCATGTCTCTTTCAGCCTTATCTCTTTAAACGAGGAATAATTGAATATATAAGTATGCATTTATTTATATTTATTTTCTCGAAAACGGGTTCATAATTTTTTGGAATATTGGCATCCTGAGATTTCCTGTCCTGAATTAGTGATCTATATAGGTCACAAGATTGAAAAAATTAGTTGAGAATCTTGATTTTGGAGGAATAAATTATATGAGTGACGTCATATTTGGGCGTATTTCAAGAGCACAGATATGTCGTTTTTGCCTCACGAGTTTTTGGTGTCTACGACGCAGGCAAAACTACACAAAAACGTAGCTAAGTATAAAAATACAATTAAAAATGTCTTGCTTTCAGGCTTTCAAAGGAAAGTAAAGAAAAATACTAAAAGCCTAATACACGAACAGATAAAATTTTTGTGGGACCTTCAAACATAGCTCTTGAAATTGATCAGCTGATGAGCCATTTCCCGAGGTCTATTTTTCAGGTCAAGCTAATTAGCAGTATTTACAAGAATTCACCAAGGAAAGGCCAAAGAAGCATTACTTAAAAGGAAGCGGGTGAGGGTTCAAACATAGACTCCCAAAGTCGAAACAAGGCTAGGGTCAACAATACTCTCACAAGGCTTAGAAGACCAATCTGCCAGCTGCATCTTTAAAGAAATTAATTAAGAAAACTTTTTCCAAAAAATAAGTTTTTTAAAATAAAATAAAATAAAGAACTCCATTAAACAAAAAATTAACAAAAATAGAATCAAATAATCTACCAAGCATACAACTGCCACAAATCAGTATCAATAAATAAATAAAACCCAAAACAAACAGAAATTAAAATAAACAACAGAGTCAAACTCAAAACGAGCAGAAATTAATGTGAGTAGGGTTCTAAACCCTTATGCTTTCTAAAAGCTAGAATATAATTCTTACTTTACTGAAAAAAATTCAAATGAATTTACTGCAAAAAAATGTGCATTGTCAGTTTAATATACATATGCTGATATTTATTCCTTAAAATCTTAATTAATTTTTGATTTCCTAAAGTTATAAAAATGAAAACATTTAAAGAAATTTGTTTTCAGTAAAGTAAAAATTGTATTCTGGCTTTTAGAAAGCATAGGGGGTTTAGATCCCTACTCATATTAATTTCTGCTCGTTTTGAGTTTGAATCTGTTGCTTATTTTAATTTCTGTTTGTTTTGGGTTTATTTATTTATTGATACTGATTTGTGGTAGTTGCATACTTGCAAGATTATTTGAGTCTATTTTTGTTCATTTTTGGTTTAATAGAGTTCTTTACCTTTTTTTTGAAAAAACTTGTTTTGTGGAAAATGTTTTTAAAAAATTAATTTATGTTCGTTTCCCTGAAAAAGACTGAGCCTCTTCTAAAGTTAAAAAACCATCCCTTTCATAAAAGCCTTAAATACCTCCTGGGTATAACTTACAACCCTTGTCCCCTATCTCTTGCGTTTGTTTCAACCCCAAAAGCCTTGTTATATGATATGTAGACTATATTGAATAGAATGGCTATCTAAAAATTTCTATTAATTGCATTTCGAGACAATACGACGAGTGTGTGGGGAACAAAGTGACCTCCGATCCCTTTGGCTCTGAAAAAGAACACTAGAGAGTCTGATTACCAATCCAATGAGCCCCTCCGAACTTTATATGACCATGCTTTCAATAAAAAACCTTATATGCCCCCAGGGCAAACTTACAACCCTTGCCCTGAAGGCTGAGGGATTTGTTATCCTCGAAGACATAATTTCCAGACGTTTAAAATACGTAGAACAAAATGGCTATCTCAAAATTTTGATTGGAAGTGTTTGGGGATATGATGGGCGTGGGGGTATTTGCCCTCTGATCACTTTCGACTAATAAAAAAGGCAATAGTCCTCTCAGTTTCTAACAGAATGAGCCCTTTATGAAGCTTCTACGACAAAACTTTCTATAAAAACCTTATATGCCCCAAGGGCATAACTTACGACCCTTGTCCTGAGGGCTATGGGGGAGAGTTGTCAACCTCAAAGACATAATTTCCAGAATTTTCCACTACGAGGAACAAAATGACCATATAAAAATGTTGATCGGAAATGTTTGGGGAAATGATGGGTATGGGGGGGGGGGGGGGCTGATTCTCCTTCCGATTACTTTTGACTATTAAAAAAGGTAATAGCACACTCAATTTCAAATAGAATGAGCCCTTTTTGAAGTTTTTACGACAACACTTTCTATAAAAACCTTATATGTCCTCAGGGCATAACTTATAGCCTTATCCTGGGGGTTGCAGAGTAATTTGAGGATTCAGAGAATCCTTAAATTACAACCCTTGCCCTGAGGGCTGTGGGGGAGTTGTCATCCTCAAAGACCTAATTTCCAGAACTTTCAACTACGTTGAAAAAAGTGGCTATCTCAAAATTTTGATTGGATGTGTTTGTGGAAATGGTGGGCACGAGAGGGGGTTACCTGCCCTCCAATCACTTTCTACTATTATAAAGGAAACTAGCCCTTTCAATGTTTAATCGAATGAGCCCTTTTTTAAGTTTCTACGACAACCGTTTCTATAAAAACCTTATATGACCCCAGGGCATAACTTACAACCCTTGACCTGAGGGGTGTGGGGGGTTTGTCATCCTCAAAGACATAATTTCTAGATCTTTCAACTACGTTGAACAAAATGGCTATCTCAAAATTCTAATTGGATGTGTTTGGGGAAATGGTGGGCGTGAGAGGGGGGTTAGTTGCTCTCCAATCACTTCCGACTATTAAAAAGTACACTAGACCTTTCAGTTTCCAATCGAATGAGCCCTTTTTGAAGTTTCTACGACAACACTTTCTATAAAAACCTTGTATGTCCTCAGGGCATAACTTGCAACCCTTCCCTGAGGGGTCTGAGGGGGTTATCATCCTCAAAAACCTAATTTCTAAAAGATTCAACTACGTTAAAAAAAAGGTTATCTCAAAATTTTGATTGGATGTGTTTAAGGTAATGGTGGGCGCGAGAGGGGGTTACTTGCCCTCCAATCACTTTCTCCTATTAAAAAGGACACTAGCCCTTTCAATTTGCAATCGAATGAGCCCTTTTTTAAGTTTCTACGACAACCGTTTCTAAAAGAATCTTAAATAACCCCAGAGCATAACTTACAACCCTGGCCCTGAGGGGTGTGGGGAATTTGTTATCCTCAAAGACATAATTTCCAAAACATCAACTATGTTGAACAAAACAGATATCTAAAAATTCTGATTGTCTGTGTTTGGGGAAATGGTGGGCGTGAGAGGGGGTTAGCTGCCCTCCAATCACTTTTAAGTATTAAAAAGGGAACTAGCCTCTTCAATTTCCAATCAACTGAGTCCTTTTTGAAGTTTTTACGACAATGCTTTCTGTAAAAAACCTTATGTCCCCCAGGGCATAACTTACAACACTTGCCCTGAGGGCTGTGGGAGGAGTGTCCTCCCCAAAGACATAATTTCCAGATCTTTCAACTACTTTAAACAAAATGGCTATCTCAAAATTTTCATTGGATGTGTTTGGGGAAATGGTAGGCGTGCAAAGGGTGTTAGTTGCCTTCCAATCACTTTCGGCTATTAAATAGGGCACAAGCCCTTTAGCTTTTTTCATTGAGCTTTTTTGTACCTCTAGGATGTAAACAAAATTCAACGTGAAAACTGGGTAACAGGTTTTTTGGAAATTTTGAAATTAGGACATTTTCGAAAATACAAAATTTTTATGCGTAAATGCACATTAAGGCCCCAAGAAGAACCTGTGGTACCCACAAAATCAAAATTCAAATTATCCGAGTATTTATATTTTGATCTCTTCGCAATTCACTGTACCATAAACTTGATAAAATTAGAATTTTACATTTAAAACTAGTCCAAATTATAACTTTGAGGATTTTTGTTCGATGTTTTTATTTTGCTCTTTATTCCCTAAGAAGATAGACCTAGTGCTGGTATTACCGTCAATGAGATAAATAATGCTAAGCTATTTATTAATATTCAAATTATTTATCAAGTCAAAACTATTAATTAAAAAAATTCAAAAAAAAATTAAGGCAAGACCACTTCAATTACTTATTCGACAAAGAGATCAACACGTATAAACTCCTCAAATACAAAGAGAATGCATTCCACTAATCACTGCTGCTTATAATCACCTGGCATTTCCTTGTTATCAAGCTTCCGAGCAGTTTGACCTCGTAACCCTTCCTGTCACAGGTGGTTGAACCTTCCCTGGCTTTTCAAATTTGGTTTCAGGAAAACGACCGCCAACAGAAGCCGAAGTTCCTGAAAAAGAAAAATATTTGAAGTTCGACCCATATAAAAAACTATTATTCTTTTTTTTATGGAGACGGTTCTGATTCTACCAATGATTTGGAATGCATTTCTGAATGAAGCAAAAAAGTTCAAAGGAAAACGATGCTGCCTTCGATACCCTCAATACCCGACACTCCCGAATTTTTGATTCGGGAGAGGAACTTTTAGCGAAGAACTGTTTTTAATTGTTTTCCCGAAAACAGTATATTCTATTACAGATTTCCTCAACAATGAATTTGAACACTTTTTGAAACCGATGTTACAGTTACACACACTGGGATCTTATCAAATGTATCTGAAGATCCAGTTTTATAATTCTACGGGATCCACAGCTCTTCAATATCAGCATACTGAAATTAGATTAAACAAAACTGTGCAAGTCCGAATCCCTAAAAAAACAAGAAAAAATTTGAACCCTGCAATTGCAAGATGTTGTAAGTTTGCAACTATGAAAGAAGAATGTTTTATTTTTCACAAATATGCAACATTTAACTTTTTTGTATCTTTAGGATGTAAACAGAATGCAGCGTTAAAACTGGGTAACAGGATTCTTGGACATATTGAACATTTTTTTAGAGTATAAAGTCCTCGAAAGAAATCAAGGTAACCGGTAAAATTTTGAATTTTAGATATAAAATAGTTCAAGCCTCACCTTAGGTCGATTCTTAACGTAAATTTTTTAATCTACGTCTAGAAATTAACTTTGACCCTACATAAGTTTCTTACCCATGTTTTTACGTTTATTAGTAGAGGCGTAAAAAGAACAGTTCACCAGAAACTCCGGTTTTTGGTGAACTGTTTGAAAATCAAACATTTCTGACATTGATTTTCAATATCAACCGTTTGATTTTTGGTTTGAAAATCAAATTTTTCTAGCCATATCCAGGATTTTATTTGGGGCGAGGGTACACATTTTTTTTTTTAGAAAACATCAAAAATTTGTTTATATACTTTTTTGTTACTTTCTTACGAGTCGAACAAAATTGGAGAGGGGAAGAGGGTCCAAACCCATGGCCCCCTCCACTGGTTATCCAAAAGTATCACTTTTTTCGTTATCAGGCAGTTTCACTGTTTCTTATATCCTTGACCGAGGCTCATTGGCAATATACCTTTGACCGAGTGGGGAGAGTTGTGGGTTAAAATATAACATTAATATATGAAATAATAATATTTTTGAAAACACTAAATTTTTGTGCATAAATGCACATTAAGGCCCCAAGGAAGAAGGACCTGTTGTACCCGCAACATCAAAGTTCAAATTATTTGAGTATTTTATTTTTATCTCTTCGCAATTCAATGTACTATAAAACTTGATAAAATTAGAATTTTACATTTAAAACCAGTCCAAATTATGACTGTAAGGATTTTTCGTTCAATGTTTTTACTTGGCTCTTTATTCCCTAAGAAGATAGACCAAGTAATGGTATTACCGTCAATGAGATAAATAATGCTAAACCATTTATTTATATTCAAATTATTTATCAAGTGAAAAATATTCATTAAAAAAATTAAAAAAAAAAATGAAGGCAGACCACTTCAATACTTATTCGACAAAGAGATCAACACATATAAACTCCTCAAATACAAAGAAAATGCATTCCATTAATTACTGCTGCTTATAATCACCTGGCATTTCCTTGTCATCAAGCTTCCGAGCAGTTGACCTCGTAACCCTTCCTCTTACAGGTGGTTGAACCTTCATTGACTTTTCAGATTTGGTTCAGGGAAACGACCGCCAGGAATAGCTTTGCTTACATCGTGAACTGGCTGAAAAAGCTGTCCAATATAGACTTTAGACTCAATATCAGGTACAAGCAGTGAAGCTCTTTGGTAATATCTAATCGCTTCAACCATGTTTCCAGTTTGTTCAAACTGGACACCTTTAAGAAATAGATCTTTAGCTTCAGAATCATGGTCAGATTGGATAACAATTTCAGGTTTTTTCATAGCCCGTCCCTTTAATTCATCAACCCACTGGGCACTAAAACTCTCCTAACGCATCTGAAGAAGTATTTGAGGAGGATGGCTCATCTTCACTCCGAGAAGCCGAAGTTCCTGGAAAACAAATATTTGAAGTTCGACAATGTAAAAAACTATTATTATTTTTTTTTTATGGAGGCGGTTCTGATTCTCTGAAGATTTGGAATGAAGCAAAAAAAAGGGTTAAAGATTTCTTACCCTTAGTCTTCTTAATATTTATTTTCATATCCATTCTAGTACCCCGAACTCGCAAAACCACTAAAAGTTCATTCATTTCGTTCAAATTTTGATCTAGGGTGCTTAAATCATCAGCATAAACTAAGTCCAGGACATTTTTTCCATAGGACATTTGATTCCATGGTCTCCCAATGTCTTTCTTGTGCTTCTTAAGACAAATCTATCAAAACGATCCATTTAAAGGGGGTAGAACATTACCCTGCTTAACTCCTGATTTAATACAAAATCAGCTGCTAACCTCATTTCCTACCTTAACCGCAGCAGTGTTATTCTCGTACATAGCACTAATTACTTTAATGTATTTGTCTGGTATACCAAACAAGGGTAAGACCTTTGCTAAAGCTCATTTATCAACAGAATCGAACGCTTGCTCATAATATATATAACTGTGGACCAAAGGTGTTTGACAAATCAGGCACTTCTCAATTGTTAACCTAAGAGCGAAAATTTGGTCGGAACATCCTCTACCTTTTCTGAAACCGCACTGTTTTTCTCTTAAAGCTTTGTCTACAGCATCTCTCAGTTTAAAAAATATCATATTATTAAGTAATTTACTACCGACAGAGACCAGACTATGCCTTGATAATTACCACACTCACTCTTATCACCTTTCTTGTACAGTGGTTTCTTACCCATGTTTGGAAGCCTGAATAAAGCTGTGAACAGTACATTTTTTACGTTTGTTAGTAGAGGCGTCCAGAACAGTTCACCAGAAACTTCGGTTTTTGGTGAACTGTTTGAAAATCAAACATTTCTGACATTGATTTCAATATTAACCGTTTGATTTTTGGTTTGAAAATCAGATTTTTCTAGCCATATCCAGGATTTTTTTTGGGGCGGGGGTACACAATTTTTTTTTTAGAAAACCTCAAAAATTTGTTTATATACTTTTTGTTACTTTCTTAAGAGTCGAACAAAAATTGAGGAGATGGAGAGGGTTGAACCCATTGCCCCCCCGCTGATTACCCAAAAGTATCACTTTTTTGTTATCAGGCAGTTTACCTGTTTTTATATCCTTGACCGAGGCTCATTGGCAATATACCTTTGACCAAGTGGGAACAGTTGTGGGTTAAATATAACACTAATATATGAAAATAATAATATTTTCGAAAACACTAAATTTTTATGCGTAAATGCATATTAAGGCCCCAAAGAAGAAGGACCTGTGGTACCTGCAACATCAAAATTCAAAGTTTCCAATATTTATATTTTTATATCTTCACAACTCAGGGTACAGTAAACTTGATAAAATTAGAATTTTACGTTTAAAACCAGTCCAAATTATGACTTTAAAGATTTTTGTTCAATGTTTTTATTTTACTCTTTATTCCCTAAAAAGATAGACATAGTGTTGGTATTACCGTCAATGAGATAAATAATGCTAAGCCATTTATTGATATTCAAATTATTTATCAAGTCAAAACTATTAATAAAAAAAATTCAAAACAAATGAAGGCAGGGCCACTTCAATTACTTATTCGACAAAGAAATCAACACGTATAAACTCCTCAAATACAAAGAAAATGCACTCAATTAATTACTGCTGCTTATAATCACCTGGCATTTCCTTGTCATCAAGGTTCCGAGTAGTTGACCAGTGGAATTGACCAGAGGAAGTATTAACCCTTCCTCTCACAGTCACAGGTGGTTGAACCTTCCCTGGCTTTTCAGACTTTGATTCAGGAAAACGACCGCCCACAGAAGCCGAAGTTCCTGGAAAAACAAACATTTGAAGTTCAATAATGTAAAAAACTATTATTCTTTTTTATGGAGGCGGTTCTGATTCTCCCAAAGATTTGGAATGAAGCAAAGAAATGGGTTAAAGATCAAAAATACAACCTTTGATACTCTCAATACTCTGAAACACTCTGTAACTCCTCACATCCAATGAAAATGCATGCCATTAATTACTGCTGCTTGTAATCACCTGGCATGTCCTTGTCACGAAGCTTCCGAGCAGTTGACCTCCACAGAAATATAATACAATGCTCTATCGTAATCATAGGCTCATATAAAGGCTGCATTGGCCGAACGATTGATAGGAACTATTCGACTTTTAATTTCAAGATACTGTACATTGAAAAATACGGCTGCTTTTATTCATGATTTAGATAAAATCATGTTGATTTATAATCAACGACCCCATCGATCATTGTCAAACTCAACCCCTAGGGAAGTTCATCACGCTGATCCTTATACATTTGATACTTTTCTTAAACAATATTCCAATGAAATGATTGTAAAGAAAAAATTGAATGTTGGTGACACAGTTCGAATTAATAGAACAACTAATGTTTTTTGAAAAGGGCAATTACTTGTGGTCCACTGAACTTTGTAAAGTGGCAAAAATCCTAGACACCAAACCCATAACTTATCTTCTACGAGTCACCAAAGATGAAGAGATTCTTGATGGCTTTTATGACTATGAATTACAAAAAGTTAAAAATAATAGTGAAAATTATCAAATTGAAAAGATATTAAAGAGCCGTACTCACAAGGGCAAGAAACAGTTACTTGTTCGTTGGCTAGGATACAACTCTGATTTGATTCTTGGATCGGTGTTGAAGACATTAACAATGCTCAATGATTTTTATGTAACATTTATGTCCAACCCTCTCCGACCCTCTCTACAATGATTTGAATAAAACAAGTGATTTTTGGACAAAACTCTCCCCCACCAGCAAATTCGATGACGGTAAGTATGAAGTTGCTCTTGTCAATTGTATTCTCAAAAATACATATGATATCCTGAGAAAGGATCGTGTGTATGAGATAAAAGTTATTCCATTCGACTGGTCACTCTTTGTTGAGTATGAATGGGTTGAAGAACTTAAATCTAGTGAATATCCACATGTCACACTGAAATATAAAGAATATGGTACTATCACTGATTTGTGTCGTACAATCAATAGAAAAATCTCATATCATAGGAATGGTTCATTCAATTTTAACTATTCAATGGAACATGATAGGATTTAAATTAGCTCACCTGTTGACACGGAAATGATTAATATCAATGATAATCTGAGAGATGTTCTTGGCTTTAAACAGAATATGATCAGTGGTAAAAACACTGGAACTGTTAGCGGGATGAATCATGTTATTTTTGCTGATTATCCACCTGGTTTCGCATCGGACTCTTGTATATTTCTTTATGCATCCTTTGTGGAAACATCGAGAGTTGTTAATTCAAATGTCCCCCAACTACGTGTTCTTCAACGAAAACAACCCATGAACATGTTCATCACTATAGTATAAAGCATCTTCAGTATGTTCCTGTAAACACTTCATATTTCGAATTCTGTCAGTTAACACTAAGAAGTGAATTGGGTGATTCTCTAGCAATAACAAAAGGTTTAGCTGTGATTACATGTCATTTTCGACCCATCGTCACTGCCTAAGATGAATAATAGAAGAATTCCATTTGTCTGTCCTGATATTGACTGCTATGTTGGTGCTTTGAGTCCTCGTCAAATAGGTCATGGATTGGACTATTAAAAGGGGCGTACCACAATTTCTGGCTATGGTCTTGGTATTTGGTTTGCTAGGCTGTTTCGTTCTGCACTACCCCTTGCCAGAAAATATCTTGTACCCGCTGCATCAAATTTTGCTGCCTCAACACTACAGGACTGGGGACCGGGTAAAAATTTCAACGAGAGTGTTAAAGAAAATATTAGATCTTCAGCAAGAGCCGTTGGTGAGCAATTAAAATCTCAGCAAAATGGAAGGGATTAAGAAGGGTGCGTGGTCATCATTCACTCATCAGTCTCTACCCAGGTGGGAAGCGAAAGACATCAACAACGACTTTGAGGAATAAAACGAAAAAGACCAATAAGCAGAAGAAGAAAAAGATTGTTAGATTGAAGAAGGATTTCTTCTCTTAAGATGACCTATCTCCCCCACAAAGAATCGCATCCATCAATCAGCTCCTCATTGAATCTATTCAATGGTGAAAATGTTGAAGTCAGTGTCAAGTATGGCTACTATGAACAATTACATCCTCAACAACCCCTCTCGGAAAATATACACTTTCAGATATTTTCCAATGAAGATTATTTCATTGATTTATCATCAACATTTATTGACTTTAATGTTGCAGTGAAGACAAAAAGTTAGACAATACAGTTCCTACTGCTGCCGATGGTCTGTCCAATGAAAACTGTATCCTACACAACTTGTTCAAACAAATTACTATATTCATTAATGGAACATTGGTGAGCACTAGCAATAATTTATCCAACTATGCAGGCTACATACAATTTATGATGATGACTCAAAAGGCATTTAAGGAGTTAAAAGGACAGGCACTGGGCTATGAATATAGATCAGGTGTTGATACTGACGGTGAGTTAACTGTTGCAGTGACCCAGGAGTACCATCTTGTTGGAAAATTAAATCATGAAATATTCAATATATCCCAATGGTTGCCTCCCAATGTCAAGATTGACATAAAGTTACAACTAGCTCCATTGAATTTAATTTTGAGAAAAACACTTGCTGCAGCACCTGACGCAAGTGTCATTATCACTTCAGTAATTCTTCATGTTCGAAAAAAACAGGTTATGAGCTCTGTTGCATTGGCAGTGGAAAAGCTGAGAGCCAATGGTAACAATATCAAACTTCTTGTCCCCCATACGATCAAAAATCAACGTCATATTGCCACTGGCTCTCGCAGTTATACCGATTCATTATTTATCAATGGAGAAATCCCATCAAAACTCGCTTTGGCCTTTGTGAAGAGTGCTAGTGCCGTTGGATCCTGGACTGCATCCCCGCATATTTTAATTTTTTTGGTCTATCTAGCCTTGTGTGCAAAGTGAATGGAATTCCGCTGCACACTCTATCATTTGATGAAAAATCCTACCGAACTCTGTATGAGTTGACCATGCAATCCCTAGATCATGACTCACAACTATTTGAAAATGGAATAACTGATTCAATGTTTTCAAAAATCATGGTGTAATTGTTTTGGACTTGTCTGGCACTCAGGATATGAGCATAGTACGAACGGGGAATGTACGTTTAGAGTGCACATTTGCCGATGCTTTGACTGAAAGTATCACATTAATATCATTGAGTCAATTTGAAACCTATTGTGAAAAATCACACCCGACGGCAGTGTTTCTACTAGACCTTGCACCATGAACACAAACCAAATAATCAGCGTATTTAATATGGATTTATACATGTCCCAATATAAGTCCTATTGTATACTATCGGACTTCATTGAAAAAATTCCAAGTGCTAACAATATCCTAATCATTATTAATAGCAGTCCATCGAGTTTGAAGAAAGGTCATTGGCTATGCATCTTTCAAACAGCGAAGAATGTCAATTTTTTTTTCCTCTTGGCCTATCATATAAATTCTACACTCCACACATCAACAACTTTGTTGAGAGCAGTGGGAAAACTATTATTCAAATCAGAGGAGAGTACAGGGTTTAACGACTATGACAAATGGCTTTCATGCACTACTCTTTTTTATGTTCAGATGTCGTGGCCATACCTAAAAGCAGTTTCTCAATATTTAGGTTGACTTTCCTCGATTGAACGACTTCCTAATGGAAAATATACTTTCAAACGTGTTTAATATTGATTTTAGTGCCCTACGAATAAAATGTTCTAAAATTTATGTAAAATTGTTTTTATTAATAAAAAATAATGCATATACATGATAAAAACGACTTTTCTACTCTTTAGATTTCTTCTTCTACTACGTATAGGTATTTGTCGAGAACAACTAATGCGAGTATATCATCTGAATTCACTGTATACTGATCCTGATGTGCTGCAATGTCAGGGTCACATTTTCTACAGTATAATGTAACTTCACTCTTATCATGTCTCTTTGTATAGTCAATGATACTATTTTCATTCATTTTGTAAAATTCGCGTGTTTCAATTTGCTTATTTGAAGCAAGGTCACATACAGTGTCCTCAAGTGGTGAATCACATTCTGTGACTGCCAAATAAAAATCAGTAGGCTTGTAATCGTAGTAGCCATTGTCTTTCACAACGACGACGTAGAAACCAAATTCTTTTGTTATTCCAACAGTTGAATCGTAGACCTGGTTCCTCCTCCCAAAACAATTTAAAGCCACGACGATACCAGTCTCTTAGCAATAAAACTAAAATCACGTTTAGGATTCTTTCCAATCATACCAGGATATGTATTCTCCCACTGATTACATTTATCATGGTGGCAATTAGAGCATAGGTGTCCTCTAGGGTGAGAGTCAAACATCTCTTCAAGACAGAAATTACGACCTTTAATTTGTATGGCATATTCTCTATGCAATTTACACGGGTTGCATAATCTGCACTTTTCATCATACTCATCAATCATTGTACAATTCTCACATGATGACCAACTGCCCAGTGTATACATGCATAGTGGACACGTTTGGAACATTTTTTCATGTGTTGACACTCTCACCGCCAAAATGAAACTGAGCTACGGTCAACAAATTGAGTGGGGAGAGAGATAGAGAGGAGTAAATCCTCTTTGAAAAACATCTTTCTTGTGAAAAAATCATAGTCTTAAATTTCTAAGCTAGTGTGTTTAAAAGTAAATCCACAATATCATTTTGTCTTCTCGTGATTAATATGTCAATAAATTGTGTAAATGCCTTTGGACGACGACGTAAAAGCTTCATGCAATAGTCTAATGATGGAGAATCAGTTTTCATTATATCGACAAGCATTCCATGAGAAAATATCTTCCTTTGAAGAGAAAACTCCAGAAAATCATCATCTAGAATCAAACGTTTTTCCATAAACACAATATTCCCTATAATTTTCTCTTTCTCAAATCTATCCATTGTTACACTCCTAACACTCTCACAACCAACTTCAGACTAACCAAGATTCTTTTTATACTTTAAGAAGATACGCTAACCTACTATACAAAAATATCTTCGATTTAGAAACAATTGTATTAAATATAATTACAACAATAATATTAATCCCTGATACAATTTATTTTCCTCGATATATCTCACTAGTGTATCTAAAGCAGCTTTAAGTCTATTTATATGCACTATATTTAGTTTCACAGTAAAGCATAATTGCTCCTCCAATTTAACTTTGCTCAACAATATCACATATCTTGCAGACATATCGTCCCATTCAAGGCTTATTCTACATCCTCGTGTAATTTCCACTGCCACGTTTGGTACTCTCGCCTTTGTATCATTGCTGCTACCTGCACCACCATCAAGCTCCAATAGCGTAAACATACCACTCATTTTCTATGCTAATATCGTGTGAAATAATAGACTAAAAAAAAAAAACTGTTCTCTCTTTGAATTCAATTCTCTTACTAATATAACTATAATGAAAATCACTCCTTTTATTGATTCTGACTGCTATGGATTGGTTGATATAGCATCATAACTATGGATATTGAGCTACCGTATATTGAGTACCCTCTGTATTCGTTCTCTCCGATTGGTCCAGTAAAATGACTGTTGGCTCAGAAACCTGTTTGGGCGCATTTATACGATCTTGTCCCAGAATATCTAGTTCCAAAATATAACGTGTTTGGTCACTTTATAGGTCCATAATATAGTGTTTTGTTGTATTATGCAACCTCCGTTGATATAGCAATATAGGTTACTACTAGTGTGGCACAGGTTGGGAATTGACATGGTGTATTACAGAGGGTTGGGTTACGAAAACATGAGCCAATAGATTTAATGTGTGATTTTTAACAAGGAAATATCTGGAAATATCTAACAAGGAAGTTGTATTATGAATGAAGATGGCAGTGTCAGAGAGCGCCAGAGGACCAGTAATAGTGTGGCACAGGTCGGGAATTGACATGGTGCATTAAGGAGGTTTGGGTTGCGAAAACATGAACCAATGGATTTAATGCGTGATTTTTTTTAACAGGAAAATATCGGGAAAATGTCTTAAGAATGAAGATGGGGGGTTGTCAGAGAGTACCAGGGGACCAGTAATAATGTGACACAGGTTGGGGATTGACATGGTGCATTACGGAAGGTCAAGTTGCGAAAACATGAACCAATGGATTTAATGCGCGATTCTAAACAGTAGAATATCTTAGGAATGAAGATGGGAATGTCAGAGAGCGCCAGAGGACCAGTAATAGTGTGGCATAAGTTGGGAATTGAGATGGTGTATTACGGAGGGTTAGGTTGCGTAGACTAAAGTTTTCTAGAGCTTAAAGTTAAGGCAGGAGGTGTTAAAAGAATTTTTCGATGAAGGGAGAGGGGGGCATAAATCTAACATACACTCAAAGAAACGATGCATTTTTATTAAAAGCACTTCAGAAATACCTCTTAATATGGCTTAAATTTATCTCTAACGGGATTATGTGAAATTTGAAGAGGAAATATTTTTCAAATGTGTGCTTGTTAATTGGAAGGGGGGTGCACAGTCTTGACCCAAAGAAACGTGGCGATTTCGTTATAAGCTCTTAATGGGACATAAATTTAACTCTCATAACCACCCTCCCCTTCTGGAACTGTCTGCTAGGAACCCAATCGTTCTATACGTCGTGCATGTTTTTATTTTTTCATTTGACATGTTTTTTTAACTGCTTTTTTCTGTGATTTCTTGATTTTATAGTGTTTTTTTTTTATCAATAAATTTGTATTTACGAAAGCTTTAATACTTTAGATTCCTTGTTCAAGGATAAAGCTTCAATACCCAATGATTTACGCAGGAATATCTAACGCCGATGGTAGGCTATATAACTTTCGCTGTCTAAACCCTGTTAGAAAATCAATAACATTGTAATGCTTATGCGCTCTGATGCGGAAATCATTTAATTGAGTCAGTAAACGGAAGAGGGGTTCTTATTGCAGGCTAATGGCTATTATGCAGAAAGTATTAGCCGAAACAGAATGTTAGAAATAGATTAATGGTCCAGATGATTAAGGCGTAGTTCTATTGGATGAAAATGGCCTTTCGACTCCTAAGGGGCAAAAGTTATTAGAATATGATAGTCTTTTGAGTAAAACGCATTGAAAGAAGATTAAATCTCGAAAAGTATTATGTTACACCCCACGTATGTGCCGTCCTCAGTTAAAAGCGGGGGATCCCCCATTAACGCTGAAGAGACATAACACGTGAGAATGTGTCATCCGTAAACATTTCTCATTACGTAAGAACTAGAGAAAAAAACACATTGAAAAAAACTCTTTGAAAAAAAACACCTTGAAAGAAAAAAAAACAACAAAAAAAAACATTGAAAAGTCTCGACAAAAAATGCATTGAAAGAAAATGAAATCTCAAAAAGTATTAAGTACCAGTGATGTGTAAGCTGCCCTTACGTAACACTTATGTATGCACTGTCATTAGGTAACATCTCATGTATGCGCAGCCATTAAGTAACACCTACGTTTGCGCTGTCATTACGTAGCACCCGCATGTGTGCTGTCATTACGTAACACCCACATGTGCGCTGTCATTACGTAGCACCCACGTGTGCACTGTGCTCAATTACAAGCGGGGGTTCCCCGGGTTCTGAAGTCTAGCTTGTCACACAAGATTGCGTCATCCTCTATTACATTACGTAACACCCTGACCATTTAAAACAGGGCACTTGTCGTATTGCAGGAGCGTATCTTTCCAATGTAAACATTGACAAAACACCTGCTAGTTACCATGGAAACAGGGATGCCTTTAAAACTAGGGTGTCTTTAAAACTACGGGTAGGGATGTCGTGGAAACTACAGATAAGGGTGTCATGGAATAAGGATGTCGTGAGAATCCTAATGTGGGTGTAGTCAAAACCATAGATGGGATAATACTTTCAGGTGTAAGGATGTACTGTATAAAATTGGAAACGAGAGAGAGTACTCCTTACAAAAAAGTTTGATACCATCTGAAAACAACTCAAGAAGTCCCAGAAAGCCTATCTTATAGGGACTTTACACCAGTGAATCTACCCTCAGATCTTCCGCTCTTTATAGTTTTCCATTTACCTTATACCACCTTATAGTTTATCAGCACTTATAGTTATAGCACCTTCAGCACCTTATAGTTTTCCACTTACCTGAAGAAGGTGCGCTTATTGGACGCTTTTGAACCTTAGGACTTATTGGATCCATTGGAAGCTCGTGTTGGTAAGGACACCATTTCGAAAGTGGGCAAAACCCAGTCCCTAGAAAAAGAAACAATGAAATAGATAAGAGATTGGAACACAAAATGGAGGCGAAAAAGAATGGGGACAAATAACAAAAAATCTTTCCTTTATAAACTTTTCTCTTTCTTTCTGCATTTATTGCATGTGTGTGCAATATCAGGCGGCATTTTTCTAAAGTTTCTGACCCCCGAGAAGTATCAAATACTCCATAGAAATAGTCCCCAAAGTCACGCAAAAATCGGTAGCTACCAACGACAATCTTTTGGCAACAGGCCATCACAAAGGTTTCAAAACGGCCACCATAGTGACCGTTTTTTCCACGCGCAGGGGAATAGTTTTCAGGTTGGTAATTTTACATTTTTAAAGGAGTATTCGCTGGAAAAATTTTACTCCTAGCGAATGTCTCGTATCATGTAGTCCAGGTTTAAATAGAAATCCACCGGGCAAGGGCCAAAAACAAAAGGATTAAAAATAGTAACTAAACAATATCTTACATAAAAACCAGCAATATGCACATAAGGCGCCTAATAGATTCAATAGAATCTTTTACTTCACAACGCAAATATTTGACAACAGCTGGGGAATAAAATTAACTTTTACAGCCTAATCACTTACATGGTCACATACATTCTTCCAACTGAGAAGATACTAGAAATTAACCTTGTGGCAATATGACCTCTGAAACTAAGACGATATTCATACAGCTTATCAGAAGTTGAAAGGTGATTAGTTATATATATCTGGAATTACCGTGACAACGAGATTCTTTTGATATTATCATTTTCGTCACAATTTCATTCCGTAGAGTTCGAATTACTATTGGAGCAGGTCATGTGTATATTCCCTTTGTCGCCAGGGTTTCTAGATGTTAAATTAGTTAAATCTATTCAAAGTTGTGAAAACAAAATTCTGTTTTTGGAGAAGATTTTAATCTAAATATAATCCCGCTTGAAAAACAAAACAGTTAGCTTATTTACACTCTAGTCACTTGAAGCATGTCCCTTAGTACTTATTGTTTTGTTATTGTCGGAGTAGTGGTGATTGTAGAAATTCGTGTGGGATGCTATTATATAGCGTTCCAGTTTTAAGTAAGAGGAGCTCTTGACAGTTTCAATAGTTTTTTTTATATGACTCTGCTAAACTAGAAAAGATAATTTGCATAAATGAAAGCTACCTAGACTGAGTTAGTTCTTAGATACTCTTCTGTTACGAAGTTAATCGGAGCTATTAGCCGTGGACGAAGGTTGTCATTATTATCCGTTGAAAGTATTACATTTAAAATCTCCCCACGGTGTATAATTGTTTGTTAGGTTTTTTTTCTTATTTTCGTTGGGGTAGCTTTTATTACCACTACAGTGGATATAATACTTGTCTTTAGAATATCGTTTGAAGGTCTGAATGCAGATTGGGCGTCGCCACTTACGTTACACATTGGTACATTATTAACAAAAGCTTCTTCGGTTTCGTAACACGAAGCCGGATTTAACACCCACAAAATTCCGCGAAAATATTTCCACGACGAAACAACCCTACACAAAAGTTTAAATCAAGATTAATTTCTGCTTTGTTGGCGAGATTCGGAGTTCAACATATAAAACCATAGACAAGGTAAATTTCTTGGGGCTAAGTTCTGCGTATTTTGATTCCGATTGTAGTTTCGTTTGTGTCGGAGGCATGTAAATTATTTGTGTTTTAATGATGTGGGTATGGTAAAATGGTATATTACTTTTACATATGGCCTACAGATTAAATAAAGCCATCTTTAAAGCCTTTTGCTTCTGATGGCTGGTGTATGTCTTATTTGACGGATGTAAACCAGCGTTGCCAACGCTTTGAGATAAATTGTACCAGTTTTTCCGACCAAAGTTGTACCCAAAGAGATTAATTTGCACCATCTGAACAGTAGGTTAAAATTGCCGCTCGCGAGCCAAGGCAGTAGCAACCTCATAGCTTTAAATATGAAAAAGGCTTCTATAGACTTTCTCACCTAACAAAATAGCAGGGCCAAACCGCTAAAAGCATTTTAGAGGAAGGTTTCAGTAATATTTTCTGAAAGCGTTCTCGAAGCTGATTTTTGGGTTAATCCTTTCTTTCGAAATTTTGAGCATTAAGGCGAATAACAGATAAAGTAAGAAAACCAATAAGGTAGTGTCAACAACTTATAATCCACCTATAGGATGAGTAACGAGTGCCAGAAGCTACAAACAAAACATATCAGCAATCACGTCATGAAAGTGGCTAACACCACAGATTCCCATAGGTCTACGGACTAGGCTACCCACCAGCTAGTTACACATTGACCACATAATTCCCTGGTCATCCTACATAAGTTCTTGGTCGATTCTACCAATCAGAACTAAATCAAATTAACAAAAGTATTTTGACTATATTGCACAAGAAATCAGGTTAAACCGTCCAAAGGTAATAAAACTGTAACATTAAAAAAAAAGAAACAAGAAGAAGATTTGTGCTATTTGGTCATATTTCTGCTCTTTCTTCTTGTAGCCCAGTTTTTTTTACATCCTTTTACACAGTTTTCCACTTTGGATGCGGAACCATTTTCAACGGTGGTTTCCAATTCTTTGAAATGATCCGTTTTGCACTGAGAAGCCCGTTCAAGGTGGTAAAACCGAGCCGATTTCTAATGCTGGATTTGTTCAGATTGAAAGCTGAGAAATTTCGCTAAGCAGCAGCGGAAGCGTGTGGGAGAACAAGTGGGCTTAAAGTGAAACACCCGAGCAGAGGAAAATGCTTTGACCAATTAACATCTTTTTGCCTGTAAACTCGAGTCCAAAACACGGCTGGATCTGAGTCAATCGAAGTACCAAGCTCAGAGCAAAAGGGTAATCTTTTCCACTCTTGGAAGATATGTGGTGTCATGTGGGGTTATGAGACGGGAATCACTTTCTTTGGTATAACTAGGCAACAAGAAGTGGGATGCTATTGTTTTGTACACTTCAGAAAAACGATTATAGACAAGACGAATCTGGGTGTCTTCTGCCTGAAATTGCTTGTTTAGGTATTCGATAAACTTCAAAATATATAACAGGAAGGGAAAGTAAACCTTGAAAAACCGCTGACAGCAGATTTTTTAGTGTGGCAGTGGCCTTCCCCGGCTTGTTGGCCTCTTTAAGACTTTCTGCACGGAAGAATAAAGTAAAGAATCCCCACTGCTCCAAATATCGAACTACAACGGCTTGTCTAGACAACTATCGAATGACTATATGTCTCAAAATTTGATGTTCTTTCAATTCTATTTACTTATGTAATTCTAAAATCTCATTGGCCCATTTTGGGCTGCGACAAATACAGCCGTCCTGAAAAAAATCTTCAATTTCTTCTGGCAATTGTATGCCGGCAGCACTAGCACATATTTAAAGGGAATGGCATGAACAACCAAGCACAAATAGACTTGACCAGTCTTCTGGCAGCTTTGCCTAAACACCACCATGATGCCCCATCATAACTGACGCATTGTCTTCGGCAAATAATATTAGGTTTGCCTTTGGAGCTCCAGTTTCTTGATATAGTAGTTTAAATTTTGACCCGGTAAATATCTTCGGCTGTACATTGCTGAAATTCTATAAGTCTCAAGAAGGAGTCTCTTGCAGGACAACTGTCTTCTCGATCAACACCATTCAGATCAAGATGGCGAACAACTATTACCAGGCTCTTTTTTATACTCAAGTCTGCTCCTTGATGATTCCGCATAGATCTTCGAAACCAACTTCGCCAATAACGTCGTTCTCGAGACGTAAACGACGTTAAAATTTGGATTGTACCAAATTTTTTTCTAATGTACCGCATCGGCAACACTGATGCAAACTCTTAATAGGGCAGAGAAAATATTTAAAGGTTAATAACCTACTAACATTAAATTTGTTTAATGTTTTAATTGCAAATTACCTAGTTTAATTGATTGGGAATTGTAACTCATATCTAATAATTGTCAATGTTTGTAAGCTTTCATTTAATTGCGTATATACCATAAACTGAGTGTATGACATAAGGTCAAGACGGCGAAGACGCATAGATCCTCGTTAAATAAGGTCTTAACAGACCGTTCATTACAGAAAGGTCATAGCGCCTAGAGCGTAGAAACTGTCATTATAACGCCCTGCGGCGTACTGAATACCCTTACCTAAGGATGTAACATCTACGGCGTTGATTTATAGATTTGTTTCTCGCAAATATAGTCGCCCTTGTTTGTTGCAAACTATATTTTGCTGTGAAATATTATATTTGTTTAATCAGATTAAAAATGTGTTCACCAATTTGGGCGGCTAAGTTAGCGTATTTGACTTGACTACAGTGAAGTCAGCTAAAGTTCATTTCAAATTATTTGGAAAAATTTGGAAGTGATTATAACATATGTATTTTTTAGTAAATATTTACTCTTGCTTATAAAAAGAATGAGATTTATTGTTTAACTCATTATTTAGAGGCTCATTTAAGCAGCAAGTTCACTCTGACTTTCTTTTAATATTTTTTTTTTTAATATTTTGAAAATTCTAAGGTGTTTTAATTTGCCGTAACACCTAATTGTGAGTAGTATAGGCATTGTGGATACAAGCAATGCCCTATTCTTTTGGCCGCTGCCCGAATACCTGCGGCCAACCTGCCGCTTACCGGGTACCTGCAACCAATCTTCTGCTACCCGGGTACCTGGAGCCAACCTGCCGCTGTCCGAATACGTGCAACCAGATTACAATTGTGTCATTCCTATGACATAACTATCGCATTCACATGCTTGTTAAGCGTGTTGTCGATGAAATCCAAAAGCTGCCAACACTTTAGCAGCACAACTTGTGTTTGATAGTTTTCTTTGAATATATATTTTTATACCTAAAATTGAAAACCGCCATGTAGTCTGCTACTTTGGTATCCCATTTGGCCAGTGCAGTTTTAGCGGTCAGAATAAGCCTTCGCCGCACGCGCAATTCTTCGTTTTTGACTTGCACTCTTTGACTAAAGGTTCCCCTTTTTTTCTTAATTTTTACCCCTTTTTATACATTAGCAGCTGGCAACCCTGCAGCACAAAAAAGATTCCGACACCTTAGCAGCAAAAGTTGTGTTTGATAGTTTTCTTTGAGTATGTATTTTTATACGTAAAATTGAAAATTGCCATGTAGCCTGCTACTTTGGTACCCCATTTGTCTAGTCCGGTTTTAGCAGTCAGAGTAGGCCTTCGCCACGCGCGCAATTCTTTGTTTCGGACTTGCACTCTTTGAGTAAAGCTTCCCCTTTTTTCCTTAGTTTTACCCCTTTTTATATATTGGAATTGGAAGCTGGCAACCCTGGTGGTATGCAAAAATAATGGAACAAAACATTACAGAAGTGAATTTTTGTGTCTTATATATAATTATTTGTATTTTATTATTTGGGTGTGTTAAACCCAATATTTATGGTGGGGTATAATACTCATTACACAAGGTCATAACACCTAGAGTATACAGGCCGTCATTACATAAGGTAATAACGCCTTGGGCGTACAGACCGGAATTACATAAGGTCATAACACCATTGGGTGTACAGACTACCATTACGTAAGTTCATAACACCTTGGGTGTACAGACCGTCATTACATAGGGTTACAACACCTTGGGTGTACATGCCGTCATTGCATAAGGTCAAATCACCTTAGGTGTACAGACCGTCATTAAATAAGGTCATAACGCCTTGGGCGTACAGACCGGTATTACATAAGGTAATAACACCTTGGGTGTACAGGCCACCCTTACATAAGGTCATAACGCCTTGGGAGTACATACCCTCATTACATAAGGTCATAATTCTTTGGAATACAGACCGCCATTATATAAGGTCATGACGCCTTGGACGTATATACCGTCATTGCATATTATTGTAACGACTACAGCGCTGGCCTATAGGTGTGTTCTGGCATGGGGTAAGTTTTTCTGGTGATTAGAGTTGAGTTTACTTCCAGCGTCTAATTACAAATATGCTATGCTAGCTGGATAATAGTATATACTTATAATATTGAAAAAAATATCATTTCAAAACGTAGTACTTTCTTTGACCCTTTCGGCACCCCGGACCAAGCGAGAGCTTATAAATGTCAAGACGCATTTTCAGCTTCACAGGCACCACGCATAAACCCAAAGTTCATTTTGTTGCCATCAACTGGATAAGTAGGACATAAAGTTCATATCAGTTGACAGAAAGTCATTCTTGGCCTTAGATTCTTCCACACGAGTGACTCTGAGCGTGCTATCATACAGTGACGTCACGTTAGGTACTGTCATAAAGATGTTAAAGGCAGAGAACGTCTCTCCTGACACTATCCAAAAAAAAAACTGATAAAGTTCTTGGATTCTGTTAATAGATGTCAGGAGCATCTTTCAAATATTCTTTCTAGAGCGTACTCAAAATTGATGTTTATGAGAAGAGATAGTGTCCTCGAACTCAATTCCTGATTTGTCTCAGGAGATTAGGAATAAACCGAGATTATTATCTCTGGAAACTATTTCATGTTTTCCACCGACTTTAAGGACCTAACTCACAGAATGAGGTTAGGGTTCACTTTCAAAAACAAAATCTATCAGTTCAGAGTCTACGAGAGCGTCTCCAATAAAACACTTCATCAGTACCTAGAATCAAATGACCTTCTAGGCGATCGCCAATATGGATTCCGCCGGAAACGCTCAACATTAGACGGCCTAGTGGCCCAGTATCAGGAGTGGATAGAACTACTGGCAATGGGATACGACATCAGGCTACTATCCTTCGACATAGCAAAAGCTTTTGACATAGTATGGCACCGTGGCCTGCTAAAGAAACTCTATGTGTATGGTGTTCGTGGATGTCTGTTAAAAGTGATTGAGAGCTTTCTTTCCGATCGTTCACTGCGGGTTGTTCTTGACGGGTTTATTTCCCGCGAATATCCAGTGAAAGCAGGGTACCCCAGGGCAGTGTCTTGGGACCTAGGCTTTTCCTTATCTACAACAACGACATGGGAGACAACCTCGCAAACCCTTTGCATCACTTTGCCGACGATACCACGACATACTCAGCCGTCCCTAAACACAAAGACCCAACACAAGCCTCCCTTTCCCTACAGATGGATCTTTTGAAAATTGAAAAGTGGTCTGGTGCATGGATGATCAACTTCAATGCATCGAAAACAAAGGAGCTTCTAATTACCCGATCAAAGGTGCCACGTGAACACCCCAGTTTCATCTTCAAAAATGAAGCTATAAAGAGAGTCGACGAGCTTCGCCTACTGGGGCTTCATTTCTCCACCGATCTCTCTTGGAACAACCACCTTGATTGGGTGAGAACCTCCTGCAAAAGAAAGCTGAGAGTTACTCTTCGCTGCAAAAACCTTCTTCCATCAAGCTCGATCATCCCACTCTACAAGTCTTGCATCAGACCCATAGCTGAATATGAATGCCCGCTATTGGCTGGTGCTCCAAAAACGCTGTTGGCACCACTTCAGAAGATCCAGAATAGGGCAAATAGGGCGGGCTGAGCCTCTACACAAGAATTGCTCCAGCCTCTAAATTAAAGGTTTGATGCAGCGTCGATGGCTGTTTTCTACAAGTACATGAATTCGCCTCCCTCAGACGAGCTCTCTCGAATTGTGCCCCCCTTTGTCCAGTCGACAAGGCAGACACTAAGGCACACAGCTTGGTCCAATTATCTAAAGGAGGATACGCCGAAAACCGAGTACTTGAGCAACATCTTCATCCGGCGTTGCACTTCTATCTGGAACGATCTTCCTGGGGATACTATCCCTGCAAATCCCTCTGTTGACACCTTCAAAAGAAGGTTCAATAGACATTTAAAACCTCGAGCCACTGAAAGAGGTAAATGAATAGCGGCATATCAGATACTTTGAAGTACCTGGCGCCGTGAATATTGGAATTAAAAAAAAAAAAAAAACAAATTGCATTCTTACATGGACAAATAGATTCTGCACAATTACCAAAAGTCACTGGTACAGAACAATGTAAAGACCATTATGATTCTCCAGCACAGACTTGGGTTCATGCTGAGCGAGAAATCAGAATTGCAATCTAGGCGAAAGATCAGATTTTTTGAAATCCTGGCAGGCCTGAAGGTAAAGAGGGTGTACCTAGCCCCGGAAAAGATTCAGAACTTGATCTATACAATCAGGACAACTCCGGAAAAATTGCATAGCTCAGTAAGACAACTGATGAAGCAGATCGAACACAGCAACGTTGGCTTAAGAGCAATTCCTCTTAACAGACTGCATCTCAGAAAAGATTAATTACGAATGCTCCGTTTGGGGGACCGGTCGTGGAACAACATAGATTTAAACATCCCGATTACGACAGAGATGAAAAAGGCATTTTTACCATGGCTCCACAAAGATTGGCTGAGTCAAGACCTTCCTCTCAAGCCCCATTGTTTCCAAAACAAGATCCACCGAAAGCTCAACTTACGGTTGGGATGGCTATCTAGATAACTCACATCAGGACACTTCGGGGACTTGGTCTCCAGAAAAAAAATCTCTTCAATAAATTGCCTCGAGATGAGAGCTGTAACTATCACGATCAAAGCCTCTGGGGAGGAGCTAAGAAACGAGGTAGTCATGGTAGCGACGGACAAATTGAATGTAATCAACAACATAAACAAAGAGGGTGGAACCCGTTCCTTCACCCTTGAGAAGGAATCCATAGGATATCTTCAAGATTACGATAACCCTGAACATTCAGTTGAGGGCAAGACACATCATACTCAACCTATTAGCAGACACACCGTCACGAGAAGAAAAGGGTCTGCCCACAGAATGGAGTCCCAACGAGAGTGCCTTCAGAGCACTGTCAAAAGAGTACGAATTACAAGAAGTCGATCTATTCGTGACTCGATTGAAACAGATGATCGACGCGTTTTCCT
Source organism: Artemia sinica (assembly GCA_027921565.1). NCBI lineage: Eukaryota > Metazoa > Arthropoda > Branchiopoda > Anostraca > Artemiidae > Artemia > Artemia sinica. The sequence continues at coordinate 28,995,781 of CM051262.1, forward strand.
CACAAGTTCTAGATTCTCTTGCGATTGACACAGATGTCATAGTCCATGATTGGTCGGACAAATAAAGCTATTCCTGTCCTCCATTTGCCCTGATCCCAAATGTTTTAGAAAACGTTTAGAATCCTGTGAACTGCCAAATAACGCTAATTGTTCCGAAATGGCCTCGCCAAGCATGGCAAACGAATCGTCTCAACCTGCTAATAGACTTGCCTATACCCCTCGGAGATAGGCAGATCTCTTCCAGCAAGGTTGACTGCACTACCCAACACTAAGGATTCTAAATTTATACGGCTGGAAGCTATCAAGGGTGGGCTCGAAAACAGAGAATCTTCTCAGGGATCAGCCCGTACAATTGCCCAGCCCCAATCGACGGTCTACCATCAAAAGATCACGAGAAGTAGCAACGGGAACTACTTTTCTTGCATAAAATAGTTCATATCTATCGCATATGATACAGCAGAAAAAGATGGTAACAAAGGAAAGCAAACGACATAAGATCCATGGCAGCGTCATGGGCGCTATCAAAATCTATACCACTTTCAGATATAATGAGCACTGCTGGCTGGTCTTCGGAGATTACGCCTAGACGACATTCCTTCATGAAATTGAAGATCGAATTGATGCTCTAACATTTGTCGCAGTTCAGACAGTTATATAGTTTATACATTGAACTATTTGAGTGGATAATTAAACAATAAATTAACTGATCTTAGGCACCCATCACCAAAGAGGGTTGCCAACTGCTGACGCCAAAAAAGAGTGCAAATCAGAGCCAAATAAGAGTACAGGTTGGTAAAAAAAGAGTGCAAGTCAAAAATTTGCGCGCGCGTGTAATTTGTAACTAGTCGTGAACTATAGCTGACTTCACTGTAGTAAAGTCAAATACCGTTTTTTATTTCTATTAGTACATTTTCTATCATCATTTAATAAAAGAGTGCAAAGAGCAAATAATGGGCAAAAAGAGTGCAAATCTGGTCCGTGGTGCGAATGAGTGCAATGAAAAAAAGTGAGTGCATTTCACAAGAAAAGTTTGCAAATTGGGAACCCTGTCACCAAATCGGTTGGAATCTCAGCTTTTGTTAATAATGTAACAATGTGTAAGGTAAGTGGCGACGTCAAAACCAAACTTTCGAATGAAGGTTCAGTTTGGCTAGCCATAATACTTACCTCACACATTGGTACATAGTCCCTCCCTCCTCCCCGTTTTAAGAGGGCTATAGAGTTATCAGAGATTTAGGTTCAAAAGAGAAACTAATCTTGATTTAGATTTGTGTGTAGGGTTGTTTTGTCTTGGAGGTGTTTTCAAAGATTGTTACGAAAACGAAGAAGCTTTTGTTAATAATGTACCAATGTGTAAGGTAAGTATTGTGGCTAGCCAAACTCAACTTTCATTTCAAAGTTCAGTTTTTATACATTTTATGCGTTTTCTGTTAAGCAAACATTTATCAGAATATAGGAAAGAAAAAAAAATCACAGGGATTACATCTGCTACTTACCGTGGGAAATCCCTCTGCATTTTAATTTTGAAATTCTTCCTTTAAAAATCAGCTTTTTTACTAGCTCTTTAACTTTCATACTTTTATAAGGCCTGATTGCAAGTTTGAAAGTTTCGTTCTCAGGTAGTTTTCGTTCGGATGACATTGAAGGAAAAAGAAAACTGGTTAAGAGGACATCAACATAGTTTTGGAAGAATTGTATTGGAATCAAAGGAAGAGACCTCAGGGTATTGAAACCTCATGGAAACCTCACAGGGTAGTCAAAAAAGTGGAATGCAGGTTGCAAGATCCAGAAATCCAGACAAGGATTGAGATACACACATAAGATTTCCTTGAGGTTTTATAGATTAAGCCATGGATATATGGGGTATCGAAACTTATTTAAATTCTAATTCTAGAGTTCAATTCAAATTCTGAATTTAAAATTCCCTATTTTGTTGGATCAATTTAGTTATCATGCAGTTTAATGTCTAACTGTCAATCATTTGGATAAAAAGAATGTTTGAAAGTAGTTAAGCCTGATGTCTCGTCCTTGTTTTGTCGAAGGTTCGGTCATGGCAATGAAGCTTAAAAGGAATTATGAATCCTAGGAACTCTTGCTTTAAAGGAAGAAAGAATTTTTACAAAAACTGTTTTTTTTCAAATGAACTGTTCTATAAGAGTTGTTTGTTTTCAAACGAACTTTCCTATAAGAGCTGTTCGTTTTCAATTCCCTTAAAAAAAAAAAAAAAAAAAAAAAAAAAAAAAAAAAAAAAAAAAAAAAAAAAAAAAAAAAAAAAAAAAAAAAAAAAAAAACACACCGATCAATCGACGGCTGACGACCCAAAATTTTTTGGCGCATCGGCGGCACAAAGCCATCGAGCATAATTACACCCATCGTATTAAATTATTTTTATACACAGGGAAAATTAATTAGCCTACTCGAAACTGATCTTGTAAGGAAGCCTTACCTTCAAACTCCAGACATCGTTCAAAAATCTCCAAACAAGGGGAAAGAGTCTCCTCTTTCTCCTCAAATCTTCGCAATTCACGTCGACCATGATTCTGTAATTGAAATTGGAAGTACTTAACGCAAAAAAAAAAGGAATACTCAAATAAATTAGAGATTAAGAATTATATATTCTTATTTTGAGAATAAACATACCACTAGGTTCTCCATTTATTATCTATTACAGACAAAATGAGAAATCTCATCACTTTTGTATCTCAGCCACCCACTTAGTGGGGCAAGATATATCCATAGGCTATGTACAGAACTGGTTGATTTGTAATAGACTTTGGTGTTAAGAACCGATTGTTAATGTAAAACAATTAAATATTATAATGGCAATTCCGCAAAATCAAACAAATTTATGACAAAACAAATTTATTGTGATCTCGAAAAAGACCCTAAAGCCCCTCAAAACGGGGAAAAATATCATTATTTATTGGTAGTAGTGTTATTGATAAATGTTAAATTGACCGCAAAGTAATTTTGTTCGTTTGAAGTTCCAACTTCTCTCTTTACTTCCCTCAGAAAAAACCCTTTTTTTATTAATTACATAGATAATCCAATGGCATATTCCTTTTTCTATTTAAATTCTGCCATATAATAAATATTAACCTTAAAAAGTAGTGTCATTTGATTCCCATTCTATACTTTCCAAATGAAATACTTACTAACATGAAAATTGAACAACACCACAAAGTTATCAGAAGTAAACGCTGTACTAGTTACAAACAGGTGCAGTCACAGTCGCAAGGTGCCACGGTCGGAAGTAGTCAAATTTGCAGCCGCAATAGTGACCCTGAAAGTTTCACACTTTTTGATAACTTGGATGCAGACAGTGTCTTGTTTTTGCTGGTAATACCACTGAAAATTCCACAAAAATTTAACCTCAATACCTTCATCTTTTGTTTTAACACACCCAGGATGAAATATTCCCCTCATTTTTTCCCAATAATAAATCGTGCATATTAAATATGGACAAATTGTACAGTTCACAACCTTGAACTGGGAAAAAGGAGGGACAAGCTTAAATAAAAGGAGGGAGTCTGATTGTCCGGGCCTTTTTCACTTCCCTCTCAACAAGATTTTCAAGTTCCAACTAAAATGACCTTAGCAATTCCTTAGATATTGCTATTATACTCTTTTGAATGCCCTCTTGCATACAGTCATTTTTATTTTGTTTGACAGCTCCCTCAGCTTTTTCTTAAGGCTTTACCTTAGTAATCTTAGGGTTTTGGAGACTAAGGATCAAACATACCACCCCCCCCACCCACCCTTTTGCAATGATAAATCATGAACAGAAACAACAAGTACAACAATAGGGATTTTTTTTTTGTTAGACAATGGAACTTAAACCTTAAATAAATATTTCGACTCTATATCAAAGGGCCGTTCTCAGCAAACCACAGATGAATATATAAAAGAAACTTAAATTAAAATACGAACATTAAAACTAATTTTTTTTGTATTATTTTAAACAGTCCAAGCAGCCCCACTTCAACGAAGTTCCACCAGGGCTGATAGATAAAGTGAGGCGAAACAAGGCAATTCATTTAAGTGAATCTGAAAGCCCCTTGCCCTGGGGATTTGGTTGGCACTACATCCCGGGAGGAATAGTCAATAGACCTTTTGTCTATTTTGAACCAAATTCCTTTTTCAAAATTTTACACAGTGTTGAGAGGAGTGGTTTCTAAAAAGGGTAAGGGGCCTCTGTATCACATTAAAACACACCCACCCCTACAACGTACCCTTTAAGTTTTAAATCAATATCCTTAGCCGTTCCTTAGATATTGACGATCAGCCCTTCTGACAAAAGAGCATGCAAATAGTAAGTTTTATTGTATTCGGTATTCCTCTCCAAAACTTTAGAGGTTTATGTTATCTTCATAAGCATAGCTAAATGAGCTATTGACTATATTGAACAAGAATTCTAATTAAGAGTCAGTTGGATTTTTTTTTGGAGAGAGGGGAGCTAAAGGGATATGGGAGAGGCTGGGAGCCCCCTAACTGCCTTAAAACATCCCCCTTGACACGTTTTGGAAGTTTTCATTTAATACTCTCACCCGTTCTTAAGATAATGCAGATCCACCTTTTTGATAAAGTGGATGTTCATTGTGCCTGTTGTTTAGTATAACATACCCCTTAACATTCTCAAAAGTTTCACGTTAATGCCCTTGACCTTTTCAGATATACCCGGAATCAAAACTTCCTCCTTTTCCAGATGATAAATTCTGCAAGTAAAAATGGATAAATTTCATAATTTACAATCCTTGTTCTGGTTGTCGGAAGCTAGGCATCCCAGGAGGCATAGCTATTAAACATTTAGATTAGTTTTAACAAAATTACAATTACGAAATGTCAATCATGGTTAAGGAGGGGAAGGACATAAAAAGGGACACAAGAGGGGGTCTTGTTGTTCTCCAATCTCTTCAACATCCCCTCAACATACCTTGAAAGTTTCAACAAAATACCCTCAGAGCCGTTCCTTAGACATTGTTCATTTAACCAGAAAGCATATAGATTACTTTGATTGTTTTTGGCATTCCTCTAAATATCTCCTTAAGGGGATGTGGTACCTAAAACTTATTGCTCGATTTTCAATCTCCATCTCTTGTGGGTAAATTGGTCAAAGGACAAAGCTTCAATTAGCGACCTCTCCAGGAGACTTAGTTATCAAAATCAATCAAGATTTCTGTCTCTTGTCAAATTTGAAAAGTTGACATTTTCAAATGAGCAGATTCGTCCACACGAATACATTACACCTTGACAGAAGAAAAAAAAAGTACAAGATACAGAATTTTGATTAAACTGGTAATTTTATCAAACGAGGAAAATTTTATACGCAGGGAGAATCTACTGAGGGGTAACCGTCTAGGGAGGGAATCATTAGGGGGGATTAGACAGAAACTATAAATGTAAAAACAACTTATAAAAAAGAATAATTGAAAGTTGAGTTCAAAAGTGTTCTCTTTGGGTTGCGGGGCGGGCAATTATCTGGATGCTATAAATACATAAACAACTTGGAGATTTTCGTTGAAAACCAAATTCGAATCCAAGCCCTATCAGGATATTATCCTGAATAGACAAATTTTAATGACAGGGACCGCTAAGAAACTTATGCGAATTGAGAAATTAAGGCAATTTTGGCACAATATAAGTAGTATTGGTGTATGCACTCCAACGGGGCAGCCCCCCAACCATACAACGGGGCCGTACTTCCACCATACTCGCGGTCTATCATTCACCATACAACTACAGGCATAACCATCCATATGACAAGACACATATCTCACCATACAACAAGACAGATATCCCACCATACAAGCAGACAGTCCCTATCGTCATAAAACAAGACACCTATCCTGGTGATACAACAAGAGTCCTATTCCACTGTGCTAACGGAGTTACTGATCCCTCATATCATCTCTCGATGAGCATAGTTTCTTATTGAGTGTAATGGTCTTTTGAAATTGTTTATTTAGATGGTATTTTATGCTGCTATGATTTTAATTATAACCAAGCGTCTTTGGCAGTCATGACTTTTGTTTTTAATGTTTTTCTTTGGTGGATATGAATGTCATGGTGTTAGATGAGGTTCTTCATGTTTTTTTGGAATGCTTTGTTTTTAATGTTTTTTTTTGTGGATATGATGTTAGGCATGGTTCTTGATTGTAGCTTGATTTTAGACATTGACGCTTTTACTCTGGCATTGAGCGTGGATATAAAAAACTAATGGAGAGTTAGTATCTCAGTTCGAAATTGACGAATTTGTAACATGAATTCAAACGAAAGGAGTTGTAATGACGAAAGCTACAAGCAAGAAGCAAGTTATTCATTTTTCATTGTATTCTTAGTGGGTGATGGGACTAATTCTAATATAGTTTTTATCCAATGGTTTATACAGTCCCTTTATAGTTAACGAATTATATAGTTTTAAAATCATCTTACATTACTATTGAGCTGTTGGATTCATTCCGTGGAATATTTTGAACCGGGTCTATTCATAAGGGAACAGTTTAAAAAGTGCATTTACTGGGTTTTTATTGGTTTGGATGTTATATATAATCATTAGTTTTTTAAAAAAGCTTCTCGTCCCAGTAGTTTATTCCTAATTTTTTTTCGTATTTGGTCCATGGAATATTATTGAATCCAAGCCTTAACATGAATAATAGTAGAATAAGTATGAGTGTGACAGTGCCCATACCCCAATTAAATTTTTTTTCTGGTTATGACCTAAAAGAGGACATAGTTTCGTAATTAGCATGACAGGACTCCATGTCACCACTCCATGGTCCCAAATCCCACACCCAGGGTCCTGAGACCCCAAACAGGTCCCCGAGTCCTAAACTTAGCTCCCAAGTCCCACAATGGGGCCCCAAGTCTCCCCATCTCTCCTCCCTTTTCCTTCCAGCCCCCCAACTTTTTTGATCAGATTTTTTTTCAACTTTTTTTTTCCACATCTTAAAATCATCAAATATACATATACAAAAAAAGAAATCACCTGTGATATTTTAAAAGTACAAAATGAGGATGATATAAATGTGTCTTTCGCGAGTTTTACCATTAGAAACATAATGTTTCTATTGATTTTTTTTTCGTTTACTAACTTTTTACTATTGAACTGAAATTTTACACTTTTTTTCAATGTATTAAAATCATAGCAAAAGAAAATCAATGACAATTTTGATTTAAATTTTAAATCAAATTTTTGTGCTTACCCGCGAGGACTGATGGGTTCTCATTTCAATATTTTTAAATGAAAAAACAAACTTAAATTTTATTTCTTTTTCAAGGATTTCCCAGATCTCCCCCTATCCACAAAGCAGGCAAGAGGGCACGAAGCGACCCCTGTAGTAGTAAAGAGGTAAGTGTAGAACATGGATACTATGAACAATTATATCCACAACAACCCCTCTCTGAAAACATACATTTTAGAATTTATTCCAATGAAGACAACTTCATAGATTTATCATGCACATTTATTGATTTAAAAGTTATGGTGAGGAAAAAGTCTGACAATCTACCTCCCTCCGCCGTCGATGGATTATCCTATGAAAATGGTATACTACACAATTTATTTAAGTAAATATGTGTCTACATAAATAGAAAATTGGTGAGCACTTGCAAAAATCTATCAAACTATGCAAACATACAATTTATATTGATGACTCCAATGTCATATAAGAAATTGAGAGGTCTGCCAATGGGCTATGACTATAAATCAAATGTTGATACTGATGGTGAACTCACTTGGCAGTGAGCAAGGAGTATCATTTAGTTGGCAGACTCAATCATGAAATATTTAATATATCTCAGTGGATGCCCCCAATAATAAAATTGATATAAAGTTACAACTCGCTCCGTCCAATTTCATTTTGAGAAAAACACTTGATGCAGCACCAAATGCCAGTGTCAATATCACCCCGGCAATACTTCATGCACAAAACAACAGGTTATAAGTTCTGTTGCTTTGGCAATTGAAAAGAAATAATATCAAACTGCTCGTTCCTCACACAATCACAAATCAACGTCATATTGCCACTGTTTCAAGTACCTACATTGATTCTCCATTTATCAATGGTGAAATTCCTTCGAAACTCACTTTGGCTTTTGTAAAAGGTGCCAGTGCCATAGGATCGTTGACAAGTTCTCCACCTGAATTTGAACTGTTTGGACTTTCCTCTCTTTATGTAAAGTAAAAGGAATTCCTCACAACAATTTATCCTTTTATAAATCCTATAGGACCCTATATGAATTGACAATGCAATACCTAGATCAAGATTCTCAACTATATGAAAATGATTTAACCGACGCAATGTTCGCAAAAAGTCATGGTATCATTGCTTTGGACTTGTCTGATACTGGTACTAGTACGAGTATTATCCGAACGGGTACAGCACGTTTAGAGTGTACCTTTGACAAACCATTGACGGAGAGTGTAACAATAATCTCACTCAATCCATTTGAAACCTATTGGAAAATTACCCTTGACGGTAGTGTTCTATTGGACCTGGCACCATGAACACCAATCAAATAATCGATGTATTTAACATGGATCATTATAGGTCCAAATATAAATCCTATTGCATACCCTCAGATTTCCTTGAATCATTGTTAATTTCTTTGTTAATCATTCATTATCATTCATTATACCTGTTAATAGTAGTCCATCGACTGTGCAAACGGGTCATCAATTATTCATCCTTCAAATTGCAAAGAATATGGAATTTTTGATACTCTTGGTCTACCATACACCTCACATCAAAAACTATCTTGAAGGAAGTAGAAAAACAATTATTCAAAATCGGATGCGAGTACAAGATTTATCAACCAAAAGCTGTTGTTTTCATGCATTACTATATTTCATTTTTTATGTCGTGACTATACTTACAGTGAATTTCTTAACATTTATGTATACAGTCCTCGTTTGAATGACTTTATAGTAGAAAAAACTATCCTCTCAGACCTGTATAATATTGATTTCAGTGCCCTAAGAATAAAGTGTTTTAACAATGTATGTTAATTTGTTTATTAATGAAATATATATGTACTATAAAAAAAGTCTTTTGTGTACATTGTTTAGATTTCTTCTTCTTCAGTTATTTAGGTCGTCATCATTGTCGATCAGGATTAGTGGTGGCAGATCATTGGGATTCAACTTGTACTGATCCTGGCATGCAAAACCAGGGTCTCATTTTCCACAATATAGTGTAACTTCATTTTTATTAAATCTCTTTGTGAAGTCAATGATTCTATTACGATTCATATTGCAAAATTCACTTGTTTCTATCGGACTATTTGAAGTAATGTCACAAACAATATTCTCATTAAGAGTCACTTTCTGTAACAGCCAAATAAAAATCCGTAGGTTTATAATCATTACTACCATTGTCCTCAAAACGATGACGCAAGAACCATACTCTCTTCATGTTTTTACAATTAATGTACCATTGAATTTGTATTTGTGGTAATGGGAAGATTCGTACTGTGGTGATAGAGATTTCTCCTATAGCGCCACTTATAGCGCTGGAGATTGTGTCAACTAGGCTAACGACGCTCTCAGTTAATGAGAGAAAATTGAATATGTAGACATACGAGTGTGGCTTCTTCTTTCTTGAGCTATCTGGAGATCAGATTCCTTTGGGAGCATTTACCATGGAGACTGGCGAACTAGTTACCTATTATCGGACTAGACTCAGACATACAAGAGAAACAAACACATATTAAAAGACAATAGATTTATTGAACTTACATGCTTAGTTGTACAGCAACGGGTCACTTCAAAGACAAATAAATGGTGACCGAGATTATTTGCGGTACTAATCGTCTTAAGTCTGAATACATATTGAAATTAAAAAAACACATTTACCCCCACTCCCAAACGCAGTTCTTTCGTCCTGCGCTCTAGGGACTGCCTGCCATTGGCTCAAGCGACCCAAGGACGCAAATCTTCGTCCAATAATCTCTTTAAGATTTTTCAGATGATTCAGGAGTTCACACAGTTTTTTGCCATTTAAACTTCCTTAGAAATATCGTGCTTAGCATTTTGTTTTTGCTACTAATTATCTTAGCGAAATTCGAACGACTAGCGCCGTTGTCTGACTGAAGCTAGAAATGCAATTTCTCTTTTTGCTGATTATGAATTTAGACTCCTGGAAGCGGTATTTGAACTCAATTAGGGAACGTTTAATTTCTGCCCGAATCATCTTTAGAAGGAAAGAATCTTATATTTTAAATATATGGTATTCTACTGCTGGTGCACATCACCCTTCCCATCAAATAATGACGTCCCCGTCATTAGTAACTGCTCATTAGGAGTGCTTAAAATTTTTCAATTATTTTTCTTATTTTATTCTACATCCCTATCTAAAATTCATCTACCGGATTAAGATTATTTTCGGTTCTAGGTTAGCTACTATATAAAGATTTTTTTTTTTTTTTTTTCCTATATCTAACACTGATTACTTTTACTTTTCCAATAAGGTTGGGACTATTCTACTTTTACATTAGTTCTCTTTTTTTTTTTGATTTTGCTGTCTATATGACGTACTACATACTATCTACACAACGTTAAATGAATAACATAATAATATTACACCTAATTCTACTTGTGGTACATACATAAATGATTTATAACGTACAATATTTGGTTCAACATATTCACAGATGACATTAAAACACTTTCACTATTTAGATTTTTGCATTGTCAAAGCTGTTAGGAAGTAACACATGTAGCTTCACATCTATTCATCACCTTTCGTGTCCTTAGTGTACTACACCCTTCTGTTGTAAATTACTGTCCTTCACTCCTTTTGTCGTGGCAAAATTTTCGAAGCACGTACGTTATGGTTTCTTCATGGAACAGTTCGAGTCTAGTTGTCTTTACACGGTATGTTTTCCCTAATAGTCAACTGGGAAATGACCGTTAAATATCGTTCTAATAGTCAACTGGGAAATGATTCTTCCACTAAAGGTGTTGGTGTTTTTTTTCTTCTTAGCATATCATTTTTAGGATTTTTGAGGCACATAGAGAATGTATTCTCCAGTAAAATTGTTCATTTGTGCCTTTTGAAACGGGTTGCCGTCATATTATAGTGACTCTCTTAATATATTGTCTTTAAATTCAACTTCGAACCTCTTCAACTATCATTCTAACTTCAAATATCGTTAAATATCGTTTATCTTGTACTGCTCGATGGTGTTCTCAGAGTTAAACTTCAAATTTTCTTTAATTTTGTCTTCAAATATCCTCAAATGTCTTTAAGTGTCATTTAACTTCAAATATCGTCTATCGTGTGCTGATTGATGGAGTTCTCAGAATTAAACTTCAAATTGTCTTTAATTTCATCTTCAAATATCTTCAAATGTCTTTAAGTATCTTTTAACTTCGAATATCGTTTATCATGTGCTGATTGATGGAGTTCTCAGAATTAAACTTCAAATTGTCTTTAATTTCATCTTCAAATATCTTCAAATGTCTTTAAGTATCATTTAACTTTAAATATTGTTTAATATCGTTTAGCTTCAAGTATCATCACTATACTGTCAAATTATTATGGGGTCCATAGTGAGTATCAACAGCGATATCTACGTATTTATATCTTGTCCTAGCCGATGGGTTTCTCAGCGTTTATGCGATTATATAGTTCGTTAAAGCACTTGATACTGAGGTTCAAATATAGTGTTACCTGATACATAATATGGTTCATAGTCGAAGAAACGACGATCGAAGGTAACTGTTGTTTTCGTAGACGAAGCTGGGATGAAGTTGCCTGGAGTCATGGTGAGTACTCTTCGTTGGTTGAGATATGATGAAAATAGATGTTACTGGGTCGTATCTGTACTGGGCAGCTTATTGTAATACTCGATGACCAAAGTGTCCATTTACCTTCCTGTAATAAAAACAACGCGGCAGAATCACATGTTCTTTTAAGTAAATACACACATACAATAATTCACGCATTAATTGGGTTATAATTTCTTAGCTATGAGACAGAATTAAATAAATACACTAATATTGGTACTCACATTGAAAATCTAAAACAGAAATTTCTTCAAATTTGTTTTGATAACGAAAATATCGATATTAAATAAACATAATTTACCCTACATTATTAAGTTTGAGGTCTACTTTTTTACAATATTTTTTCATGCCTGCATTGTTCACGCAAGTCCGCGCTGTATAAGAAACGCATGTGCAGCGTCATAACCGCACGGTTTTACGCAAACGATACTACAATGAGGGAACAAGACATAACAAGGACTAGTGGAGACCTCTATACCCACTAGTTTTCTGATGTCTTCCCTATTTCTTGGCTTAGACGTTCTCATGTGGCTCCGGGTTTATTCTCAGCATTTCAGCTGTTTCCCCGTGTTCTTCTTTTGGTTTTCGTCTTCTTATTCTTAAGACTTTTCCGTAATTAAAAGTCAATAGGGTTCTTATGGTCAGGGAGGTTGCGAATACGAAACATACGGCCAATAGTATGTTCCACCAGAAATTGGTCGAGAACAATCCGTATTTATTATCTACATACGCTAATCTTTGGTCTTCGTTTGTAAATAGGGGAATCTGTGAATCTAATGCTTCTCTTATTTTTGTAAGCCTTATCGTTCCTTTATTTTTCTCTATTTTTTGACCATACCGAGGTTTTTATTTCTTCGTTTTCTAGATTGGGAATAGTGTACGACAGGTTGATCGCCTTGAAGTTAGTTATTTCGGGACTTATTACCTTTGTGCTTGTGGTAATTAACGGCGTTCGGACGGTTGACTCTTTGGTTACGAGTCGACACCCTTGTTTTATGGTTATCGTACCCACATTTTGTAACAGTACTTCTGTTTTGTAACTTGGTTCTATTCTTTCCGTATTATTGTAACAAGACAGAGTTCCGACGGTTTCTCTTGGAACTGAGAGAATAACCAAAGGTCATTTTTAAGGTGAATGAATATTTCTCGCTTAGTACTTCCTACCACGGCTTCGCATGAATTCGGAGTTTCTTCCTGTTGTGTGTCTTTCAAAAATATGTCTAACATACAGGATCCAGGTTTGGCATTATAAATAGGTAACGTGAGTTGGCATACTAAGTTTTTGAATGGTACGCACTCTTTTAAGTCTTGTGGATTGGCGAGGGCGTATTTTCGTCTATCTTGATCAATAAGCAAGTACTCTGCTTCAGGCGTGATAGTCATAAATGAATTCGTTTTCTTTATGTTTGCCGGGAAGGTCGAAATTTTGTACAGGTCGTAAACGGATTGTTGATTTATCAATGGAATTGTTACCACTACAAATAGCTGTTCATTTATTTCCGTGACGTGGACTTTTAATTTAGTATAGTAATGGTATAAATTTGATACTTCTGGTTCTAGGGGCAGATGTGTAAGCCAAACGTTAGGTGCGTTTTTATTTTGTCTAGCATACTTTTTAGGCTAGAAGGATCTACTAGGTCGTAGGACAAAGTTCCTCCCGTGAGGGCAAATAGTGCAAACTCGAACTTGCTGACGTCTGTCGCCAAATTTAGTAATGACATGGTAATTGTGTCGAGTGAAATCATGGTTAAGCTCGCGTCTATTACTACGCGGTCCGCTTCATTCCTTAAGTAATTCATTACGTTTATGGTTTTCGAGATTCTCTTAGATATCATATCGATTTTATCTCTCTGGTAATTTGCTACACTGGCTTGTATTTCTTGAACGTGTAATGTTACGTTCATGGCATTGTTCAACTTTCTTACACTTTCCCTTAGGCTGTTTAGGTCTTCTTCTGTCGTTAAACCGAAAAGTTGGGAGGCGAGTTCTCCGATGATGGGAATTAGGCCTGTAGATCTACGGTATTTATTTCTTTGAAAGAATACTTCGAAAATCTTCGTGGTACTTTGTTTTAATTTTTGTATTTCCGTGTTGAATAATTCAAATAGGGCTTGTAATCTTTGTCTATATAGTATTAAGTAGGCTTGATGAGTTGAAATTTTTTGTGCACTTTTCTCATTTAGATTGGGTAACGGTTGTTCGTCGTTTGTTGCGTGATTTCCATCGTAAGGTTTTCCTTTCTCTGTAATCAGTAGTTTAGGGTTTTGTATTAATTTTGTTTTAGCAACGTCTTTTGCTAAGTCTTCCATATTATCCGCCAGTCTTTTCTCTCTGTCTTCCTCAGTGCTCGTTCCAAGTGCCATGTCGATTCCTGTCCTTTTCTCATCAGGCTCATCTATTACGAATTTTGATTTTGGTTTGGGTATGACTGAAGTCGGAAATTCTTTATTATCTTTTTTATGTATTATTTTACTGGCCTCTAGTCCTTTGTTCGATCTAAGGTATTGAAATATCGATTCCTTGAGTTCATTCGTGTTTTTTTCTAGCCTTGTTACTTGCTGGAACAAGGTTTCAAAAGGTTTGGGATCCAATTTCATAAAGATTTTCCATGCGTCATGGCTAACTAGGAGTGAATTTTCATGTTTGAATATTACTCCGTGTTTTACAATATCTTGGGCCACTGCGTGAACAACGAGGATAAGGATGATATTCTTAGGCCTCATCTTCTTGTTTTTGTTTCTAGAATTAATTTATCATTTATTGTACCTCTTTTTTTTGTAAACTTATTTTGTATACTCCTTTTTTTTTGTAATCATTTTGAGGCATTGACCAAGGAAAACTGACTTGTGAGCGTAAAACAGAATGATTATTTAAAGATTAGATAGGTTAGGAAAGTAAAGATTAGGATTTTAGAACTTAATTCTGGCCGTGATATGTCTCTAAGACTGGTTGAGATATAACCTTAAAGTTTAGCTAGTAATCTTTTTTTTTTTGCATTATATTTCTCGAGTAAGGAAAATATAGGTAAGCAGGCGTGCAGTACATAATTACACTGGTATCCTATTTTGTGCGTAGGCCTAAAACAATTATAATCTGCACTATTACAAAATAGCTTATGCATAGGAGGTTAATTTCTTCAGAAGTCACCTACTAATGGGTAGTTTTGAGTTTAGAATCTTTTCTTTATTTTCTTGTTACTATTTTTATGGGCGTCTCTTTTCCTTTGGTAAGTTTTCACACGTTTCAGGAATAATTTGCTACCGAGGGATTTGTATTCTTCAGATTCAGGGTCAAATAAAAATTGTTTGTAATATTGAATTTCCGCTAAAGGATGATGTATGCCTTCATACTTGACACATTGGGGATTTTTTTCGAGGTTATAGCAAATTTTGGGGGCTCTGCATTTATCAAGGAGTAATAAATCTGTTTGAGTGGGTCCCTTGCAATAGAAATACTTGATATTGAGGTTCTTTTGTAGGCGTCTTATCAATAATTGTAGACAGCCAAGTTGCTTTGCGCTTCTTTTCCTATATTTTGTTTTGACCTCCCCTCTAGCCGGACGATACTTGGGGGAATTCGCAAGTGCTAAACCATACTTATAAGTGTGGGGAGCATACCCTTTAAGGTTGTAGGTTACATCCCATTCTTTCTCGTATATTTTATTTCCTTGTTCGTCCACGACTAACATAGCTGCCGAATATATAATGTTTTCCTTCGCATTCATTATGCTAATGAACTCCGTATCAATTATCGCCCTTCCAGTAGATTTTGATTCCATTGTCATGATCTGAAAATGTTCATAATTAGAACCATGAACATGATCACCCCACAGTTCACAACTATGAACACGATCGGCCCATAATTAGACCTTTCTGTCCTGGTAATTTTTTTTTGACGACATCAGTCTTTATTACAATGAGGGTTGATTTCCCTAGTTCCTTCGCAAGTAAAGGGGATGACTAAACACTAAAAACTTAAAAATAGAGCAAAACACGATTTAGATCATGTTCTAGCTATGAATAGTGTCAGATTATCGAATTTCTAAGTCAAGTTAGGCATATTTGATTTACTTCTGATTAATTTTTTTTTTTCAATCTTCACGTGGAAGGCAATTTCAGTAGGGATTCTGCATCTTAGAAAACTCTTATGCCCGTTGTAGAGAGGAGATACACAACAGAAATCGTGATAGTCCTGATATGACTCCGTTGTCATGATTTGATGCTATCCACAGTTAGAACTGTGAACTATGAAAATATCCGCAGTTCCAACTGTGAACATGACCATCTCACAATTAGACTCCTCTGTACTGGTGTTTTTTTTTTTGTTTGGACCTGGGTCGATTTTTCATAGAAAACCCGAGGGGACCGCCAAAACCCAACAATTAAAAGCTACATGGGCTTTGAGTTTCTCCCCAGGCTTCCCACAAGACGTGGTCCAACACCACTTGTCGTTCTCAGTAGACCACGAGCTTCCTACTTTTGGTTATTTTCTCTGATCGTCAACGTTTTGACATTACTCGTATTATTTTATTTTATTTTTTTTTTTCATTAATATTGACTTGGTTAACTTTACTTGCACACTTTTGAATTTATTATGGTGTTAAATTCATATCTTTGAAATTTGTCTTTACATTAATTAGGGATATTTCCATCTGTCAGGTTTTTTAACCGTTCTACCTGACTGTGTCGTTATTTTCTCCTCTGTTTCTTGCGGTTTTTTCTTTTTCGGTTTGTCTAGCGAAATAAGGTCAAACTTTTTGTATTGTTTTTTCAAAAATTCTTGCCCTTTTAATTTCGTTTGTTTCCCGTGTGCGGCTGCTGAGGTCGGCCTTGATTTCCCTATTTCTTTAGCTACTATTTGGCCTGATTCACCATCAGACTCTTCGGAACTAGTTTCTGACGAATCCGGATTGGAACTTTTAGAGGTGGCACTTTTTGTGGTATCACCTGCCATTCCTTCGTAAATTTCTACTCCCCTGGAAGTAGAAGGTTTATTCCCCAAGTCCTCGCCTTGAGTTCTCAACTCGGGGGATTTGAAAGATTCTTGAGAGCTTTGGGAGGAATCAATAGTTTTTGCGGGGTTCCTCCATTGTTTGAAGGCCATGTCTTCAGGGGGATGGGGCATTCTTTGCAATAGGGATTCCCTCCGTGAAGTCCACGTCCAGTCGTGTTTAGGTTTGACCTTGGACACAGTTATATCATGATATTGACCTTGCTGGTCATCCTTTGGAGTTTTATTCCCGGGCAATGTACTTTGACTCGTTTTTATGGGAAAATTTATTAAATCCATAGCTTCTCGCAGGTTTGTTTTAGTTAAATCTTTGGGAGGAGTTTTCTTTACAGTAATACCGGGGGTTTCTACAGCTCTGTTTAATTCTTCTTGTAAAGACAGGGGCCTTTCTATTGGTGTAGCAGGGGAAACCATATCGTCTGGAAATCTTTTGGGGGGACATGGTGTCGAAATTCTATCGGGGAAGAATTGGGTTTTTGGAGATATTGTATAATCTAAATCTCCTGCGCTCGCCGATGAATAACTTTTTGGAGTTTTTTGGCGTTCTTATTCTTACTGGTATTAGGGATTTTTTCTCTGGAACAACTAGATTTTCCATAGCCAAAAATTCTTCGAAGTTTTGTTCATCACTTTCATTTTCAAAATAATCTTGTTTAAAATTGAAAGGTTTTAGCTCTGCCAATCTTGACCTAGGGGGCTCATTTTCCGAATCTGACGAATCAGTAGAGGAGGGCTGTGATACCCATCTCTCTGGAAATTTGGCTGTTTTTATTCGGCTAACATGCGCCTTGTAAGTTTTTCCACTATCGGGGTTCTCCATTTTAAAGGTATATTCATTATCGTACTTTTTGACTATTCTGTACGGCCCAGAATATTTGTTGGAAAGTTTTTTTCCTTCCGTTTTCGCCTCGTTCTTTAGGTAAACGAAGTCTCCTACTTTGAAATCTATATTCCCCTTAACTTTGGGTTGGTTTCTTAGTTCTTGGTTTATTTTACATTTTTCCAACTCTTGCCTAACTATTTTATAAGTTTTCCTCATCCTATTTATGAATTCTTGTTTATAATCTTCTGAGTCGTTATAATACTGCCGAGACTCAATAATCTCATCATATGGGATTCTAAAATCTCGACCAAAAAGTAAATAAAATGGATTGTCTTTGGGTTGCTTCGGAATAAGCAGTGTTGATTACGTTAGTTAAATAAGGTAAGAATTTATCCCAGTCGCTCCTATTGTCTTTCGTATAAATACTTAGAACGTTCGAAAATATTTTATGTCTGTTTTCTATTTTGCCATTAGCTTGTGGATGGTACGGCGCTGTCACCATTTTCTCTATATTAAGGAAACTCATTAAATCTTTTGTTACTTTTGCAACAAAATTGCTCCCGTTGTCGCTCAAAATTTTATTAGGAATGCCAAATTGTAAAAATAATTTTGCTAATGCCTTACTTGTGGCATAAGCACCTTGATTTTTTAATGCTTTTGAATGCTTTTGCAAAGTAAATCCGGAAAAATGATCTACAACCGAAAGAATACAAGTATGGCCTCTGCTAGAAACAGATAAGCCTCCACTTGTCCCGAATAGGTCAAATGAGATAATATCGAAGGGGTACTTTGCTACTGGGACCCTTCCCATTGGGGGATTTGGATAAGCTGGGGGGATTTTTCTCAAATTACATGCTTCGCATGTGCTTACAAATTCTTTAAGTTTTGTTAGTGCCGATTGTACGTAAAAGTATTGTTTTAACTTATGGAACGTTTTCATAACTCCTAAATGTCCACCTGTGTCCGAATGAAAATATTCAAATGCAGGCCCTATCAAGTTTTGTGGTAATACAGGTATTATCGAGGTTTGGTTTCTATTTGTCTCAGCAGTCACAATCCTACACAGTATTTCTTCATCAAGGTCGTAGTAAAAATTATCTATCTCTTTTCTAAGAGTTTTGAATTTATCCGGTAACGCCTCATCATTCACAAAATAATCAATTAGTGCTACACACATTTCGTCCTTTTTTTGCTTTCTTTTTATATTTTCCAAAGACAAGGGACAATAGTTAATCTTATTTTCTTTTACTGCGTCTTTGACTTTGTTTTTCTTACATCCATGTTTGCTTTTAGCATTGATAGCATTAACTTCATTTTCTTCAGTTTCCGACGGATCATTTTCTGGATATCTACTCAAAAAGTCGCAAGCTGCGTTTTGTTTTCCCTTTAAATGTTCAAATTCATAATCTAGGTCTTGGATTTTCATGATCCATCTAGCTAGAATGCCCGTGGGGTTTTTAAATGTGTGCAGGTACTGCAAGCTTTTATGGTCTGATCGTAATATAAATTTTCTACCAATTAAATAATGTCTAAATTTGTCCAAGTGGTAGATAATAGATAGTAATTCTAAGTTTGTGGCGGAATAACTACTTTCGCCCTTTGATAAAGTTTTACTTGAATAGCATATAACTTTTTCTATTTGTTTAGGTGTTCCCTGTAGAGGGTTAGGGTTTTCTACTGGGATTGTTTGCGAAAGGATAGCGCCTATGCCCTTTGAGCTAGCATCAGTGGTAACGATGAATTTTCCGTTTTCGAAATCAGGGAGTGATAAAATTGGTTCAGAAGTGAGTGCCTTCTTGAGTTGGTCTAGGGAAGTTTGAGCTTCCTGGGACCAGGTAACCTTATGGGAGTTTCCTTTGGTTAATTCCGTGAGGGGTTTCGCAATTTGGGCATAATTGCGTACAAATTTTCTAAAGTAGCCAGTAAGTCCTAAAATTCCCCTTAATTCTTTCATAGTTCTGGGGGGCTTGAGGTTTTCAACACATCTTATTTTATCAGGGTCTGGGGATATCTCTCCCTGGGTTACTACTACTCCTAAAAATTTAATTTTGGATTGAAATAAATTTACTTTCTCAGGCCGGCATTTTAAATTGCCTTGCCTGAACTTCTCGAACACCTTAGCTAAAGTTGCCAAGTGTTGCTCAGTGTTTTCCCCCACGCATATAATATCATCGACAAAATGAATTATATTCTTTAATCCTCTTAACAGGTGCAATAGGGGTCTACATAACGCGCTTGAACTTGTTTTAAGCCCAAATGGTACTCTCAAGTATTCATAAGATCCATATTCGGATGCTGAAAATGCAGTTTTATGGACATCCTTTTCGGCTATTTTCACTTGGTGGTAGCCTTGGGTAAGGTCCAAAGAAGTAAAAATTTTGTTTTTGCTTGAAATTGAGTCAAGAATTTCGTCTATTCTTGGTAGAGGAAATTTATCGCTAACTACTTGTTTGTTGAGAGCCCTATAATCTACAACGAGCCTAAAATCTCCATTCTTTTTTGGTACTAGGATCACTGGTGCGCTATACGGGCTTATACTTGGGCGTATAATCTCGTTCCTTTCTAATTCATGGATTTTATTTTTTAACCACTCTTTGTGCTTATATGGCACACGATATGGCTGTTTTGCTACGGGATTACCAGTCGTTAAAATTGAATGCTGATAAAATGGGATCAGACCGATATCATTCTCAGATGCAGAAAATACATCCTTAAAATTCCATAATAATTCGCATAACTTTTTCTTAAGTTCCATATCCGTAATATGATCCATTTTAAATTTGTTTAAAAATTGCGATTTAGTCAAAGGATATTCGTTATTTGAAGTTTTAATACCGTTAACTAGGTTTCTTTTTGAATTTTCCCATGTATTTAAATCATTTTCCGTTAAAACCTCGATTTGGACTAAACAAGTCCCCTTTTTAATTGTAATTGTATCGTTTTCATGGTTATTGGTTACCCAAATAAAACCTTCCCCTTGGTCATAAGATATAATTTGTTCCTCGCATGACAGATTTTCGGGTATTTCAGACGGTGTCGCAAACCATATTTCTGATTTGCTAATTATTGGCTCGATCATTTGTGATATTTGAATTTTTTGCATCGTTTTGGGAGGGACTTTTGTTTTCCTTATCGCAAATCCGTAATATTTCTCTTCATTTTCATTGTTTATTAGATTCATACTGGCGCTATGCTGCGCCATTGCGGCATCTTGTGGCGTCACGTTGGGTTTTACTATGTTTTTCCACAATTCCACTATTTTCTTAATTTCATTTGATCTGTACTGTCGCATATCTCCTATTTTTACTTTCGCAGATTCAATGCTGTTATTATTTAAATTTACTTCATTTCTGCGATATCTTTCAGGATAATTGAATAAATTTCCAATTATGCCCTGTCTTTGCGAGACATGAGGTTCAAAATACTTCGACATTATACCATTAGAAATTTTGTTTACTGTTATGTTATCTTCGTAACCTCTGTTACGATTTCTTAAGGTAGAAACTTTTTCCTCCACCTTAGCTGGGTAGACCAACCTCTCGTTGGCTACGTCTAATAGTATTCTATTAGACCTTAGAAAATTTGCCCCTATAATAGCATCATATGGGAGATTATCGCATATAATAAAATTTGTCATGAAGGTTCTGTTGTCTCTTTTTACGTTTAGGCAAATTGACCCTTTTGCATTTAATTTATGGCCTGTAACACTTGTTAAATTGGGATTATTAGGGTTCTTTTGTCGCCTAATGTGCAGAGGCAACATGTTAAATACGCAAGAGTTTATGATATTTACAGTAGCTCCACTGTCAACTAAGGCCGTAAAGTAAACGTTTTCTACACAAAAATCATTAAATATAGGTAACTTGTTAATAATATCACTACAAGAAGGCACTAGTATTGTTTTGGACCTATTAAATATCCCTGGCACCCTCGGGGTCCAACTTATGTTTCTGAGGGGCCTGAAGCGTTTCCCTGAGAATTTATTTCATTTGTCGGTACCTGTAATAGATATTCAGACGTATTAGGTTCCGTAGGCATATTTAAATGATTTACGTCTGCCTGTCTTTGCCATGTATTATTATGGTAGCGTGGATGTCTCGTGTCAGTGCCATTTGCTGGCGTTGACTGCCAGTGCCGTTGGCTTGTAAAATTTTCATTTCTCATCGGCAAATTTTCATGATTTCTATATTGCATTCTCGCATTATATTGACCTTGGCGAGTATTTGGGTTTTCAAACCGGTAATTAATTTGCCTGTTGGGGAAAGGGCTATACAAATTTGGTTGGTACGCATTATAAGGTACTGATTGGCGCAATCCCCCCTGGCTATAGCCTATTGCACGACCGGTGCTAAAATTTGTTCTTCTGAACAAATGGTTACCGTAATTTTGCGTATTACCGACAGCATTTCTTGGTATGGGATTGGTGACGTAGTGGCACTCTCTTGCTATGTGGCCAACACGATTGCAGTTATAGCACCTTATTATTGTAGGGTTAATGGGCTGAAAACGTACTGTTTTCTGCCTAGCGGGTTCTGGCGTTTTGTTTCTTTGTGCTACTGGGGAGTTATCCCTTGAAAAGAAATTGGGGGATGCTTGATCGCCCTTGAAGATTGGGTTCGCGTTTGAGTCGCCTAAGCTATTTATTTTTGCATTACTATGATTAGCAACCATTTTATCAACTTCGATTAATCGTTCTACCTCTTGGACTGCAAGATCCAACGTCTGAATATTCTTGGATATTACTACTCTATATAGTTTCGGGGGTAGCCCTTGCAAAAAGGTATTTAGTATGACTTTTTCATACAGTTGCCCTGAACCACTTCCGTATTTTGCTTCTACAGAAATGCGTATATTATCCAGATATTCCCTTATATTTTGTGAAAAATCAAAGTTCACTACTCCATGTTTTAATTTATTTATTGAACTGGTTTCTATAAATCTCTCTTTGAATGCTTTTAACAAGTCATCAACCGTATTTATTGGCAAGTTGGCGTTATTTCCTATGGTATGTTCGACCTGTTTTAGAAAGGTTAAGGCCTGGCCTCTTAATCGTAGAAGCAGCATGTCTTTAATGCTCCAACGTCTGTTTTTGTTAATTGTACAAACTGGGTCAATTGGATATTAAATTCGTCAATATCTGATTGACCATTGTATTCCGGGATAGATTTTGCAATCTCTATATTTTTGGCGACTAACTTTTGCACTATTAATAACTCACTGATTTCTTCCATCTTTTTTTTTTGCGTTTATATCAACTTAAAATTTTACTTAACCTATTTTGGGGGACTCTATTATCTCCTATGAGATATTCTAAAGGGTTTCCCTGTAGTAGCTTAGCGGCAATAGGCCTAATCAATTTTCTTATATGTCTGTATCTTTCCAAAAATTAAATTTGAATTACAAAGTTTAAATAGCCTAACTAGTTCGCAGTTTTCCTCCAATTTCCGACCGCGCCATTTGTACCATTGAATTGTATTTGTGGTAATGGGAAGATTCGCTACTGTGGTGATAGAGATTTCTCCTATAGCGCCACTTATAGCGCTGGAGATTGTGTCAACTAGGCTAACGACGCTCTCAGTTAATGAGAGAAAATTGAATATGTAGACATACGAGTGTGGCTTCTTCTTTCTTGAGCTATCTGGAGATCAGATTCCTTTGGGAGCATTTACCATGGAGACTGGCGAACTAGTTACCTATTATCGGACTAGACTCAGACATACAGAGAGAAACAAACACATATTAAAAGACAATAGATTTATTGAACTTACATGCTTAGTTGTACAGCAACGGGTCACTTCAAGACAAATAAATGGTGACCGAGATTATTTGCGGTACTAATCGTCTTAAGTCTGAATACATATTGAAATTAAAAAAACACATTTACCCCCACTCCCAAACGCAGTTCTTTCGTCCTGCGCTCTAGGGACTGCCTGCCATTGGCTCAAGCGACCCAAGGACGCAAATCTTCGTCCAATAATCTCTTTAAGATTTTTCAGATGATTCAGGAGTTCACACAGTTTTTTTGCCATTTAAACTTCCTTAGAAATATCGTGCTTAGCATTTTGTTTTTGCTACTAATTATCTTAGCGAAATTCGAACGACTAGCGCCGTTGTCTGACTGAAGCTAGAAATGCAATTTCTCTTTTTGCTGATTATGAATTTAGACTCCTGGAAGCGGTATTTGAACTCAATTAGGGAACGTTTAATTTCTGCCCGAATCATCTTTAGAAGGAAAGAATCTTATATTTTAAATATATGGTATTCTACTGCTGGTGCATTAAAACGTGCTCCAACTTCTCCTTCCCTAAACAATTTTAATCAACGATGATGCCAATCACTTAGAAATAAACTGAAATCACATTTAGGGTTTTTTCCCATCCTGCCAGGGTAAGTATTTTCCCACTGATCACACTTATCAAAATAGAAATTCGAGCATAGATATCTATTAGGATGAGAGTCACAAGTCTCTTCAAGACAGGTATTACAATCCTTAATTTGTACAGCATATCCTTTATGTAATTTACATGGATTGCATAATCTACGTTTTTTCATTATAGTCACCAACTGTGGTACAGTTCTCGCATGATGACCAGTTGTCCAATGTATATAAACATAATGAACATGTGTAGAAAATTTTTTCGATGTTGTCCGTCTCACTGCCAAAAAGAAACTAACTCACAATCAATAAAAAGAATGCCTTCAAGGAGGTGGAGGATTAAACAAGTGATGTCACAAAAACTTATTTATTGCTGTCATTATATGTTCACAAAATGAGTGTCTTACATAAATTTCTAGGTAGGGGTTAAAATCAGAATCACAATGTCATTTTGTTGTGTTTCAATTAATGCATCAATAAATAAAGTAAATGCATTTGGTGCACAACATATAAAATTCATACAATAGTCCAAAGATGGAGAATCATTTTCCATGATAATTTCAAACATTTTTTTAGAGAATATTTTCTTTCGTACAGTTAACATCTGAAATTCAACATTTAGATTAAAACACTTTTCCAATGTTACAAGATTCCGTAAGATCTTCTGTTTCTCAAATCCAACCATTTTCGTTCTTGACACTCCCACTACCTACTAAGACTAAACTAAAAATTATAAGTTTCCACTTTGTGCACACTCTCAGTGCCTATTGGTCCCCCCACTAGGGAGAGAGTGGAGTAAACGATCAACTAGAGTATCTTATCAAAAAAACATTATAAAAACATTTTTATTGACAGAATTGTAATAAAAGAATATATATTCACTCTCTTCACGTTAGGTGAGTCATTCCATTTTCCTCAATGTGCTTCATGATGGCTTTAAATCCATGTTGAAGTCTCGATATATGCATTATATTCACTTTTGCGACGAAATATAATTGTTCATCCGACTTAAATTTACTCAATGATATAACATAACTACCAAACATCTCATCCCACTAAAATGTTAGTCGGCAATCCTTTCCAATTTCAACTGCTACATTGGGAGCTCTTGTCTTCATAACATCACTGTCAACTCCTTCGAGGTGCGATAGTGCAAAACCTCATTTTCAAAATATTTGAATGTTTTTGTTTTCAATTTGAAACGATGTAAACTTATCAAATGTCTATGTGGAACTTAGAAACTAACTCTCCATCAGGTTTTTTGTATCCAAGCAGAAGGCCAGAGTAAAAGCGTTAACGATAAAAACCAAGCTACAATGAAGAACCCCATCTAACATCATAACATTCATATCCACAAAAAAACATTAAAAACATAACACTAAAAAAAGATTATTAAAGTCGTTGATACATGTCATTGGATTATGTGTATGGTTGCATGGATGTTATTGTATGGTTGGTGTTGTGTATTGATGTATAGTTGGTTATGCATATTGATGTACAGTGTTTTTTTTATGTTTATTGTATGGATGCATGGATGTTGTTATATTAGTGGTTATATCTGTAGTTGTATGGTGAATGATAGACCGCTTGTATGGTGGGAGTACTGCCACGTTATGGCAGGGGGACTGCCCCGTTGGAGCGCATAAACCCATACTACTAATACAGAGTAATTGCATACATAAATATGAATTAATTCGGCTAGAAACTAACCTAGCTAGCCTAACCTGAATATGTAAAGGTTTCAGTTATCCGTTGACTCGCCCCGGAATGAATCACGGATTGCCACATTGCGTGGTACTCTTCCGTTCAGATTTTCAGGTAACAAAGCTTTCATATAGAATTTATGGAGCTCCAGAAACATTTTCTGATACCAGAGATTTTTGTCGCGGTTGATATTTTCCACATGGATATCTCCTTTGCCAAAGTAAGCAACGAAAAATTCTAGGTCGAGGTCGTAAGACTTTAGTTGCATCTGAGCTTGATAAAAATAATTATGGTTCCTCTTTAAATTGACGCTGATTTTATTATCCAGGAAAACAGCTTTATTTCTATTAAGTCTTTATTTCTGTTCTTTGGGTTCGGCCAGGACACTTTCTAAGATGAAGAATATCTTTGAAAAATATACGGGAGAGGGGGAGGGTGAAGAAGCCGGATACTATGAATATATATACAACTAAATTAAAAGGAAATTTTTCGGTAATTTTGAAATAAACCTTACCAGAGTCTTAACCAAACCCTAAATAGAACGTAAAATAATAAGGACCACAAGAAACGTCGATACAATACACAGTAAAAACATATATAAGTATAAATTCACGAATTCCAGTAATTTTTTTATACGTGCAGCATATAAAACTAATATTGGAATAATTGAAGCAATGCATGCGGTTTTATTTACCCCTCGACTTACCTAAAATAGGCTCACGGATTGCCATATTACGTGGTATCCATCCACTATTTCGGGTAATGACGCTTTCAAGAAATTCTATCTTTGAAAATTTCGTTCGGAATTAAATTTGGAAGTCTGTTTTTCTTGGGTTTGCCTTGGATACTCGTTCTAAGAAACTGAGTGAAAAAAAACTGAAAGTATGGAGCAACATTAAAACTAAAAAAGAACAGAAATTATTCCATATATGAAGATGTTGCACCCTCCTCAATACTTTGCTCTTTATGCTGAAGTTTTCAGCAGATTTTAAAAAAGCATTCTATACTAATTAAACGACCCTTGTGTTTCAGTAGCCGTTCCTAAAAAATTGTGACAACGGTCAAACTTAAGCGTAAAGAGCAAGGTATTGAGAAGAGGGCATTCCTTCATATATGGAACAATTTCTGTAGGCTTTGAGTTTTAATGTTGATCCTTGCTTTCTATTAAAATTTTTTTTTTGACCGTTTTTCAAATAAGGCCGGTAAATCTGGCTCACCCTCCATGAAAAAATTTCATCTCCCTCACATGAAAATCCTCCGTGGAAATTTACTCGCATGTAAAATACACCCCCCACTCTGCAAAATTCCCTCCAGACTGTTCCATCCTCTCTGAAAATTCCGCAAAATTTCTTGAGGACGATTCCACCAGAAAATTCACCTTAGCATAATTTCATTTGAAAAATACAATAATTTGAAAAATTTGAAAATTCAGAGGTCGAGGCCGAAGGCCTCGATCGAGTCCGTTGATTTTGAATTGAAGTTATCAAGTATTTTGCAGTAGGTTGCATAGGTTGCATCAAGACATGGCTAATTGTGGACAGAGAAAAGCCAAGACAGAGAAAGTCCAAGTAATTATGAGGCAGATGTTAAATGGCTGGGGCACGGGTAAATGACAGGAGTATGCATGGTTTCTCTTATTGGACACATACTTGTTTGTTAGTTTTTTGTAAAGGCATGCCTGCCTAAAGTCTCAGGTATGCTGACCAAGAATTCAAAAATTGACATTGTTCACATGTCTGATTTTCTTCAAAATGACCAAAATTTTCTTTCATTTTAGTCGTTTATTTACTTCTAGTTTTCAAGTAGTTATCCCTCGCCTAGTATATTCTTCCAATTTAGTTCAATTTCCTAGAACAATTGTCCTAGGCAAATCCATAGGAAAACACACTTTCAAATTTGATTTTCAATGACAATTCATTTTACCTGTTTGTTTTCTAGTATTCCACTATCCTCCTCTTATTTTCATTCAAAATAATCAAGCATTTCGTGGTAATGAACTGTAAGTAAGGAGCGAATCGGTTCAATAGTAACTGATACTTTAGAAAATGGAATTTTCATATCAATAGATACATGCAAAGAATCAGCATATTATGGTGACTACAAACACATAAAATTGCTTCATAAAAATGCTTCTTTATAAGCCTGCTAGTGAACCCGATTGAATTGGACATTTTTTTTCCCATACCAGATATTAGTCGGGTTCTGGGGGAGGGTAAATTGATACAGCGGGGGGAATGTCATTATTGTCCGACATGTCTTTCTAGATTCCGGTCAGAATTTAAGTTAAATAATCATATGAAGCATTGTAAGCGTCACGGATGTCAATCTGTGCAAATGGTTAGCGGTGATAGGGCCATCTTGCGATTCAAGAACTTTCAAAATTCACACTCCAACAGAGTGACAAGGTGGCCTTAGACTGCAAAGCCGCCCTCATAGATCTGTATGATCCATTGAATTCAAATCTTGTTAAAAAACATGAGGCCATTGCAGTCTCTTATGCTCACGCACAAAGAGACTCGTGTAATTCCATGCAATTGGTAGAGATAGTTGAGGGATTGGGTGGTGAGGATTGTATGCTCTCAGCCGTGACAGCACTCATAAAAAAAGCAAATAAATCAATATCACAGATGCGAAATACATCCTATCCAATGACTCTATCACCAGAGGACGATTGGGCCATTAAAACTGAAAAAATGTGTTGGGTTTGTAAGGGGGAATTTGTTGAGGGTAATGGAAAAGAGGGAAAGGGGAAAAGGAGGTAAGGGGAAAGGGGGTAAAGGGATGGTCCATGACCACGATCATTTGGGCAGCCCGATTGTATCGCGATTGAGTAATTTTCGTGGAGTGGCCCATCAATCGTGTAATATAAACGTTAGGAAACAATATTTTCTACCTGTTTGTATGCACAATTCCGGCTATGATTTGAAATTTATTTTACCGGCATTGACACGATTGCAACGAGGCGAAGTTGTAGATGGCGCATGGGTAGATGGTTCTTTTTCATGTAATATCATACCCAAATCGTCTGAAAAGCTGCTGCTCTTAGAATTCAAATGGCAAACAATAGATAATTATGAAATGTGCTTGAATAAGATCCGTTTTTTTAGAATCCTTTAGCCTTTTCCCCAAATACATAAACAATTCATTCAAGTACAGAAAAGCGACGATTTTTAGTTTCCCCCTCCTTAAACAACGCCTCATTAAAAAGCACTTACTAGACGGTGATATGTTTGATTTATTAAAGTGGAAGAGAATATACCCGTATGAGGACTACAACTCCACCGCCAGGCTTTTTGAGGAACAATTGCCGTCCATCACTTCGTTCTACGATTCAATTTACGATCGTCAATGCACCACTTTCGACTATGAATTTGCCAAGAGGGTTTGGGCTAAGGGATAGTGTAAAAATGGGTGGGATTTTTGTAGATTGTACCTGGCAAGTGATGTAGTGACGTTGCTGCTGGATATTGTGTGTAAGAACACGGATAAAATCTATGGGGAATTGGGGTTGGATTTGGGTGATTATTTTTCCACTCCTCATTTGGTGATGAATTTAATTCTTAAAATCAGTAAAGAGGAAATAGGCTTGATCACCGACGTGGATCAGCATCTATTTGTAGAGAGATCAATGAGAGGAGGGTTTGTTTTTCATGGAGATCGTATTCTTAAAACTGATCCGACTGGACAAGACACCGGTATAAAGTCGGATGCAGTTTTCTTAGATATGAACTCCCTTTATCCGTCAGCAATGTCTCACTACTCTTTGCCAGCAATAACAAAAGGTTTGGCTGTGATTACATGTTATTTTCGACCCATTCAGCAACAACAAAATGGCTAATAGAAAAAATATATTCGTATGTCCTGATATTGATTGCTATGTTACTGCTCTCCAACCACGACAATTGGGTAATGGAATGGACTATAATAAAGGCCATTCGTCAATGTCGGACTACGGTCTTGGCAGTTGGTTTGCTAAGCTGTTTCGCTCTGCAATACCTCTGGCTAAAAAATATATTACGCCGGTTGCCGCGGATTTTGCATCCTCTACATTACACGATTGGGGGGCTGGTAAAGATTTTAAAGAAAGTATTTCACAATACCTCAGGTCAAGCGCACGATCCCTTGGCGAGCGATTGAAATCACGACAAAGTGAAAAAGGTTTTAAAAGAAGGAGTAACATCTCATAACGCATCAGTCACTACTCAGGTAAGAAGCGAAAGACATCACTCTTGTCAAAGAAGAGTAAGAACAAGAAAAAGAAACCAAGAAGAAAATATTTAGATCAAAAAGGAAATTTCTTTTCCTAGACTGAAATGGCATATCTACCCCACAAGCAATCTCATCCCACTGTCACCACATCTCTAAATCTTTTCAATGCAGAAAGTGTGGATGTCCGTGTAAAACATAGGTACTATGAAAAATTTTATCCACAACAACCCCTCTCTGAAAACATACATTTTCAAATTTATTCCAATGAAGACTACTTCATAGATTTATCATCCACATTTATTGATTTAAAAGTTGCGGTGAGGAAAAAGTCTGACAATTTACCTCCCTCCACCGTCGATGGATTATCCTATGAAAATGGTATACTACACAATATATTTAATCGAATATGTGTCTACATAAATGGAACATTGGTGAGCACTAGCAATAATCTATCAAACTATGCAAGTTACATACAATTTATGTTGATGACTCCAATGTCCTATAAGAAATTGAAAGGTCTGCCAGTGGGCTATGACTAAAGATCTATGTTGATACTGATGGTGAACTCACTTGGGCAGTGAGCAAGGAGTATCATTTAGTTGGTAGACTCAATCATGAAATATTTAATATATCCCAATGGATACCCCCCAATGTTAAAATTGATATAAAGTTACAACTAGCTCCGTCCAATTTCATCTTGAGAAAAACACTTTATGCTGCACCCGATGCCAATGTCAATCTCACCTCGGCAATACTTCATGTGCGAAAGCAACAGGTTATGATTTCTGTTACTTTGGCAATTGAAAAACTAAGAGCCTCTGGAAATAATATCAAACTGCTAGTTCCTCGAACAATCGATAATCAACGTCATATTGCCACTGGTTATAGTACCTACACCGATTGTTCATTGATCAATGGTGAAGTTCCTTCGAATCTTGCCTTGGCTTTTATAAAAGGTGCCAGCGCCATAGGATCGTTTTCTCCACGTGAATTTGAATTGTTTGGACTTTCCTCTCTTGTTTGTAAAGTAAATGGAATTCCTCTCTACAATTTATCCTTTGATAAATCCTATAGGACCCTATATGAATTGACAATACCATCCCTAGATAGAGAATCTCAACTATATGAAAATGGTATAACCGATGCAATGTTCGCAAAAAGTCATGGTATTATTGTTTTGGACTTGTCTGGTACACAAGATATGAGTATTGTCCGAACGGGTACATTACGTTTAGAGTGTACCTTTGACAAACCATTGACAGAGAGTGTAACATTAATCTCACTTAATCAAATTGAAACCTATTGGGAAATTACCCCCAACGGTAGTGTTCTATTAGATCTGGCAACACGAACACCAATCAAATAATTGATGTATTTAACTTGGATCGTTATATGTCCAAATACAAATCCTATTGTATACCCTCAGATTTCCTTGAATATATTCATACTGTTAACAAAACCGTTATCATTGTTAATAGTAGTCCATCTACTGTGCAGACGGGTCATTGGCTATACATCTTTCAAACACCGAGGAATAGAGAATTTTCTAATCCTCTTTGTATATCATATGCATTCTAGACACCGCACATCAAAAACAACATTGAAGGAAGTAGGAAAACAATTATTCAAAATCGGATGCGAGTACAAGATTTATCAACCAAAAGTTGTGCTTTTCATGCATTACTATATTTCATTTTTCGATGTCGTGACTATACTTTCAGGGAATTTCTCAACATTTATGCATACGCTCCTCGTTTGAATGACTTTCTAGTAGGAAATACCCTCTCACACCTGTATAATATTTATTTCAGTGCCCTAAGAATAAAGTGTTTTAAATTTGTTTATTAATAAAATATATATATATGCACTATAAAAAAAGAAGTCTTTTGTCTTCATTGTTTAGATTTCTTCTTCTTCTTCATAGTCATTTAGATCCTCATCGTAGTCGTCATCGACAACGATTAGTGGCGACAGGTCATTGGGATTCAACTTGTACTGATCCTGGCATGCAAAGTCAGAGTCACATTTTCCACAATATAATGTAACTTCATTTTTATTAAATCTCCTTGTGAAGCCAATGATACTATTACGATTCATATTGCAAAAAATCACCTGCTTCTATCTGATTATTTGAAGTAATGTCGCACACAATATTCTCATATGAAGATTCATTTTCTGTAACAGCCCAATAAAAATCAGTAGGTTTTTTATAATCATTACTAACATTGTATTCACAACGAAGACACAAGAACCATACTCTCTTCATGTTTTACAATTGAAACGTGCTACAAATTCTTCTTCCCAATACAATTTAAATCCACGACGATACAAATCCTTAGAAATAAACTGAAGTCACGTTTAGGGTTTTTTCCAATCATGCCAGGGTAAGTATTTTCCCATTGGTCAGAATTATCAAAATGACCGTTGGAGCATAGATATTCATTAGGATGAGTCAAAAGTCTCTTCAAGACAGGTAATACAGTCCTTAATTTGTACAGCATATCCTTTATGCAATTTACACGGATTGCATAATCTACACTTTTCATTATAGTCATCAACTGTAGTACAGTTCTCACATGATGACCAGCTGCCCAATGTATATAAACATAGTGAACATGTATGATACATTTTTTCGATGTTGTCCGTCTCACTGCCAAAAAGATACTGACTCACAATCAATAAAAAGACCATGTCTTCTAGGAGGAGCAGGATTCATAAAGTGTCGTCACAAAAACTTATTTTTTATTGTTTTAAAGAATGAATTCCTAAGTAGTGGTTTAAAGCAGAATCACAATGTCATTGTGTTTCGTTTCAATTAATGCATCAATAAATGGAGTAACTGCATTTGGTTCACAACGCATAAGCTTCATACAATAGTCCAAAGATGGGGAATAAGCTCCCATTATACTGTTAAGCATTTCTAGAGAAAATACTTTCCGTTGAAGAAATAATTCCAGAAAGCCATCATCTAAAACTAAACATTTTTCCAATTTTACTAGATTCCGTATGATCTTCTGTTTCTCAAATCCAATCATTTTCGTTCTTGATACTCCCACTACCAACTATACACTAAAATAACAATTGCAAGTTTCTACTTTGTGCACACTCTCAATGCATATTGGTCACCCCCACTAGCGAGAGTGGAGTAAAAGATCATCTAGAGTATCTAATAAAAAAAAAATCATTATAAAAAGAAAAAAACATTTTTATTGACAGAAATGTAATAAAACAATATATTTTCACTCTCTTCGCGTTAGGTGAGTCAATCCATTTTCCTCAATGCGCTTCATGATAGCCTTAACCCATATTGTAGTCGTGATATATACATTATATTCACTTTTGCGGCAAAACATAATTGTTCATCTGACTTAAATTTACTCAATGATATAACGTATCTGCCAAACATCTCATCCCACTCAGATGTTAGTCGGGAATCCTTTCCAATTTCAACTGCTACATTTGGGGCCCTAGTCTTCACAACATCACTGTCAGCTCCTTCGAGGTGTAATAGTGTGAAAACTACTCATTTTCAAAATATTTGAATGTTTATTTTTCCAATTTGAAACAATGTGAACTAATCAAATTCAATTTATTGACTAAGGTATTACCTCAGTATCAGGGTTTTTATATCCACGCTCAATGCCAGAGTAAACGCGTCCACGCCTATAATCATGCTACAATGAAGAATCATGCTTAACATTAAAACATAAATATCACCCTAAAAAACTATTAAAATAAAAATCCGTATATCCATACACTAAAACATCCATACAAAAAAAAAACATTAAATAAAAGACCAACCATATAACAATACGTATAATCAGTCATAAAGTTACACACATTACAACCATATATCAAAAAACCAAACCATCCCTACAATAAAAATCAAACATCCATACAATAAAACATCCAATATAACACCAATACAATGAACAATAAAAATCCATGACTTCCCGATTGTATCGTGGGAGTAATGTCCGCTTCCATAGATTGACACAATACTGTCCGCTTGGAATGATAGCCCGCTTGTATAGATTACCTATGGGCCAACTTGTATGGATTACCTATGGGCCCGCTTGTAACTGTTACTACATTACTACTAACTCAGAGCAGCACCAAGCAACCTGAGACCAACACAGGTACGCACGATCCTCGTCTATCTCGATCTATTCAAAGCCTATCTCTTTATAATTTGTTAAGAAGCTTTAAATTCCTCTAAATATTTCATTAGGACCTCCTACTACCCCATTCGGGGACAACCTGTTTTTCACTTGACGTTAGATGGTAAGTCGACAAGAACGCTCTTTGGCAATCTGTCATCCTTCACCAACTGCTCACACTAAAGCTAATATACCATAAATTGATAATTACCTCATAATCGTCAGAGAAATAATTTTTGACAATTGTAGACGCCAATGTATTCATTCGCGTACCAATATTTCTATCGTTTTGCAGCCTCTTCATCATGTCTAATCCTAAAAACAGAAAATTATTTTGAGAAAAAAATTCTTTGTTTTTATAAAACTGTTAATAAATACAAAAAAAAAATTCAGCCGCTATTGATCCTAAAACTCTTTATTTATGCGGGGAAATTGTTCAATTTGACTACTTTTCAGCTTGGAACAGAATCAAGGAAAAAAAAAATCAATTGTACAATTATTTATCAATTGTGTATTATAATTGTATATTTAATACATAGGTAATTATGAGACAACGTTCTTGTGTTAGGTGCAATAGCATTACTTTAAGGTTTGATCGAGCTTATAATAAATAAAAATAATAATCAATTAATTAATTTATATCCAATAAGAACTAATATTTATAATTGTTATTAGTTTTATTTTTTTTTTTTTCATAAGTAAAAAAAAAAATCTTAATCTTATCTATAGGTCTATTCTATGTATGTATTGTTTTTCTTTTCTTTTCTCTCAGTAAGCAATTAGTTACGTAAATTTTAATATAAATGCTGCATAATTTTGTTTGACCAGCATTTGTCTAACCACATTGTTATGATAAATGTTATAGTAAAGCTAAGGATATTAAAAAGCGAAAAATCGACAAAACTAACAACAAAACAAAAATGGGAAAATTATAGGAGAAATGCAAGAATTAATGGAATAAGTCCCATAAATCCTGATGGCTCAAGGGACCTAGTCGAAGCCACCTCCCCCCTCCTTGCGTGCCTAAAGAATTAATATTTTCAGTCTTCAGTTGATTGAGCTGAATCAAAGTACATCACTATAAGAACTCCTTTAGCTCACTGTAGCTCAGTGTTGCCAGAAAGTGAAACATAAAACAAGCCTGAGCCTTTGAAAAACATGCCAAAATACGCCCGTCCCTTTGAAAACCAAGACTAGCATCATTGTCAGCTCCTTAAGAGCTAAAATTGCCCAAATTTGTGTATTTCACACGAATTTTCGGTGCTAATGTCAAAAACATTCTGCACGTGTCACGGCTTGCGCCGCGACACGCGCATGGCCCGACTAGTGTAGTTGGATTATTTTTAGATTAGTTTCTTTTTTGCCCGGTTATTTCAACTTAGCACCAAACTTTTGAAACAAACACGGCAAAATGGTGGTCCTTGTTAAATCAAACTTCGCACAAATCTTTCGAAACAAATACGGAAAAATGTGGTTAACACTTTTTGTTAATTCCTCAGCCTTTTACAAAATCCTCATCACTTTGTCCATGACAAAAAAAAAAAAAAAAAAAATGTATTACGAAAGTGCTACAAATTGAAGCTCATGCTACAGTGCTACACATGATGAAATAGTGCGAAAATAGTTCTTTCGTGCAAAAGTCAGAAAACGTTTCGCCCCTAATCTAACTCTTGTTTTACCTTGCTTCCTTACCCTTGGTTCATCCTGCTCTGCTTTAACGGAAGAACAACACTTTACGTGATCCGCCAAATTCATCTGCTTTTAACTGCATGTTTATACGTCATAATGGTTAAACCGCTGTGAACTCTTTTCATTAACCTTATAACTTAATATAGCTTACTCCTACGGATACGCTGGTCTATACTAGTAACAATCACAAGCCGAAGACCTACAATATCTTTGGTTTATTATCGCATAAAACTTTTTGGTACAGTTGCAATACATTATTTAAAGATAACTTCGTAATTAAAGTAAGGCCTGAAAAAGAAACCTGCGAATCGGGTTAATACAAAAAGTCTTAGTAACTGAACCCCAGTGCAAGTGAACCACCGTACAACTGAACCACCGTGCAACTGAACCCTAACTGAACCTTCGTGTAACTCTCAACCACCGTACTTACATAGGGTAAAACACAAGTTTTACATGTTCAACCTTGTTGGAATTGCTTGCTTTTTTTTAAGTCTTTACATAAATTACTGTCAAGATGATTTATAAAAATGCTCTGTTTTGTTGTCACAAAAACAAAGAAAATCGGACGTCATAAAATCTTAAATCCAGATTTATTTCTCTTTTTTATGTCTGTTAATGGGGATTCCCTTCACCCTGTCATTTTCTACGGGTCTAAGCGTTTACCCCCCCCTCTCCCACGGAAAATTTCCCCTCCTCCACACACAGAAACCCCATCACCTGGAAAATATCCCCCACGCGGAAATTATGGTCTTCAAAATTTGAAAATCTTCTTTGAGTAGTGTTACTTTTTTAGTTTAATTGAGAAGTTCTAAGGGAAGTGGAAAAGAGGAATTTATGTGTGAATCTTGCCCCCCCCCCCCCCCCCCCTCTGTGCAAATACTTTCTTCTCATGAAAGATACTCAGAAAACCCCCACAGAAAAAATTTTCGTATGTTACCCAATGACAAATACCATCTGTAAGCAATAGACAAATAAAAAAAACTTAAAAAGGAACTGAAACTTCTGCAATAGGGTTATTTGATTGTTTTGTAGCTAGAAAGAGAGGAAGATATCTCAAAGAGTGCATTTTGATACCAAAACATCTCAGCTCTCATTGAGCCTTCAAATAAATACAGAATTAGCTCTAAGGTAGAGACGACAGGAGGATGTATGTAGAAATTGTTTGATAATCCCCAGGCATTTCTAGTCTTTTTTTTATAAGTCGAAAGTGATTGGAGACTAACCAACCGTAAGAGGTATTTTTTTTTTTTGGGGGGGGGAGATTTTCCACGGGTAGGTATTTTCTGGGAGGAGGGTATTTTCCGTGAGGTATTTTTCTTAAGAGATGTTTTATGCGGGAGGGAGGGGGGCGGGGGTAAACGGCGGCTGTCACCTTCTACATACTGTAATTTTTTTTTTTTACCACTTTGCTTATTTTGTTATTTTCATTTTGTGGTATTTTTCTACGCTCGTAGTTGTTTATCGTTTGGTTTGAAAAAGGTTAATTACCTGCTTCGGTGGAGCCGACACAAAAGCTACTTTCTCTTTGTGTTTGGAAACTCTTGGTTTTGATTTTTTTCTTGCGTAGATGAATCAGGCCTTTCCTGAACGATGAGTAATAAAAATCTCTGCTGAAAATACGGGAACTTTGAGAATTTAGATAACAAAAAAATCACTTTTTGTTGCGCTTTCTTTACTTTAATTGAAAGATTCTTTCGAAAAACAATTTTTCAAATAAAAATAAAGAGCCATATTAAACCAAAGACAAGCATAAATATATTCCTATAATAATTCTAACCCAAAATGATAAGAAATTACTACAAAAAGCAGCATCCCTTCAATAAGAACCATATATTCCCTCAGGGCATAACTTACAACGCCTGCTACTGGCCCCTGGGGGGTTGTGTCGACCCCGTAGTTTTCGTTATATGGTCTTTGAACTATGTTTTTTTACGAAAAGACTATCTCAAAGTTCTTATCGGATGGTTCGAGGAAAAAGGGCGTGGATGGGGGGGGGGCTAGGTGCTCTCCAATCCCTTTTGACTCTTAAAAAGTGAACTATAACTTTCAGTTTCCAATCAAATGAGCCCTCTTTGAAGTTAATATGAGCATCCCTTCCATAAGACCCATATGTGCCCCCAGGGCATATATTACAACCCATGCCCCCGGGCCCTGGGGGTTGTGTCGACACCGAAATTGTTTATGTCATCTTTGAACTATTTTTAACAAAATAGCTATCTCAAAATTTTTATCGGATGCATTTGGGAAAAAAGGGTTTGGGAGGGGGGGGGGGGAGTCTGGTTACCCTCCAATATCTTTTATCTTTTGACACTTAAAAAGTGAACTAGAACTTTCAATCTCCAATCAAATGTGTCCTCTCTGAAGCTTATACGAGCATTCCTTCCATTAGAACCATATATGCCCCCAGGGCAAAACTTATAACCCTTGCCCTGAAGAGTGTGGGGGGAGTGTCCTGCTCAAACATATAATTTCCAGAACTTTCAACTACGTTGAGCAAAATGGCTATATCAAAATTTTTATTGGATGTGTTAGGGGATATGGTGGGCGTGGAAGGGGTGCTAGTTGCCTTCCAATCACTTTCGACTATTAAAAAGGGAACTAGCCATTTACATTTTCTAATCAAATGAGTCCTTTCTGAAGTTTCTCTATGACAACGCTTTCTATAAAAACATTATTTGCCCCCAGGGAACAATTTACAATTCTTGCCCTGAAGGCTGTGGGGGGGGGGTTGATATCCTCAAAACCTAATTTCCTGAATTTTCAACTACATTGAACAAAATGGCTATTTCAAAGTTTTGATTGGATGTTGGGGCCGTCGTGATTGTGTTTGGGGAAAAGGCGGGCGTGAGAGGGGGGGTTAGTTGCCCTCCAATCACTTTCGACTATTAAAAAGGGCACTAGCCCTTTGAATTTCCGATCGAATGAGTCCTTTTTGAAGTTTCTACGACAAAGCTTTCTATAAAATTTATATGCCCCCAGGGCATAACATACAACCCTTGTCCTGAGGGATGTAGAGGAGTGTCCTCCTCAAAAAACATAATTTCTATCTAGAAATCAACTACGCTGAACAAAATGGCTATCTCAAAATTTTGATTGGATGTGTTTTGGGGAACTGGTGGGCGTGGAAGAGGTGTTAGTTGCCGTCCAATCACTTTTGACCCTTAAAAAGGTCACTAGAACTCTCGATTTCTAATCGAATGAGCCCCCTTTGAAATTTCTACGACGACCCCTTCCATATGAAGTGTATCTGAGGAAATTTTTTTTTAACAAAACATTGGAGCCGTATGGCCTTTACTATAGGCAACGCTGTAGCGTGGCCTCTGATATATAGGATATCGCAGTACATGCTAAGTGAAGTTTGGTTAATGCTAATGAAATAAAACAAAATAGGATGAAAATATAATAGTTTAGAAACAAATTTCGGCTACATATTTGCAAATTAGGGGTGGGGGGTAAAGCATAGCATATATTAAATACGCAACCTAACCTAGGTATCTTTTTTCCCCCTAACCCCCCCCCCCCCCCAAAAAAAAAAAAAAAGTTTAAATATTGTAAACGCAGTGACAAACCACGGTCTGCAATCCAATTCTCTATTGAAAGAAACCCGTTTGACTAGTTTCTTAAGCATCTTACCTATATAATATATCGCGTTGGTTCCACCTAATTGACAAGTACCGACATCGCTTATATCCCCTTTCGAAAACCTGCGTGCAAAAATATTTTTGTTCAATTAAAATATCCTCTAAACGTTCCTTAAAAGTTTCACTTTAATACCCTTAGCGTTATTAGTTACAGTAATCATAGTAGTAATATTAGTAGCATATACATAGAGCCTTCTGGCTAGTTCGACGCCCCCCCCCCCCCCCCCCCCCACAACTTATCCTGAAAGGTCTAACTTATTAATGGAAGCTGTTTTTAAGATATTGCTGTGTAACCCTTTTGAGAATGTGCATAAGCATAGTCAATTTCATTCAGTTCAATATCCGCCAAAATATTCCTTGACAGCTTCACCTTAATACCCCTAGCTTGCATATTAGCAGTAGCAGAATTAGTAGCAGTATGCACATAGCACCTTTTATTTTCTTCCACACACCAAACTGTCCCTAGGATATTGCTGATGCGCCCTTTGGAAACCTGTATACAGATGGCGTGATGTGATTCATTTCACCTTCCACCCTCAATATTCCCTGAAAATTCCACCTTCACACCGTTCATTACCGTTAGGTACAGCTGTAATTGTAGTCCCAGTAATAGTATTAGTAGTATTATTAATAGTAATAGCACTAGTGCTAGTAGCAGCAGTAGCATTAACATATTGCCTTTTGGTCAGCTGAAGGCTCCTCTCATCAAGTTCTAGAAGTTTCAACTTATTAAAATCAGCTGTTGCTATCCCATTGCCGATATATCCTTTTGATAACCTATATGTTCATGTAGCTGCTTAATTTTCATCTTAATATTTTTAGCTTACAAGTGGTTGCAATAAAAGTAGCAGTCGAACTAATAGTAGTAGTAGTTGTTGTAGTAGCAGTAGTAGTAAATGTAATTAAAATAGTATAGCATTAGCAGTAGCGTGCACAGGGCCGGATTTAAAGCTTTGACGCTTAAGAACTAAGCGTTTTTGCAGCTCCGTTTTTGCAAGATTTTCGGGTTATTCCAAAAACTTCGGGGCTCATGGAAGCAACTAACAGAACACAACTGATGAGCGAAAAGTGATGAAAGAGAGGGGTAATACCGAACTCTCAACTACCATTCTTGGGAGACAACGTGCAGTTTATAAGTGACCATCGAATTCCTGTGTTGTTTTAAAGTCACTTTTCTGTGAATAGGCAGCGTGGCAGCAGGGTGCACCTGGTGACCACAAATCACATCAGTCCAGTTTTTTTGTCAGGAAAAAATTACTCAGTGATAATTTATTAATCCCCCTGGCATTATGCGCCCCTAGGTCCGGGCCTAGGGACCTAGTAGTAAATCCAGGTCTGAGCGTGCACATATTTCCTTTTGGTGAATGGACTTTTCCCTTTAAGCACTCTCTGAAAGTTCCAATTTAACACACAAATCCCTTTTTGAGATACGGCATTTTGAAAAAATTGCATGCACATAGTGTCTTTTGATTTAGTTGAAGTTCCACCTCAAATACCCCATTCTGTCAAATTTTCAACTTGATATGCGTAGCCTTAATAGTACTAGTTTAATAGTAGCAGAGGTCGTAGTAGGAGCAGTAGTAGTAATAATAGTGCTGAAATTAGTAGTAGTAGCAACAGTAGTAGCAGCAGTATTAATAGCACTAGTAGCAGGTAGATGCCCCAGAAGTTTCATCTTGATACGCTAAGCTGTTCCAAAAAAAAAATTGCTGATACACCTGTATCAGAAATCTGTATGTTATTGCAAGTTACCAATTGTTAAAATTTAAGGTTTTTATACAAGGGATGGTCGAAAAAAAAAACTTTGAAGGAGACTCATTCGACTGGAAATTGAAAATTCAAGTTCAATTTTGAAGAATCAAAGGTAATCAGAGGACAATCAGCCTTTCCTCTTAACCGACATCCCCCCCCCCCCCCAATACATCCGATCAAAATAAAAATAAACGTTTTGTTCAAAATAGTCTGAAGGTCGAATAACCATGCCTTTGGGGTTAACAACTCCACCAGCAATATCTGGGACAAGGGCTGTAAGTTAAGCTAGTTGCTCATTACTAACACATAATGTTCTTGTAGAAAAAATTTGAATGAACTTTGGGGGGGGGGGGCTCATTCGATTGGAAAACAAAATTTCCAATGCACTTTTTAAGAGTTAAAAGTGATCGGATGGCTTCCACCCCCAGCCTATTTTTTCCCAAATATATCCGATCTAAATTTTGAGACGGCCATTTTATTTAAAACAGTTCAAAGGTTAAATAACTATACCATATTTAAATAACTATGGTTCATAACCCTCAGCCTCTGGTGCAAGGGTTGTAAGTTATACAAGTTGCCTATTGTTAACATAAAGTGTTTGTTTTTTTTTATCAAGAAAAGATGGCATGTTTGATCCTATAAATAAAAAAAAAGCATGCAGCATTAAGGTCAAACCTTAGGGAAATGTCAAGAAGAATGCCAAACACAATCAAAAAGCATCTATTGCTTTATTGGTTGTGAAAAGGAAATACCAGGAACATTTTACAATGGCTGATGGTATCAGCCGTCACATTGTTTGGAAAATATTTAGGAGCATCTTCAACTAAATCAAGAGGTACAAAGTGCATCCAGTTTTAAAAGACGTTGTATCTGCAATGTGTCGAGAACAGCTAAGGGTATAAATCTGAGGATATGAAGTTAAAACTTTCAGGGCAAGTTGAAGGAATGTTGAAAAAAAAAGGCTGGAGTGCAACCAGTCCCCCTCCCATGTCCTTTTTAGTTGCAATCTCCTCAAGGACATCTGATCAAAATTTGTTATCTAGATTCACAAAGGTCAAATATTTTCAATACATATTTTTATTACTTAACGTCCAAAAGGTCTGATTCATCTGAAAGACAGAGTAATAAATCAGCTTTAATGGTTTTTGACATCGGATCTTCTTTTTCTTTTGCAAAAAAAAAAAAAATCTTTTTCGTGAATACTTTTGACAAGCGTTTATATCATGAATTTAAGAAACAAACAATTTCAACAAGGTTGAACATGTAAAAATTCTAACTTGTGTTTTTACCCAATGATATTCTGAGTTCAGTGGTTCAGTTGCACGATAGTTCAGTTACACGGTGGTTCAGTTGCACGGTGGTTCAGTTGCACGGTGGTTCAGTTGCACGGTGGTTCAGTCACACGGTGGTTCAGTTGTACGGTGGTTCAGTTGCACGGGGGTGACGTTACACGGGGGTTTAGTTACATGGGGGTTTAGTTATATGGGGGTTCAGTTAAATGGTGTTGAGTTGCACGGGGGTTTAGTTACACGAGGGTTAAGTTAAATGGGCTTCAGTTGCCCGGTGGTTCAGTTACACGGGGCTTCGGTTATACGGGGGTTCAGTTGCACGGTGGTTCAGTTACACTGTGGTTCAGTTACAGGGGTTCAGTTGCTTGGGGTTCAGTTACACGGTGGTTCAGTTACACGCACACCGATAATAGAATAAGTAATTTAGGATAGGTTTTAATAAGTAGGGTAAGTAAGTTATTTAGGATAGGTAGGTATTATGTGTGAATATGAAACGTCATTAAATAGATTATATTTCGTAGATTTGTGTGAACCACTAGGTAGCTTGCATACGAAAATATACAGCATTTATGAGTTTCGCCGCATTTACAGAGGAAGACCTGCCAACTGAACTTGAGATACATAGATGGATGAAACAGAAAGGTAAATAGAAAAGAAAATCTGATAGGCATAGATGCGTCAAGTTCGAAGTTCAAGAAAACAATTTTTGTTAAATTTATAAACTGTGAAGAACTTGAGAACATTTTGGAGCAAAGAAGAAACGGAATGCTCCCATTCGCAACGAAAGAGGGAGAAGTAAAATATATAATTATTGAAAGCTGCAAGGATAGACCTAGATACGCTAAAATCAAATGAGTAGCCTTTGAGATGGAAGGGTCAACAGTGCGAAAAAGCATTGACTGGGTACGGTACAGTGCTACAGTGTAGAAGGGATGCTCACCAGGGAGGTGAATATATAGAAACTTCAAAACAAGATTTACAAATGAAAATGAAAATAGCTAGGAACATTCCATCTTTCGTTTTTGCGGATGGATTACGATTGCGAGTGTGGTACGATGGACAGAAAAGAACGTGCGCCAGCTGAAAACAAGAGGGACATATGGCAGCGGACTGCCCTGTGTCTCCATCAAAACTAGTCACAAATCGAATAGAAGAACGGCAGATAGTAGAACTTGATGATTATGTGTCATTTCCATCCTTAACAAGAGAAATACAACGAAGATTCAAATATGGATAAAGCCTCAAGCAAAGATAAAAACAAATTGAACAAAGAGCAGAGCAAGAATTGCAGAAAATGAGAGAAGAGCTAGAAAAGAAACAAAATGCTGAGACATAAAATAAAGAGGCTACGAAGAAAGAGTTAAAGAAAAAACCTAAAAGGAAGACAGCTGACACAACAGAAAAAACG
This sequence comes from Artemia sinica, assembly GCA_027921565.1. Lineage (NCBI taxonomy): Eukaryota > Metazoa > Arthropoda > Branchiopoda > Anostraca > Artemiidae > Artemia > Artemia sinica. Next base: position 29,039,630 of record CM051262.1, read on the forward strand.
ACGAAGATAGCGAAAAAGAAGAAGAGAACAAAGATATGCGGCTTCGTAGCCAATCTACACCAGGAGTCACAACAAGGGGGGTGAAAAGAAATAAAAAAGACAGTTTAAGAAAAACGAAGAAAAAGAAAAAGAATCTGGAACGTTGAAACGCATTGAAAATATGGAAGCTATGCTGAATAGCATTACACCGGCTCTAACGGTGGCGAGTACGTGGATAATACATTGGGGAACATAGTAGAGGCAGAAAGGAATACGTCAACATCATCTAGTGGCTCAGAAAAAAAAAAAAACAAAAAAGCGAGAATTCGTGATGAAGAAGAGAATGAAACGAAAATAGAATCGGATCCAAAAAACCTAATATATCTCAGTTCAGTGGAAGATGAACAAATGTAAAAAAAAAACTAGTTCCTTACCTTGGCCACATTAAAAGCGTAAAGGCCACACACAGAGACACACACAAAGGGTAAGAAGAGCGTTCCATAGCGAAAATAAGATAATACAGATTGAAAAGATTAAAAAGTATTTTCAGTGTTTGTTCTTAGTTTTAAGAATAGAGGGTAAAAAATAACATTATTTGATAAAAGAACAAGAAATTTAGGATAGGTTTAATAAGTAGGGTGAGTAAGTTGTTTAGGATAGGTAGGTACTATGTGTGAATATCAAACGTCATTAAATAGCGTATATTTCGTAGATTTGCGTGAACCACTAGGTAGCTTGCATACGAAAGCATACAGCATTTATGAGTTTCGCCGCATTTACAGAGGAAGACCTGCCAACTGACCTTGAGATACACAGATGGATGAAACAGAAAGGTAAATAGAAAAGAAAATCTGATAGGCATAGATGCGTCAAGTTCGAAGTTCAAGAAAACAATTTTTTTTTACTTTATAAATTGTGAAGAACTTGAGAACTTTTTGGAGCAAAGAAGAAACGGAATGCTCCCATTTGCAACGACAGATGGAGAAGTAAAATATATAACTATTGAAAGCTGGAAGGACAGACCTAGCTACGTTAAAATCGAAGGAGTACCGTTTGAGATGGAAGGGTCAACAGCGCAAAAAGCATTGACTGGGTACGGTACGGTGCTACAGTGTAGAAGGGATGCTTACCAGGGAGGTGAATATATAGAAACTTCAAAAACAAGATTTACAAATGAAAATGAAAATAGCTAGGAACATTCCATCTTTCGTTTTTTTGGATGGATTACGATTGCAAGTATGGTACGATGGACAGTTAAGAACGTGCGCAAGGTGCAAACAAGAAGGAAATATAGCAGCGGACTGCTTTGTGTCTCTATCAAAACCAGTCAATAGCCAAATAGAAGAACGGCAGATAGTAGAACTTGATGATTATGTGTCATTTCCATCCTTAACAAAAGAAATACAACGAACAGATTCAAGTATGGATAAAGCCTCAAGCAAAGATGAAAGAAAAATTGAACAAAGAGTAGAGCGAGAATTGCAGAAAATGAGAGAAGAGCTAGAAAAAAAAACAAAAGTCTGAGACAGAAAATAAAGAGGCTACGAAGAAAGACTAAAAGGAAGACAGCTGACACAACAGAAAACGACGAAGATAGTGAAAAAGAAGAAGAGAACAAAGATATAGGGCCTCGTAGCCAATCTACACCAGGAATCACAACAAGGGGGATGAAAAGGAATAAAAACAGACAGTTTAAGAAAAACGAAGAAAAAGAAAAAGAATCTGGAACGTTGAAACGCATTGAAAATATGGAAGCTATGCTGAATAGCATTACACACGGCGCTAACGGTGAATGAGTACGTAGATAATACATTTGGAAACATGGTAGAGGCAGAAAGGAATACGTCAACATCGTCTAGTGGCTCAGAAAAAGAGAACAAAAAGTGAGAATTGGTGAGGAAGAAGAGAATGAAACGAGAATAGAATCGGATCAAAAAAACTTATAAGTTTAAATGTAAATGGACAGGAGAAAAGAAAGAGATAGTTGCTTTTAAGAGACTTTCTGATAACGGAAAGTATAGAATTAGCTTTTATACAAGAAAGTGATACTAATAATTTAAAAAGCGTAGAACCCAAATACAAATACACAAAAACACTTGTAATGGCGGCGGTAGTGTAGCATTGGTATATAAACCTCAGTTTGAGCCAGAAAATGTCAGAATCGACGAAGAAGGAAGAATTATCAGTTGCGTGATAAATAGAAGAACATATCTCAATGTTTATGCGCCAACCGGATCCTAAATAAGGAAAACAGAGAACAATATTTCCGGCAAGATATTGCAGCATTTATCCCCAAAACTATTGATGAATTGATATTACTTTGAGATTTTAACTGTGTAACAAGTAAGGAAGATGCCGTAGTCCAAGAAGAGAATATTTACAGAGCATTGGTTGAGCTAATAAATGAACTGGAGCTGGTAGAAGTCTGGGAAGAACTTAAGTAGATAAATAGCTTTACAAGAATCAACTGGGTAGGAAAATACGGAGGGGGAGCAAGACTTGACAGAGTTTATGCATAGAAACTAATGATACAAATTTTGACAAACATGAAACACAAGGTAATGTCTTTCACGGACCACAACGCAGAGTTAGTGACATATAAAAATGAAAAAATTGCAAGGCAGAAGAAAAAAATCTACATGGAAAATGAATACTGATGTCCTAAGAAGTGATGAATGTATGACAAAGATAGGGAAGATATTGAAATCGATGAAGGAAGAGATACCAAGTTGCTACCCGAATACTGGAAACATACGATGAAGTCCAGAATTACGCAAGAGGTAAAGACAATGTCAAAAGAAATATAAAACACGGGCGACGAGTATCTTAAATTTCTTTATAGAATGGCTTATGAACTAAAGAGAGCGATAAATGGAGGAACAAATTCAAATAAGGAATATTCCGAGACTCTACTAGAGATAAGAGAAATTGAACAAAAGCAGAAGCCTATATGATAAGAGCGAAATGTGAGGACCAGATAAGGAAAGAACAACTAACAACAAAACTTATTTGCAAGAGAAAAAGAAAGCAAGAGAAACTAATCTTAAAAGAATTAAAAAGAAAAATGGGGAAACAACTGAGAAAATGGAATATATCCTGGAATAAGTGAAATCCTTCTGCAAGAATGTATTTACAAGAGAGACAAAAGAAGAAAAAGAGAAAGTGGACGAATTCTTTCAGAAGATTGAATATAATCAAGTGACAAAGGAAGAAAATGATACACTAAACGGCTAAATTAACAAAAAAAGAAATAAAGAAAGCTATACTGGAGACAAATAACAATAAAACACCAAGACTTGACGGAATACGAATTTTATAAAAACCATATCGAAGACATCGCAGAGCATCTGACAGATATTTTTCATGAATTACTAAATAATGATGATATCAAGATACGGTATTTAGGGATGATGAAATTATTACCTAAAAAAGTTAGCCCTGAAGACCTCAACAACTGGAAGCCTGTTAATATCACAGGTTGCGACTACATAATTATGTCTAAAGTATATTAGCAAACCGTCTAAACACCGACTAAGTGTAAACCAAAGAGGTCTAGAAACCGGAAAACAGCAGATGTTGGCTAATATAAGAGATGTAATAATACATGCAGGAAGTCGAAAGGAAGAAGAAAATAAAGCACAGGATAAACGAGTTATGATATTAAAAGGCCTTCGATAAAATAAAAAAACAAATTCTAGAATGAATCATGAATTAGTATGGTTTCCATGAGACATTCATAAAATGGATAAATAGGATAATTGAAAAATAGTACAAGTAATATGTGGGAATGGCGATTTTACCGGAGAATTTGAAGCAGAAACTGGTGTGCGACAAGGATGTCCACTGAATCTTTCACTGTTTGAACTGTATTTTTAACCCGTTACTAAAATATCTAGAAAAGAAATAAATGGCATTATAATAGAAGATGTGGCGATGAAGTTGACCAGTTTTGTGGATGATCTGACAACGTACACGGAAACTGAAGAGGATTTCAAAGTGGCCACTCAGTCTATAGATGAATATTGTGACATCTTCAAGCTACAGCTCAATAGAAATAAGTGTGAAATGATATCATTGGGAGACAAAATAGAAGGGGTGTGTGAGGGAATCCCAAAAAGGAAAAAATTAAAATATTGGGTACGTTTTTTCAAAGAAGTTGGAACCAAGCAGAAAGTGAAAACTAGATAAATACGATACAAAAATTCAAAAATACCCTAAGACAAGGATATGGAAGAGGTCTGACTGTTCACCGGAAGGCCCAGTATGTGAGTAATTTATGCTTGCCCAGTTTTTATGGTATCTGTCCTTTGTTTTGCAACCCAAAAAGACACATCTAAAGCAACTTGTGAGTGCAATTTACCAGTACATATGGAATGAAAAATTTCCACCTAAATTAAAAACAGAAATATGTTCATACATAAAAATCATGGAGGTCTTCGGATCATGCCTGTGAATATAAGATGAAAGAACTTTTCATTAGGACAATGTTGGAACAAATGATAAGGAAAAATGAATCATCAACAAGAGCTAGGTATGAAACATGGAAAAGAAAAGAAAAGAAACATCTACCGAAATATAATAAAGCATTCGAAGAAATTTATGAAATAGGAAAATCAGGAATATCACTTGAGATATATGTAAAAATTGTCAAAGAAAGACTAAAGGAATATTATGAAAAAAAAACAGTGTCCTCACTAAAGATAATTGAAAATGGTAGTTTATAGTGAAGAAGAGGTGGACAAAAGTTTCATGCTACTAGAAAGTTGCCTGCTGTCGACAAAAGTTAAAGAATACATGTTTTTCTTTATGCATAATTTGGTAACCACGGAAGAGTCGAAAGTAAAGATGAATATGAGTGGTAGTAATGGACTATGTAAACTATGCGAGAATAAACTAGAAACGCAATGTCACGTAATGTTTGAATGTGAAAAACAAGAAACAAATATAGCAGGACTGAGGAAGTTATTAGCAAGTGTTACAGGTAAAAAAGATGAAGTTAACTTAGAGAGAGCTATGTACCTGAGAATAGATGATGAGGCCTATATGTGGGCAATAGTGTATATAGTATTGCATTTTTTGTTGTTACTCGTGGAAACGGAAATAAAAACAGAAGAAGATGTGATAAATCGTGGAAAAAGGGTAAGGATTACAAAGTGTAAAACAATTGAGGAAGGGTTTGGTCTAAAGTATAAGCGTATAATTTTTGTGCCTTGGTGGGTAAGGATGTGTTGTTAAAAAGGAAAAAACAAAAGGAGAGTTGAGAAAAAGTATAGGGTTGAAAGGATTAAGACGTTAGATTTGTATGATTTCAATTTTGTGGCCAGTATTTAGGTAGAAGATTAGAAAAGGGAGTTTTAAATTTTGCAAAAAAAGACGGAATATAGATTGATGGAATAAATGTAAAATTTAAGTTAAATATTTCGAACTTTTAATGAAGTGCTTAAACTTATAGTTCGATATTTGATTAGAATTTTTATATGGGGTTTAAGATTGATTATATTTTTAGGAAATTTAGAAATAGTCTAGGATTTTGTATGAATTTTTATATAGTACAGATTTGAAGTAATTTTTGTAATGATTGTTTGAATTTAATTTAAATTAGTAGAATTGATTTCAAATGTCGAGTGGGATACAATTCGCCTGGATTGTGAAATATTTGATTTTTGGGAATTGTTTTTTTGAGGATTGTTGTATCTACCCAATAACGCAAGGCCCAGCGAGAGTAGAATCTGATGTATTGGAAAAAAGTATTATGTTTTTTTATTTATGTAAATGTAGTGAAAAGTATTTTAAAGTGTTTAAGGAAAGTGAATGTATGTTAAAGTACAAAAATGTATTTGCGTTGTAAATTTGTATTTTAATGTTATTTTTTATAGGCTTGATGAATGGGAGCAGCCCCTTGGCACCGTGGGTAGCTAGAATGAGAATTTTGAAATTGTTGTATGGTAAATTAATGGTTGGAGAATCGTATGAATGGGGAAACTGTTAAAAAAGTTAATCCTTCTAAGAAAATGGTATATAAAATGTACTAGAGCAAAAAACAAATTATATATGTGATGAATTAAAAAAGTGAAAAGCTATGGAATGTCGAGTAAGAGGTAAGATAGATAGGTAGTAAAGTAATGGGAATAATAATGAATAAGAAAAAAAAGAAAAAAAAAAGGTAAAGAAGAAAAAAAATGTGCAATTTTTCAATTGCATAGCAAAATGTCTCATTTTACTAGAAAAGGGTAGAAATAATTTTACCCTTTTTACAAAGGAAAGTCTTACTGCTCTGGCCCTGGAATCTTACAAATATATCCAGACAATAGGCAACAATAATAACTATTTGAAAGAAATCTAATACAACTGTTTTCTTTTTTGGACAAATAAAGGATTAGGTCTTTGAACCTTTTGTAAGAGCAATAAATGATTGTATTGTTTAAAAGCTATTATCGATAATGTTTCACTTTAAAGTAAAATAATTGAATAAAATCATTGATAAATTTACTTAAAATTTTGAAAATCATAAAAATTATTGATTTTTATAATAGGAAAAAATTACAAAAGAAACTACTAGGACTAAAGCCCTGTAGCAGCGGGCCCCAGGCTCATCTATTACAAGTAAAATAAGTAACTAAAGAAAAGCTCAAAACGTCAAACTAAACAAATTTTGATCTTTTGCCAAAGATGGGTATCATAAAAGTATAAAATATTACAACTACTTCTTCCATTAAACGATTGCTACATCAAGACATCTGATGCAACACATCACCTTTCTTCAAATCTCTTCAAAATGTCACTTTTTATTCCCCCTCATACAGTTACTATTTCCTTTCAATTCTATCTTATAAGCGACGGCACCAATTCTCGGAATTGAAGGTGGGATGACTAAGATTTATTTTTCTACAACTTAAAATTTTTTTGAAAGAATAGGAAGATAAGTCTGAGAACCAAAATTAGAATATTGAAAGCTACAGTGATGACAAGGTTCAAACATGAATCTGGAAAATTGACACTATGAGAAACAAAGAAATATATGCTAGATGTATTCCAGAGATATTAACCACGAATTATTTTAGGTACCCAACTGATCGAGCGTATTTCAAACAGTAGGCTGTACAAGAAGTGTGATTCAATCCCGCTTATAGGGCTATAATAAAAGAAAGAATGAGATGGCTAGACCACATTCTGTGGATGAAGGATGACAGACGCTAAAGATTTTCCTTTTCAGCCAACAGTCTAGGGCTAAACTGAAACCAGGTCGTCTGCAGTTAGGGATGGGAGGATTTCGTAAAGATATTTTTATGGGAAACAAAAACTTTCTTGGAGGGTATAAAGAGGGGACTTTGAATAGAATGGGATGAAAGAGGAGGGGTTGTAGTTGCGTCGGACTGAGGTGGCTTGGTGCTGCGATTAACTGTTTGTAATAGTAGTAGTAGTTGTTGGGACAGGAATTTTTTTCAATGAATTTTAAAAAAAAAAATCATTTTAAAGGAAGAGGGATAAAAACAGGTCATGTATTATTGGCCAAATGTGACGTTTATAATTCGGGGTTTGAAAGTAGAAACAATCGTTACCTCCACACTCCTTAATTTGTAGAAGGACAGAATCTTTTCCTGATCCGAGAGGCGTTGACATCAACATGTTATAAACGCCTTCAAGGACGACCTGAATTACTTCATTATTCTTCACATTTAATAATCGACAGAAAGGCATAACTACACCTGCATCTATTAAAGCTTTCACGTTTAAAGTTTCTTGTTCAAGGTTGTTTTTAGTCAAAGCAGTTACAACCAATGCTGCCTCTTTTTGAGTTTGAAAAACACCCTAAAAGAAAATTAAATATAAGAAATAATTTTTAAAACATTACTTTCCACATTTACAGACTTTTAAGTTACACCCATTTGGTCTTGGTCTGGGACAGTAACTTTGCAAGTAACTATAAAAGGATTCAAATAGTGCAAAACAAAGGGGTGACAGTACTCGCGGGGTTGTACCGATGTTCAGAAACAGTTGCATATTGCAAAAGTTTGGGGCTCTAAATGTTGGACAAAAACGTGACTATCAGCTATCAGTGTTTAAATAAGTTGTCTTCTGAGAACTTCTGGAATTTATCTTCTCATAATTCCGATAATCATGATTATACAACAAGAAAAGTTGACCATATGGTTCATTAAACCCGACAATCAATGATGTCCAATTGCCTTATTATGTGCAACGCTGTTTCAGTGTCAAATGATCCCCTAGATAGTACTGGAGAGTAGAGAAGGGACAATACTTCCACAACATAAATAGGGTGTATACTTGAACTTTTAATCCCTTAAGACGCTGGTATTGAATACCCGCACCTGTTTGTTACGTAATACTATAGAGTGTTTTTTCTTTGATTGTTACGTAATAATGAATTTTTTTCTTCAAGATTACTTTGATTGCTTAACTGTTTAGCATACTCCGGCCGGCATAGCAATCAGTTCTGAGTCTCTAGCAACCAGCAGGTGTTATGATTTTCGTCAAGACACCGGTATTGATATGTACACCTGTTTGTTACGTAATTATTTACTTAGGCAAATACTTTCTTCAAGATTTATTCTGTTGTTACATAATTGTTTACTTTTGCAACTCTTTAAAAACCTAAGGGTGTTGGAAAAACCCTCAGGGCCTGTCAGTCAAGTGGGGAACCTCCGGTGTAACTTAGGATGACTTAATCTTGCGTGACTTGTTTTGTTAGAGCTCAGGGTCCTGCTAGTCAAGTGGGGAGCACCCAATTGTAACTGAGGATGACATTGTGCAAACGTCGGTGTTACGCAATACTTAAGGATATTTTTTTCTCTTCAAGGTGTTTTTTCTTCGAGATTTTTTTCTTCAATTTTTTTAATTGAGGTATTTTTTTTTCAAGATTTTTTACTTCAAGGCATTTTTTCTTCGAGAATAGTTTTTCTTCAAGATTTTTTCTTTTTTTCTTCAATCTTTTTCTTCGGGAATTTTTTTTTTAAATATTTTTGTTCAAGGTGTTTTTCCCCCTCAAGGACTTCCCCAACCAACTGAAGAGACTTTTTTTTATTTTCAGGGAACCTTTATAGTCCCCCGTCAAAGTTTTTTTTGTCCGCTCTAGGAACCGAACGTAAGATCAGAGATTTCCCCAACGAATGGTGCCTTAGACACCCGAACCAACAAACCATTCCTTATATTATGTTCATGGAAATAGATCCTATGTGATAGACTGTTTCCCACTCGGAGAATTCTTTACACAGTTTCCGGATTGATAACCACCATATTGCTTTCTCCGTACCTATGAGAAACATGTTTCTTATCTCCAGAAATATATCCCATGGAAAGGAGAAATTGATTACTGGAAATAGGTTTAGGGGATATTATTGTTATATATTTGACAAACACGTGGATTGTTACACCATAGTTATGTAAATGCTTAGATCGATAACCTCACTTTTGGGTTTCCTCGTTACCAGGGCTACGCTAACAGCACAGGTGAATTATTACGTAGACATAATAGCAAAAAGAGTTTTAACAAAGGCATTGTTGAGGATCAATGAACTCTAAACAAACCCAGACAAGGGGATTTTACAATTCTTGGTGCTATAATCCTGGCATTTTGTAGTAAAGTATATTTGTTGTGGTAGCACAATGGTTGTTACCCTTACCCTTGGAGGGGATATGGGGTGCAGTCCAAAGGGTGATTAAAACTAGGGTAGCGTTTCCTTAGGTTCGGCGTGACTAATATAATGAAACGTGCCTACTGGGGATTGACGAGAAGCTTAAACAACGTTATATATAGAGGTTTGGTATAATATGATCACTTTTATTAAACTTCAACCACAACGGTACAAGGTCAGGCAGTAAATATGCCACTGAGACTATTCGCCCCCACAGAATAAACAGAGCATTAAGATATAATTGTAAATCATAAAACATTTAAGGGAACTCACAATATTCCAAGGTAGTCCTATGTAAGAAGGGACCAGACGCAATCATAGCAATTACAATAGAAAAGTTGCAAGATATAATAAAATGTATCTTTTAAACCTTTGGTCAACCCCGTCTTTCCGGGCCACAGGTGTACATAAGAAAGGAAGTGGTTATTTCTCAATTTCCTTTCAAAGCCTACACATACAAGGACTTGTGGTTGTTTTACAGTTAATTTCGAAACTTTTATCTTAGTAAAAAGCGGTATTTCAAACTTCGTATTTTGTGTCTTAATATTTTTACTAAAATAAATTTCTGACATAATTGGTGATCTTACTACTATCTTCCCACCTTGATACGAATTGTCCCCAACTCTATATATTTTACTATATCTAAAACATTTCCCAATTATACCTATCTACCCTCCCTCCTTATTTCTTCGTAAATTTTTACTCAGAAATATTGCCTATATCCATTACCACATTACGTTATTGTTTAGTGGGCGTGGATTAATTCTTATATCCATATACCTATCAAAAGAATTGTCTTCTGATGCTGATTCGAAATATGTAACGTTTATTAAGTTTAGCTAAACCCATCAAAAGTTACGAGACCAATATTAATTAGTGCATAGGAACTGTGACGTCGTTTAGATCAGACTTTGTTTGGTGTGGGAACCAATTAGGCAAATTAGTAGGGTATCTGCATTTTAGAGGGGCTATTAACCTTACGCTATATATTTTTACTAAGAAAATATTTATACATTATGAGGAAACTTTTGACTTATTCACACGTAAGATTAAGAAAACTGCAAGATTATTAGGATATTAGTGTAGAAATGTTTGCCAGTTTTTTTTTCAAAAGTTAATTCCTTTTTTTTAACTATATTAATTTAATCGATTATTAAACGGCTTGGAGCATTTGCTTGTTCTTCCAATATCAGTTCGCTGCGGTTTTTCAGGGTTAAAGATTCCCATTTTTTTTTTCTTTCTTCCCTGTAATATAGACAAGTCATTCTGTGGTTCCGTATTTGTCCTGAACAAGTAATTTCTGAATTTGACCTCGATTTAGTAGCTTCTTCAAAGCTCTGTAATCTTTGTACTTATTGACGTTTTGCTTTCTGCATCAGCGACTTAGCGACTTCAGCAGCCAAACTCGGCACTGGTGGGTGAGTTTTTTGGATATTTCACTTGTCTCCATAGCTTGTCTTTCAAACTCATTTTCTTTGAGTTTTGATACCCATCTGTTTCTGTAGAAGAGCTGTCTGTTTCACCAATTGTCAGTTGTTTCCTTGTTTTAGCGCGTTTGTTCATCAAACCATTTCTATGTTTTGCTCTTCTTCCAATTTATTTGCTTCTTTTGGTTTATCTTCTTGGGCATTATCATCTTCGTGATAATTGGTGAGTTTCTCTTTTCAACATTTTGGACAAGTGAATATCTTTGTTAATTTTATGGCTTTCTTGAAAAGCTAAATTGTCTTGGGACTTTTCTTCGTCGGTTTCATCACCACTGTCAGATGGGCAGTTGACCTTATTTATTTTTTTCTTTTCGTGGGAGGAGATTTCAGCCAAGAATGGGCCAAATATTCTTTCCTATCCTCCCAACTATTTTGGTCATTAAAAGGTCAAAAATTGACATGGTTTTCTTTTGTATATGGCTGCAACAGTGTCTATTTCTTCTTCATCTGAGGAAAGCGGTTCAGATCTCCATAGTTTCGAGAATAATCCTTTCTTCATTCGGTTATGATCACAGTTTATAGAATTATCCAGTAAGTTTATCGCAGATCATTTCTGGTCTTCATTCTCGGTGCGAACAAAAAGCTCCTTCCACTTATTCATGGATTAGCGAGTTAGTCTGTATGCGTCAATCAATGAGAAATGGTTCGAAATTGTATCATTCATAATTGTGAAAGCAGAAAAAAACTTGGTGAGCCATCCAAGTGGTTTGCAAGTGTCCCCATCTCACAGGTATGACTTAATTTATATACAAATTATGACTTAATCTATTATTTACAAACAGTGGACTCAACTGATGGGCCTATGTAGGATTTTATAAAAAAGGGGGCGGGGGGGTTGATGAAATTTTGTGAAAATAAGGAATTTTTTTCTTCGAATAACTGGTGTAAATAGGTGTGATGGTTTCAGGGGCGGATCCAGGATTTTTTTAGGGGGTGTGGGGGGGGCGCAAAATAGGTTGATCCGATAAACTTACGTTAGGAGCAGTTTAATTAATGCAAACTTGCGTTAATTAGGTAAATTACACTACTTTAGACTACTACAGGGGGCACCCCTCGCCCCCCCCCTCTGGATCCGCCACTGGATGGTTTATCATTTTTTTTCACGTCGTGATGTTTTTATTTTCTACGATATTTATTTTCTAGATTGAGACTACTTTCGTTTTCAATCAATGTTTTCGTATGAAATAGGCAGACCTTTCCTGAACTTTAAACAATAAAAACTCTCTGTTTGAAAATCTTTGCACTTTGTTAATTTAGATAGCGATAAGGGTTCCTGATTGAGACCAATTTTAGGACTTGGGTTCTATTATTGGTTGCTGTGGTAAAAGTTGCCACAATAGTCCTATCCAAGAAAATACCAAACGTCTGTTAAGAAGTGTTTTTTCGTAAAATTCTTAGGGAATTTTCAGAAAATTAAAGGACATCACACATTTTAGTGGCATATCCAAAATTTTACGGGGCTTTATGCCAGAAAAGCTCCTATTATAGAATATTCTTCCAGTTTGTATATATACAAAGTTTGTATATATACAGTTTTTTATATATATATATATATATATATATATATAGATATATTATATATATATATATATATATATATATATATATTATATATAGTATATATATATATATATATATATATATATATATATATATATATATATAGTATATATATATATATATATTATATAATATATATATATATATATATATATATATATATATATATATATATATATATCTATATATATATATATATATATACCTATATATAATATATATATATATATATAAGTAGAGTAGGAAGTACTATTTTGCCGCCTTTACGTTCCTTCCGGTTTTTCTGGTAGGTAAACAGGTCATTACACTCGGTCATTACACTCTTTGTCAAGAGGATTTACGCAATTTCAAAGTTCAGTGTCTTTTTTTAGTGGTAAACCAAAAAACCGAATGAAGTCCATAGCACTTTGCAGAAACCCGTGAATGTAGGACTGAAAGTCCAATTTACTAATCAAGCTAGTGTGACCGCCATTTTTTGATCTGGTTAAGTGGGTATAATCTGGTTTGGTTTGCTATTGCGAGAGGACTCAAGCGATTTCTTTCTTTGTCAAGAGATTTACGTAATTAATTAAACCTGTATTATACAAACAGCGTGTCTTCTTGTTTCGAGTTTTTAACGGGCAAGTTTTTTTGATAACTTTGATAGGTGATTAGGATTTGAATAAAAAAAAGGGTAATTAGTAATTGGAAAATTTTTTAATGCTTTTACAATCGGAGATGTTTGATTAACCATTGCAAAAAAGGGGTAATGGGATATGCAAGCATTTGCAAAAAGGGGTAATTAATGTTGAAAAGGGTAATTACTTCTTTAGTTTACGAGATTTGCGAATTTTTTGCGAAAAGATATTTGCGTAAAGGTATTGCAATGGTTAAGAATGGGTCATTACACCTTTTTTGCCAAGAGGAATGAGTATAATACATGTTTATTTTTATTTTTTTAACTGGTATTTTTTCAATGAAGTCTATAGCACTTTGCAGAAACCCGTGAATGTAGGACTGAAAGTCCAATTACTAATCAAGCTAGTGTGACCGCCATTTTTTGATCTGGTTAAGTGGGTATAATCTGGTTTGGTTTGCTATTGCGAGAGGACTCAAGCGATTTCTTTCTTACAGGGTTTCAGTTATACAGGGGTTCAGTTACATGGGGTTGGTGGTTGTTATAATACACAAGTTCTATTTGAACAGTGTTGTGTGAGATCCCCTACCACACCCCCAAAGGACTCCGATCCCCCCATCCCGTGTATTAGCGAAGTTACTCTGTGGTCGTTATAATACACAAGCTTTAGTTTACGAGATTTGGGGACTTGAGTTGCACGAGAGTTCAGTTACAATACGGATTCAGTTACACGGGGTTTAGTTAAATTTTCAGCTAGTGTGACCGCCATTTTTTTGATCTGGTTAAGTGGGTATAATCTGGTTTGGTTTGCTATAGCGAAGTTACTCTGTGGTCGTTATAAATACACAAGCTTTAGTTTACGAGATTTGGGGACTTGAGTTGCACGAGAGTTCAGTTACATATACGGATTTCAGTTACACGGGGGTTTAGTTAAATTTTTAGCTAGTGTGACCGCCATTTTTTGATCTGGTTAAGTGGGTATAATCTGGTTTGGTTTGCTATTGCGAGAGGACTCAAGCGATTTCTTTCTTGCTAGTGTGACCGCCCATTTTTGATCTGGTTAAGTGGGTATAATCTGGTTTGGTTTGCTATTGCGAGAGGACTCAAGGCGATTTCTTTCTTACAGGGTTCAGTTATACAGGGGGTTCAGTTACATGGGTTGGTGGTTGTTATAATACACAAGTTCTATTTGAACAGTGTTGTGAGATCCCCTACCACACCTCCAAAGGACTCCGATCCCCCCATCCCGTGTATTAGCGAAGTTACTCTGTGGTCGTTATAATACACAAGCTTTAGTTTACGAGATTTGGGGACTTGAGTTGCACGAGAGTTCAGTTACATACGGATTCAGTTACACGGGGGTTTAGTTAAATTTTCAGCTAGTGTGACCGTCATTTTTTGATCTGGTTAAGTGGGTATAATCTGGTTTGGTTTGCTATTGCGAGAGGACTCAAGCGATTTCTTTCTTACGGGGTTTCAGTTATACAGGGGTTCAATTACATGGGGTTGGTGGTTGTTATAATACACAAGTTCTATTTGAACAGTGTTGTGAGATCCCCTACCACACCCCCAAAGGACTCCGATCCCCCCATCCCGTGTATTAGCGAAGTTACTCTGTGGTCGTTATAATACACAAGCTTTAGTTTACGAGATTTGGGGACTTGAGTTGCACGAGAGTTCAGTTACATACGGATTCAGTTACACGGGAGTTTAGTTAAATTTTCAGCTAGTGTGACCGCCATTTTTTGATCTGGTTTAAGTGGGTATAATCTGGTTTGGTTTGCTATTGCGAGAGGACTCAAGCGATTTCTTCTTACGGGGTTTCAGTTATACAGGGGTTCAGTTACATGGGGTTGGTGGTTGTTATAATACACAAGTTCTATTGAACAGTGTTGTGAGATCCCCTACCACGCCTCCAAAGGACTCCGATCCCCCCATCCTGTGTATTAGCGAAGTTACTCTGTGCTCGTTATAATACACAAGCTTTAGTTTACGAGATTTTGGGGACTTGGTTGCACGAGAGTTCAGTTACATACGGATTCAGTTACACGGGGGGTTTAGTTAAATCTTCGTCTGAAAAATAGGAGTTCACACTTAAAAAAGTAAGAGCTTTACGGGATTGAGAGACTCAGTTGCCGGATTCCGTGTGATTTTTGTTCTTTTTTTCAGTAAAGACACTCGATATCCTAAAAGTGTTTAATTCAAACTTTTTTAAAACTTCAAAATTTTTCAACTTTATTTATTTTTTTTCTTTTTGTACATAACTTAAAATGTCAAAATATGCTTACAGTTCTAACAATTGCACTCTGTGATTGGTCAGTGACACGATGTGACTTTCCCACTGGTATTCTATGACCGGTTATTGACACTACCTAATCTATTGCATGTATTAAATCAGTATTTTTTACGCAGTGGAACGATAAACACATAAGTCATATATTTAAAAAAAAGTGAAGATGGAGCATTTTAATAAAGTGTGTTTACATAACAAGGTTATTGTAGCATTGAAATGCTGACAAAGAGAATATTTTAAACTTTGAAACAAGTACAGGTGGTAGCACTATTGAATGTATGCATGCATTGTCATGACAGTAAGGAATTAAATTTCTTTGGAATACCGAAAAAATTCAACTCTTATGTTGGTGCATTGTTATGCAGTAAGAATTAAACTTCAAGAGATGATTGCATCAAAGAGAATGGACAACGTCCTTGCATGCATCTGTCAATGCAGGTAAGGAATAAAAATCAAAATACCGAAAAAGTCAACGTCAATCTTATGTTGGTGGTTATGCGAGATTGAGATCTCCAGAGATGATTGCACTCAAAGAGAATGCCAACATAAAAATAATCATTGATGATAGAGGACAACTCCTTGCTACTGTTGCAGGTAACACATTACCTACTGATACATCCAATCGTCACCTTTCGGGTATTAGCATTCAACGGAAGATCAATAAAAAGAAAGGCCTACTCTTCTACTAATATCGTAAACCATATCTTGTCTACGTGTCGAAACTGTTACCTGTGTAAAAATAATGTGATAATAGACAGTGAAATTGCCAGAAAAATAAAAAGGGCATTGTCAGAAAATATCACGATGGAATATAAAGATGAATCGATGAAAAACAAAGCCCAGCAAACGTTACTGCCATTGATCAAACAGTCATGAACCAAATAATACCAAAGACGAAAAGCATATTGAGCCTGTTGATGAGACACCAGTAAAAATTGTGTATGACTCAAAATGGAATAATGATTATTCTACTGATTACGAACTAAGAGAAGACAATAGCTATAATATCAAGAGAGAACATGGTGAACTATTTTATGGAACAGATTCAAAATGTCCAAAGTTAATCACTGATATTAATAATGTATCATAATATATTTTTTGTATTAATATTCTACATAGCATTATTTCATTAAAAATATATTATGCATTACATTGTTATGTGTTCATTATTTTTAGAGTAAGCTAGCATATCAAACGTTTAGAATGTCTAATAAAACGTCGGAGATGTAAGAAAGGAATTTGCATACATCTATTGTCAGACACATGGGAACAAATTCTTTCTTGAATTCGCCTCCTGGATAAATAAAAAAAGACATTTCATTCAAGAAATTATGACGAAACTCTAAGTAAGCAACAAACTCTTTCTTGAAGTTACCTCATGGATACACAATGCAGAAATTTCATTTAAGAAATTATCAAAATTGTAAGTAAGTAGCAAATTCTTTCAAAAATATGTTTAATACGCTTAAGCAATAAATATCTTTAAGCTTAACCAGTCTTTATTCTTTAGAATAGTTTTATTCATTTCATTAAATTATGAAGAAATTGTAAGTAAGTAACAATAGCTTTCTTGAATTCGCTTCCTGGACACAATACAGATATTTAATTCAGAAATCATAATAAAATCGCAAGTAAGTAATAAAGTCTTTATTGTTTTCACCTATTGGATACACAATACTGAAATTTCATTCAAGAAATTATGAAGGAATTGTAAATAGGTAACACACTCATGTTACCTCATGGATACACAATGCAGAAATTTAATTTAAGAAATTATCAAAAATTTTAAGTAAGTAGCAAATTCTTTCTTGAATTCGCCTCCTAGGTAAATAAAAAAGACAGTTCATTAAAGAAATTATGAAAAAAATTGTAAGTAAGTAGCAAATTCTTTCTTGAATTCACCTGCTGGATAAACAAAAAAGACATTTCGTCCGAGAAATTATGACAAATTCCAAGTAAGTAACAAACTCTTTAATGTTTTTCTTGACTTAGATACACGATGTAGAAATTTAATTCAAGAAATTATGAAAAAATTCTCAGTAAGTAACAATTTCTTTCTTGAAGTCAACTCTTGGATACACAATACGGAAATTTCATTTAAGAAATTATGAAAAAAAAAACAATTTCTTTCTTGAAGTCAACTCTTGGATACACAATACGGAAATTTCATTCAAGAAATTATGAAAATATTTGTAAGTAAGTAACAAACTCTTTTTGTTTTTCACCTCTTGGATATACAGTACAGATACTTCATTCAAGAAATTATGAAAAAACCGCAAGTAAGTAACTTTTTTTTCTCTTTATCAAAACAATTTTCACTTAGCTACACGATGTAGAAATTTAATTCAAGAAATTAGGAAAAATTCTCAGTAAGTAAACAATTTCTTTCTTAAAGTCAACTCATGGATACACAATACGGAAATTTCATTCAAGAATTTCATGACTTAGATACACGATGTAGAAATTTGATTCAAGAAATTATGAAAAATTCTCAGTAAGTAACAATTTCTTTCTTGAAGTCATCTCTTGGATACACAATACGGAAATTTCATTCAAGAAATTATGAAAATATTTGTAAGTAAGTAACAAACTCTTTATTGATTTCACCTCTTGGATATACAGTACAGATACTTCATTCAAGAAATTATGAAAAAATCGCAAGTAAGTAACTTTCTTTCTCTTTATCACAAACAATTTTCACTTAGCTAAATGATGTAGAAATTTAATTCAAGAAATTATTGAAAAATTCTCAGTAAGTAACAATTTCTTTCTTGAAGTCAACTCTTGGATACGCAATACGGAAATTTCATTCAAGAAATTATGAAAAAATTGTAACTAAGTAGCAAATTCTTTCTTGAATTTACCTGTTGGACAAACAAAAAAGACATTTCGTTCAAGAAATTATGACAAAATTCTAAGTAAGTAACAAACTCTTTATTGTTTTCACGAGTTAGATATACGACGTAGAAATTAAATTCAAGAAATTATGAAAAAATTCTCAGTCTAAGTAGCAAATTCTTTCTTGAATTCACCTGTTGGATAAACAAAAAAACATTTCGTTCAAGAAATTATGACAAAATTCTAAGTAAGTAACAAACTTTATTGTTTTCACGAGTTAGATATACGATGTAGAAATTAAATTCATGAAATTATGAAAAAATTCTCAGTAAGTAACCATTTCTTTCTTGAAGTCAACTCTTGGATACACATACGGAAATTTTCATTCAGAAATTATGAAAATATTTGTAAGTAAGTAACAAACTCTTTATTAATTTCACCTCTTGGATATACAGTACAGATACTTCATTCAAGAAATTATGAAAAAATCGCAAGTAAGTAGCTTTTTTTTTTCTCTTTATCACAAACAATTTTCACTTAGCTACGCGATGTAGAAATTTAATTCAAGAAATTATGAAAAAATTCTCAGTAAGTAACAATCTCTTTCTTGAAGTCAACTCTTGGATACACACACCATACGGAAATTTCATTCAAGAAATTATAAAAAGTATTTGTAAGTAAGTAACAAGCTCTTTATTGATTTCACCTCTTGAATATACAGTACAGATACTTCATTCAAGAAACGTGATTAAACACGTTTCTGAAACTACATGCTATTTGTATGCCTTTCCTTGGCACCTTTCCAAACGAGCGGGGATTCCCCACTGGTTTCCTACACATTGCAAAAAGTGAGCAGTACGAAAACTCCACGTTTTTCAACCAGACTGGTTTTTTAGGGACCCAATCAGGAGAGATATGCAAAGTGGAGTTTTCGTACTGCTCACTTTTTTGCAATGTGTAGGAAACCAGTGGGAATCCCCCGCTCGTTTAGGAAAGGTGCCAAGGAAAGGCATACAAATAGCATGTAGTTTCAGAACGTGTTTAA
Organism: Artemia sinica; assembly: GCA_027921565.1. Classification (NCBI taxonomy): domain Eukaryota; kingdom Metazoa; phylum Arthropoda; class Branchiopoda; order Anostraca; family Artemiidae; genus Artemia; species Artemia sinica. Next base: position 29,059,101 of record CM051262.1, read on the forward strand.
TCACGTTTCTTGAATGAAGTATCTGTACTGTATATTCAAGAGTGAAATCAATAAAGAGCTTGTTACTTACTTACAAATACTTTTTATAATTTCTTTGAATGAAATTTCCGTATTGTGTGTATCCAAGAGTTGACTTCAAGAAAGAGATTGTTACTTACTGAGAATTTTTTTCATAATTTCTTGAATTAAATTTCTACATCGCGTAGCTAAGTGAAAATTGTTTGTGATAAAGAGAAAAAAAAAGCTACTTACTTGCGATTTTTTCATAATTTCTTGAATGAAAGTATCTGTACTGTATATCCAAGAGGTGAAATTAATAAAGAGTTTGTTACTTACTTACAAATATTTTCATAATTTCTTGAATGAAATTTCCGTATTGTGTATCCAAGAGTTGACTTCAAGAAAGAAATGGTTACATTACTGAGAATTTTTTCATAATTTCATGAATTTAATTTCTACATCGTATATCTAACTCGTGAAAACAATAAAGTTTGTTACTTACTTAGAATTTTGTCATAATTTCTTGAACGAAATGTTTTTTTGTTTATCCAACAGGTGAATTCAAAAGAATTTGCTACTTAGACTGAGAATTTTTTCATAATTTCTTGAATTTAATTTCTACGTCGTATATATCTAACTCGTGAAAACAATAAAGAGTTTGTTACTTACTTAGAATTTTGTCATAATTTCTTGAACGAAATGTCTTTTTTGTTTGTCCAACAGGTAAATTCAAGAAAGAATTTGCTACTTAGTTTACAATTTTTTCTTAATTTCTTGAATGAAATTTCCGTATTGCGTATCCAAGAGTTGACTTCAAGAAAGAAATTGTTACTTACTGAGAATTTTTCAATAATTTCTTGAATTAAATTTCTACATCATTTAGCTAAGTGAAATTGTTTGTGATAAAGAGAAAGAAAGTTACTTACTTGCGATTTTTTCATAATTTCTTGAATGAAGTATCTGTACTGTATATCCAAGAGGTGAAATCAATAAAGAGTTTGTTACTTACTTACAAATATTTAATAATTTCTTGAATGAAATTTCCGTATTGTGTATCCAAGAGATGACTTCAAGAAAGAAATTGTTACTTACTGAGAGTTTTTCATAATTTCTTGAATCAAATTTCTACATCGTGTATCTAAGTCATGAAATTCTTGAATGAAATTTCCGTATTGTGTATCCATGAGTTGACTTTAGAAAGAAATTGTTACTTACTGAGAATTTTTTCCTAATTTCTTGAATTAAATTTCTACATCGTGTAGCTAAGTGAAAATTGTTTTGATAAAGAGAAAAAAAAAGTTACTTACTTGCGGTTTTTTCATAATTTCTTGAATGAAGTATCTGTACTGTATATCCAAGGTGAAAACAAAAAGAGTTTGTTACTTACTTACAAATATTTTCATAATTTCTTGAATGAAATTTCCGTATTGTGTATCCAAGAGTTGACTTCAAGAAAGAAATTGTTTTTTTTTCATAATTTCTTAAATGAAATTTCCGTATTGTGTATCCAAGAGTTGACTTCAAGAAAGAAATTGTTACTTACTGAGAATTTTTTCATAATTTCTTGAATTAAATTTCTACATCGTGTATCTAAGTCAAGAAAACATTAAAGAGTTTGTTACTTACTTGGAATTTTGTCATAATTTCTCGGACGAAATGTCTTTTTGTTTATCCAGCAGGTGAATTCAAGAAAGAATTTGCTACTTACTTACAATTTTTTCATAATTTCTTTAATGAACTGTCTTTTTTATTTACCCAGGAGGCGAATTCAAGAAAGAATTTGCTACTTACTTAAAATTTTTGATAATTTCTTAAATGAAATTTCTGCATTGTGTATCCATGAGGTAACATGAGTGTGTTACCTATTTACAATTCCTTCATAATTTCTTGAATGATAAATTTCAGTATTGTGTATCCAATAGGTGAAAACAATAAAGACTTTATTACTTACTTGCGATTTTATTATGATTTCTTGAATTAAATATCTGTATTGTGTCCAGGAAGCGAATTCAAGAAAGCTATTGTTACTTACTTACAATTTCTTCATAATTTAATGAAATGAATAAAACTATTCTAAAGAATAAAGACTGGTTAAGCTTAAAGATATTTATTGCTTAAGCGTATTAACATATTTTTGAAAGAATTTGCTACTTACTTACAATTTTTGATAATTTCTTAAATGAAATTTCTGCATTGTGTATCCATGAGGTAACTTCAAGAAAGAGTTTGTTGCTTACTTAGAGTTTCGTCATAATTTCTTGAATGAAATGTCTTTTTTATTTATCCAGGAGGCGAATTCAAGAAAAGAATTTGTTCCCATGTGTCTGACAATAGATGTATGCAAATTCCTTTTCTTACATCTCCGACGTTTTATTAGACATTCTAAACGTTTGATATGCTAGCTTACTCTTAAAATAATGAACACATAACAATGTAATGCATAATATATTTTTAATGAATAATGCTATGTAGAATATTAATACAAAAAATATATTACGATACATTATTAATATCAGTGATTAACTTTGGACATTTTGAATCTGTTCCATAAAATAGTTCACCATGTTTCTCTCTTGATATTATAGCTATTGTCTTCTCTTAGTTCGTAATCAGTAGAATAATCATTATTCCATTTTGAGTCATACACAATTTTTACTGGTGTCTCATCACAGGCTCAATATGCTTTTCGTCTTTGGTATTATTTGGTTCAAGGGACTGTTTGATCAATGGCAGTAACGTTTGCTGGTGCTTTGTTTTTCATCGATTCATCTTTATATTCCATCGTGATATTTTCTGACAATGCCCTTTTTTATTTTTCTGGCAATTTCACTGTCTATTATCACATTATTTTTACACAGGTAACAGTTTCGACACGTAGACAAGATATGGTTTTACGATATTAGTAGAAGAGTAGGCCTTTCTTTTATTGATCTTCCGTTGAATGCTAATACCCGAAAGGTGACGATTGGATGTATCAGTAGGTAATGTGTTACCTGCAACAGTAGCAAGGAGTTGTCCTCTATCATCAATGATTATTTTTATGTTGGCATTCTCTTTGAGTGGCAATCATCTCCGGAGATCTCAATCTCGCATAAACCACCAACATAAGAGTTGAATTTTTTCGGTATTCCAAAGAAATTTAATTCCTTACTGTCATGACAATGCATGCATACATTTCCAATAGTGCTACCACCTGTACTTGTTTCAAAGTTTAAATACTTCTCTTTGTCAGCATTCAATGCTACAATAACCTTGTTATGTAAACACACTTTAATTAAAATGCTCCATCTTCACTTTTTTTTTAAAGATATGACTTATGTGTTTATCGTTCCACTGCGTAAAAAATACTGATTTAATACATGCAATAGATTAGGTAGTGTCAATAACCGGTCATAGAATACCAGTGGGAAAGTCACATCGTGTCACTGACCAATCACAGAGTGCAATTGTTAGAACTGTAAGCATATTTTTGACATTTTAAGTTATGTACAAAAAAGAAAAAAAATAAATAAGTTGAAAAATTTTTGAAGTTTTAAAAAAGTTTGAATTAAACACTTTTAGGATATCGAGTGTCTTTACTGAAAAGAACAAAAATCACACGGAATCCGGCAACTGAGTCTCTCAATCCCCGTAAAGCTCTTACTTTTTTAAGTGTGAACTCCTATTTTTCAGACGAAGATTTAACTAAACCCCCGTGTAACTGAATCCGTATGTAACTGAACTCTCGTGCAACTCAAGTCCCCAAATCTCGTAAACTAAAGCTTGTGTATTATAACGAGCACAGAGTAAAAAAACTTCGCTAATACACAGGATGGGGGGATCGGAGTCCTTTGGAGGCGTGGTAGGGGATCTCACAACACTGTTCAATAGAACTTGTGTATTATAACAACCACCAACCCCATGTAACTGAACCCCTGTATAACTGAAAAACCCCGTAAGAAAGAAATCGCTTGAGTCCTCTCGCAATAGCAAACCAAACCAGATTATACCCACTTAACCAGATCAAAAATGGCGGTCACACTAGCTGAAAAATTTAACTAAACTCCCGTGTAACTGAATCCGTATGTAACTGAACTCTCGTGCAACTCAAGTCCCCAAATCTCGTAAACTAAAGCTTGTGTATTATAACGACCACAGAGTAACTTCGCTAATACACAGGATGGGGGATCGGAGTCCTTTGGGGGTGTGGTAGGGGATCTCACAACACTGTTCAAATAGAACTTGTGTATTATAACAACCACCAACCCCATGTAATTGAACCCCTGTATAACTGAAACCCCGTAAGAAAGAAATCGCTTGAGTCCTCTCGCAATAGCAAACCAAACCCAGATTATACCCACTTAACCAGATCAAAAAATGACGGTCACACTAGCTGAAAATTTAACTAAACCCCCGTGTAACTGAATCCGTATGTAACTGAACTCTCGTGCAACTCAAGTCCCCAAATCTCGTAAACTAAAGCTTGTGTATTATAACGACCACAGAGTAACTTCGCTAATACACGGGATGGGGGATCGGAGTCCTTTGGAGGTGTGGTAGGGGATCTCACAACACTGTTCAAATAGAACTTGTGTATTATAACAACCACCAACCCCATGTAACTGAACCCCTGTATAACTGAAAACCCTGTAAGAAAGAAATCGCCTTGAGTATCCTCTCGCAATAGCAAACCAAACCAGATTATACCCACTTAACCAGATCAAAAATGGCGGTCACACTAGCAAGAAAGAAATCGCTTGAGTCCTCTCGCAATAGCAAACCAAACCAGATTATACCCACTTAACCAGATCAAAAAATGGCGGTCACACTAGCTAAAAATTTAACTAAACCCCCGTGTAACTGAAATCCGTATGTAACTGAACTCTCGTGTAACTCAAGTCCCCAAATCTCGTAAACTAAAGCTTGTGTATTATAACGACCACAGAGTAACTTCGCTATAGCAAACCAAACCAGATTATACCCACTTAACCAGATCAAAAAAATGGCGGTCACACTAGCTGAAAATTTAAACTAAAACCCCGTGTACTGAATCCGTATGTAACTGAACTCTCGTGCAACTCAAGTCCCAAATCTCGTAAAACTAAAGCTTGTGTATTATAACGACCACAGAGTAACTTCGCTAATACACGGGATGGGGGGATCGGAGTCCTTTGGGGGTGTGGTAGGGGATCTCACAACACTGTTCAAATAGAACTTGTGTATTATAACACCACCAACCCCATGTAACTGAACCCCTGTATAACTGAAACCCTGTAAGAAAGAAATCGCTTGAGTCCTCTCGCAATAGCAAACCAAACCAGATTATACCCACTTAACCAGATCAAAAAAATGGCGGTCACACCAGCTTGATTAGTAATTGGACTTTCAGTCCTACATTCACGGGTTTCTGCAAAGTGCTATAGACTTCATTGAAAAAATACCAGTTTAAAAAAAAA
>CM051262.1:29067035-29090611 GCA_027921565.1 Artemia sinica
CGTGTTTCTAACTGTGTGCTTGTTTGTTTTTGTCTCTGTGTCTGTCTTTGTGTGTTCTTCTCTCACTCTCTCTCTTTGAGAAGGTAATTTCTGTATATTTTAGAAGGTTTAAATTTTACAGAGGAAAATAAATAAACTACTGGTCACAAGGAATAAGGAGAAGGCTTATTCAAGAAAATATTTTATATTCTACGCCCCAGGGACGTACGCAAAATCTCACGATTTTTTTTCATTTTCCCATAATTTTCTGATTTTTCTTACAGAATAATGGGTTTGAAGGATTTGGCCCCCCCGAAGCAAATCGCCGCCCCCCCCCCGAAATAAATTCCTGCATACGTGCCTGCTATGCCCATCTTAATTTTTTTTTTTTTTTTTCGCAAAATCCCTGGAATAAGGTCAAGGAAGCGAAAAGTGATACGGTGGCGTGAATTGTCTTGGAGTATGACGATTTAATAATGAAATGGGAAGTTCAACTGTTCAAACAAAAACAATGATGAATTTCAGTTTATAGGGTTATTTTTGTAGGAAAATGGTTTAAAATGCTTTAGGAATGACAGTGTGTGCCACAGGGTGCAACAGGGCAGCCGTAGAGTGCCACGATGGCGTGAACTGCCTTGGACTATCACATTATAATAATGAAATGGAAAGTTCCGCTGTTCAAATAAAAATAATGGTCAATTTTAGTTGATAGGGTTATTTTTTGTAGGAAAATGGTTGAAAATGCTTTAGAAAAATAGTAGTTTGTACCAGAGGGTGCCACGGGTCTGCCATAGAGTGACACGGTGTCGTGAACTGTCTTGGACTATTACATTCTAACAACGAAATGGTAAGTTCCCGCAGTTTTTTAATATAAAAACATGATCAATTTTAGTTTATAAGGTTATTTTTGTAATAGAATGACTGAAAATACTTTAAGAATGATAGTTTGTCCCAGAGGGTGCCACGGGCCCCCTCTGGGACTCTGGGGCCCCCTCTTTTAAATTCCGTTTTTAAAAGTTTCGATTGCTATTGAGCCGTATCGCTTGTTTTTTTTTTGTTTTTTTTTTTTTATTACGTATATGTTATTACGTATATGAAGGGGTTCTCCCCTTAGTCAATACCACGCTCTTTACGTTAAAAGTTAAAAAAAATTTTAATTCACAAACCCCTGAATCACAAAGGCCGTTTAATTACAATAGATAGGTCTTTTGAAAGATACAACTAAAAAAACTGTAGCGCAAAGAGCGAGTATTGACTTGGGGAGAGTCTCCCCCTCATGTACGTAATATTTTCTGTTCGTTTTAAGTTCTACTTTTTGCTTCTTACTTTCAGTTGGAAAAACTTGTTTTGTTTTTATTTAATTTCTGATCGTGTTTTTAAATAATGCTTGGAAATCTGGCGCACCCTTCATAGAAATATCCCTTAACCCCAAAGAAACATTCTCCACGGAAAGATTCTCCCGAGTAACCCCCTCCTCCAGCCCCCCCCCCACCAGAAGAAATCCTTCCTGAAAATGTCTGTATATCTTCCCAATAACCAATACATTATGTAAGTAATGGGCAAAGTTCATATCTTGCAGCCCTTCCCCTGGGAACTTTGGGGGATTAAGTCATCCCAAAAGACATATTTGTTAGATTTTCGACTATGCTGAACAAAAAATGGCTATCTCAAAATTTTAATTGGGTGACTTTGAGAAAAAAATGAGCGTGGGGAGGGGGCCTAGTTGCCCTCCATTTTTTGGAGGGCACGCATCGTGAATCTTTCCTTTCGAGCAAAAATGCACCAAAATTTCCAATTTTTTGCAGATAGGAGCGTGAAACTTCTTTAATAGGGTTCTCTGATAAGCTGAATGTGATGGTGTAATTTTTTCGTTAAAGTTAATTAAAAAATGCAAAATTCCACATTTTTGCAGATAGGAGTTTGAAGCTTCTTTAATAATGTTCGTTGATAAGTTGAATCTGATGGTGTGAATTTCGTTAAAGTTTAATTAAAAAAATTTTGCAATTAAAACAAAATTTTATTGTTAAAAAAAAATTGAGTTGTGAAAGACAGTCAAACTTTAGCGTAAAGACAGAGGCGTTGAGGAGGGGACAGCCCCTTTCATATACGGAATAATTTCTGTTCGTTTTAAGTTTAACGTCGTTCCTTACTTTCAGTTAATGCAGGTTTTGATTTTGGCTCACCGTGCATGAATAATTAAAACAAAATTTGCATATTAATTTTACTGTTATTTGGTTAATGGCTTTCTCGAAACTTGGTGAATTTTATTTACGAACGTTTTTATTAGTAACAAATATACGTAACTTACGAATTAACTTACGTAACGAACTTCTATATTCATTTATTTTTAATACGTATATTAGGGGGTTTGGCCCCTAGTCAATACCTTGCTCTTTAAGCTAAAGTTTTCGAATTTTGTTCCAATTCTTTAAAAATGACCCCTTAATCACAAAGGCCGTTAATTAGAATAAATAGCTCTTATGAAAGTAATAAAAATCTTTGGCTTAAAGAGCGAGGCATTGACTAGAAGGTGAACCCAATCATATAGCTAATATTTTTTTGTTCGTTTTAAGTTTTGATGTTGCTCCTTACTTTCAGTTGAAAAACTTGTTTTTTTTATATTTAATTTCTGATTTTTTTTTTAAAATAATGATGGGAAATCCGGCACCCTGCTAGCCCCCCCTTCATAGCAATGTCCCTTCCCCCATAAAAACTTCCTTCATGAAAAGATCCTCCCATATGATCCCCGACCCACCCCCCACCCCCCACTACCAGAAAAAATTCCCCTGAAAACTTCTGTATACTTCCCATTAACCAATACTATATGTTAACATTGGGTAAAGTTCATAACTTTCAGCCCTCCCCCTGGGGGCTTCGAGGGATTAAGTCATCCTAAAAGACATAGTTATAATAATTTTGACCATGCTGAACAAAATGGCTATCTCAAAATTTTGATAGGGTGACTTTGGGAAAAAAATGAGCGTGGGAGGGGGCCTAGTTGCCCTCCATTTTTTTGGTCACTTAAAAAGGGCACTAGAACTTTTAATTTCCGTTCCAATGAGCCCTCCCACGATATTCTAGGACCACTGGGTCGATACGATCACCCCTGGAAAAAAAAAACAAAAAAAAAAAAAAAAAAAAAAAAAAAAAAAAAAAAAAAAAAAAAAAAAAAAAAAAAAAAAAAAAACGCATCCATGATCTTTCTTCTGGCAAAAAATCGAAAATTCCACATTTTTGTAGATAGGAGCTTGAAACCTCTACAGTAGGGTTCTCTGATACGCTGAATATGATGGTGTGATTTTCATTAAGGTTCTATAACCTTTTAGGGGGTCTTTCCCCCGCTTTTTTTCGAAAATCAGTCAAATTTTCTCAGGCGCGTAACTTTTGATAGGTAAGATTAAACTTGATGAAACTTATATATTTGAAATCAAATTAAAATCTGATTCTTTTGATGCATCTATTGGTATCAAAATTCCGTTTTTTAGAGTTTCGGTTACCATTGAGCCGCTCCTTACTTACAGTTCGTTACCACGAACTGTTTGATATGTTGTGTAATTTGACTGAAATTTATTTTCAATTTATTTTTGTTAATTCTATGATATCTAGATTATTCTATAAATATGTCATTTGTTTTTTAGTACGAAGCCACGAAGAAGAAGCAAAAATCACCGTCAATCAAAAGTGGCACACCTAAGTGTAATATCTTTTATGGTGAAAAATAGTGCCACAATATACATTCGAGGACCCGAACAATTGTACAGGATAGATTCTATGTGTTACACAAGAGATACCGCTTAACAAAGGTAAATGATATTGCAATACTCATATACGTAAATAACTTAAAAGTAATTAGATTTATTATAAATGATAAATTCAAAGGATAGCCAAAAGACTTCCTCCCCTCTATTTTGACTATGGCTTTTTGGTATTTTCGTTGAAAATGTCTTTTTTGTATTTCAATAGAAGAAAATTGAAAAAAAACTTCAATAATTGGCTTAAGTACTAATTAAAATATCATTCGATTCAAGTATCATCCCAGAGACTCAAAAAGCATCAACATGTGACATGTACCAGCTTTTATTTATAAAGTCTTCGCGTCTTTTAGTGTAACCAAACCTCAAGATGTTCAAACAACAAAAAGGACCTCCTCCTCCTAAGATATGTCCCAAGTTTGAAAATTGTTTTTTCGTCGTGCTTTAGATTTCCAAGAAACTAATGTGACCTAGATACTAGCTTAATCTGCCACATTATAGCCTTACACTTAGTTTAATGTCGTTTCTAGTTATAGAGTTATTTTTAATAGTAGCCTACAACGAAGCGCATGAAGAATGACGTCATTTTTGTTATATAACACGGCTGTCCAAGCAAAAGCAGTTAGTTAGCATGTTAAAAACTTTCAGGAAAACACTTGTAATTTTTTTTGCTTTCATTTTTTAGTAGCCAACCACAATTAGATGTCAGTGTAGCTCAAACAGACCAGAATTCCAAAGTTCCAGCTCAAATTACCGTTTTTGCCAGAACTGCTTCAATTTATGGCCTGACGGTCATTACTGATGACCTAAAGTTCGATGATTATGGATCTCTAATAGTGTTAGCAAAAACGACATGGGCATACGAATTTCCAGTGAAAATTTCGCCAATGGTCAAATTATTTTTATTGCTGGGACCAAACAAACGAAGTAATATTTGTGATTGTGTTAAAAAATATATTTTTTCAAGGGAACAACTAGTAGCAGCGATTATCTTAATATTACTGTACATTTTTCGTTGCCAAAAGGATTGTGCTTATTTTGGTCAGATTTCTGTGTCCTTGGTTGTGTCAGGTGAGAAAGGTTAAAATAACATTACAAAACTAAAGCGTTGATAACAAGTACTTTTAAATAAAATTGTATGTATACCTTATCCAAGTGTAGGACAAGAAAGTGGAAGAGCTGAGCATCTATTACAGTTTGCACTTGATTCAGAGAACCGGTCATCACATTGCTCAAGATCCATAAGGCCTTCTGTAAAATACAATGATTAAATTAACTAAATTAGAAAATAAGTCAAAATTTATATGAAGAATTAAAAATAGCTAAATAGAAAACATGGGCCTAACCTTTTCCTGTCCTGCAGTTATAATTCCAGATTTCTCACAATAGTACAATTTTATTTCAAAATATATTAATTCAATATAAATATATTTTTTTAATATTTCCCTTTTTAGATACTATTCAGTATAATGTTTTAATCGCAGACCCTACGGTGTTAATGCACAAACTAACGGCTTTTTCACATATTTATCATAATCCCTAAAGTAGGCGGCAACATGGCAAGGTTTTATTTTTCCTCTTTTTTTAGTTTAGCTTAGACGAGTCCTTAGCATTCGCATGAACTCAAAAACATCTTGGAAGGGGCAAAACTTATTTTCCGATAAGCAGCCTAAAGTTGGGTGAACTAGCGAAGAGCCGATACAGGGTAAAACTGAGTAGTAGGCAATTTGTATTGTGAGGGAAATAAGGTATATAACATGAAAACTACCGTGGCCTTTATGTTCGAAACTGTTGGAGAGGGCGAAAAAATAATCTGGAGACAAAATTAGGTCTCAGAGTGGAAAAACAAGGTTTGGATGGGACAGTGATAAAAGAAAGCAAGCTGGGTTTCTTAATATAAAAAAAATAGTTGGAAAGAACAATTAAACGAAAAAGCTCACTGAGTTACATCGTTCCTCCTGTAGCAATTCCCTTTCACATTTTTGGTGGGACTCGACAATGTGAAGATCAGGGCTAAGATCTAGACTATACGGCAGGTGGGGTAGGTTAGCAGTACCTGCCTCACCATAGCCATACAAAACTAGACACATTCAACAGAGGCATTTCAAAAGATGTTATGTGACTGCATCTTAAAAGAAGTTCAACAATGGGTTCAATTATATATAAATTATTTATTTATTTAATTAACTTGATGTACTTTCATTATTCATTTAGTTACAATCAAATGCACAATACTTTCAGTTTAACTAATCTAATATCATTCGATTGGATGATTGACAATCACAATTGAAGAGCCAAGGGACACTAAAATGAAATCTCATTGATTACTAGACTTACAAAAACCACATAAATCTTTAAAATTTAAAAATCCGGAATTTATATTTAATCAAGAAGACCCCCCCCCCCCCCCCCCCCCCCCCAAAGAAAAACATGAGAGATAAATCAGCAAAAGATTAGCTCAAAACGCATGATACCAAACCCCTTAAGAAGTGTGGCTATCCTTCGAAGGTACAGTTCTTTTCAAGAGCCAACATACCTTTATTCTTAATATCTCTAAAGACAGTATTGTCAAATCTACCAAGACTAAACTAGAATACATTTTAGTAAGTAACGGGAGTCATACTGAAAATAATTTTCAATTTTAGGCATTTAAGTGATAAATGTGCATAGAATAAATTACCATATACTTCAGGCAGACCTATTTGAAAAATTTCACCCTCAAAGTTCACCCCCATAACTTATCTGATTGTACAATTTATAGCTTTTTATTAGATTACCGTTAGTTTACCAATGTGGTCTAATACCAATATTCGGGTTAATGAGGCTTAACATGGCTATTCAATTTTCACAAATGACCTGGCCAACGCCATCTTTCTTACTTTCATAGTTTTTGTTAAGTAGTCTTAAGAATTCAATGGTGACAAGAATTTGGCAAATCTGACGGAAATGCTTCCCAGCAATTTGAACTTATTCTATACTATTTAATACAAATATACAGTGCACACAATTTTTTTTTTTTAAATTGTCCGTCACAAAAGACGTTATTTTTTTAGAAAAAGACCTTTATAGCAATTGTACGACACTAGAAGCTCGAGATTTGATCAGATTTACAACAACGAAAAGAAAGTTCTTGCAATATCTCTCTTTTCAGATATATAATGCCCAAAAACATTGGGCCAGGGAGAGGAGACTGTATTTATTTTGCCACCCTTAGAACTTTAAAAAGGTCTTGAAATTTGGTGAATTAAATTTCGGATAAAAGGCTGGACGTCCAGGTCCTTCATCGGTATTAAGCTAATTCTTAAAATTTTTGTCCCGTTCTAGCTCAAAATTCGGAACAAAAGTTAGACTATTTCTAACTAACCCACAAATCGATGTTCCAAAGTTGCAAACCAAGAAGCTATCGAGCATCTAATCTCTGGATTATAATAAATTTAACTTCCAACCATCTCCTGTGTGCTGTTTCGACGAACAAAAGATGTCAAAAGATTCTCCCCACCCCCCTCAATCAACAACGACGTTAGCAGTGCTTATCATTTAACAGTTCTTATTACCCAGAATATGCACTCAATCAGTCATGTCAATTCATGAAAATATAAGGGTTGCGAGGGGGTGGGGTATAATATATTTTTCAAAGTCTAGCGGAGGGCTATTTCGTGTTTTCTTCAATTTTTCAGTTACAACACAGAAAAAGGCTTTTTGTACGACCATACGAGAAATAATTTTTAAAATCTTAAATTGGGGTTATAAAATCCCCTATTGACACCCCTGCACTTAGTACCACCCCAAGTTTGAGTTTAATATGAGCTGACCAATGGCAAAAGTATTCTTTTATATTAAAAGAATAAAAAAAAATCGTCACAGTGTTCAGAAGCTCAAGGTGTTTGCCAACACGTTGGCAAACACTCCTCTTCCACCCAATCTTATTAACGGCTTCTGGTTCGACCATCTCCAAATAATCCAGCGAAGGTTTTGTGATGTTTCGGGCGTTAAAATTTTGATCAGACGTCTATTCAAGTGAAAATATAAAGCCTGTATTGAGCCCTACAGAAGGTAGCCGGATTAACTTGCTTACATTTTATACTCAATTAACTTGGTTAAATTTTATTTTAATAGAGTTTTTTTTGAAAATTTGAAATTACCTGAATTATTTCTTCCTTTGGATGTAGTAACAATGTTGGAAATGCATAAGAACATTTGCATCTAAACTGCTTGCCTTTGTACATCTGTACCGGCCGTGACAATACCCAAGACATATAAGGCTTTCTGTAAATAAAATGATTAAATTAATTAAATTAGAAAATACGTCAGAATTTATGCGAAGAACTAAAAAATACCTCAATGGAAACCATGGGTTCTATATTCTAAATAGTTCTAGAATTTGCGTTTTTGTTTTCTCATATTTCTCCTAATGCTTCAATCCCAGACCCTACGGCGTCTTTTTACATACCCTACTAGCGTCTTTTTCTCATATTTCTCATAAATCCCTATAGTAGGCGGCAACATGACTATCTTTTATCTTGCCTCTTTTTTAGTTTAGCTTGTATTACTCAAGACCTAAGCATTTGCATGAAATGAAAAAAAATCATGGAACGGGTAAACATATTTTTCGATAAGCAGCCTAAAACTGGGGTGAACTAGCGAAGAACCAATACAGGGTAAAATTGAGTAGCAGACAATTTGTATTGTAAGGGTAATAAGCTTTATGATTTGGAAAGCATCTCAGCCTTTATGTTTGAAACTGTTAGAGAGGGCAAACATTAATTTCTGGCCAAAATTAGGTCTCAAGGTGGCAAAACAATGTTTGGATGAGGCAGTCCTAAAACAAAGCGAGCTGGGTTTCCTAATATACAAAAATAGTTAGAAAACAATAGATAGACAAAAAGCCTGGCTGAAATGCACTGTTCCTCCCGCAGCAATGCCCTTTCAAGTTTTTGGTGGGACTTGACAATGTGCAGATCAGCGCTAAGATTTTGATTCTAAAGCAGGCAGGGTAGGTTTAAAAGTACCTGCCTCACAATAACGATACAAAACTGGGCACATTTAGCTGGAGTATTTTAAAAGATGTTATGTGACATTTTTTTGGAAATGTTATATTTTATCCCCGCACCTTAAAGAAGTTCTACCAATAGGTTCAATTCCAATTCAAGCTTAAACTTGCTATATTTTAATGTTGAACTTAATTACAATTAAATACACAATTAGTTCAGTTTAAATAATTTAATATCAGTAGTATGGTATCAACAAGTACGGTCTGAAAAACAAACTATATTTTTTTAATTTTTGAAGATAGATTTTCATACTTTTGATAGACAAAGAGGTTCGATATCGACTTTGCAAAACTCGTGTTTCTAGATTTTGTTGAAAAAATATGTATACAAGGGTTTATTTTGGGATCGTCCGAAAATGTCTCAAAACCATCGCAGGATTCTTTGGAGGGGGTCGAATTGGAAGCTGTGATTAAGATTGTATTGAAGAGGAGCTTCTATCCAAAATTAAATTTACTAAATTTCAAGACATTTTTAAAGAACTTAGAACGCCATAGCAAAAAATAGTCCCTCCTCCCCTGGACCCATTTTCGTGTGTATTATATATTTTAAAACAGATATATTGCAATATTTTTCTTTCGATCGTTTCAAAATTTGATCAAATCTTGCGCTTATAGTCTCCTAAATGCAGAAGAAGTCCCATATGTGGCTTTAAGATTGAACTGTGAAAAAAAAATAGAAATTCTAAAAAAGCAGAGTTTCACAAATATCCCAGAAGGGATCTTCCAACCACACCTATATCACTATTATTTTTTGTTTCGATCCTTTCTAGATAAATGTAAGCTAAAAAAAGATTTCCAAATAGTTTTCTTTTTATTGTTTCAAAATCATGAAGTTTACCGACTGTACGATATTTCTGTCAGTGTTGCCAAGCAGAACGGTGAAATTAAGTAAACAACTTATATTAGGTAGATTTGACAATACTGTCTTTAAAAATGTAATCATTAATGATATGTTGGCTGTTGAAACGAACTACACCATCAAAGGAAAGCCACAGCTTCTCAAGATGTTCGGTATCAGGCGTTTTTAAGCTAATTTTTTGCTGATTTATCTCCCACGTTTTGTTTTTTTCGTATGTGGACACTGTTAATACCAAAAACAGCGTAACAGCCTTTGAAGTTCTTCTTAATTAAATCTAAATTCCGGATTCTTAAATTTTAAAGATGTATAGATTTTCGTAAGTTTCAAGTAATCAATCAGATTTCATTTTTAGCGTCCTTAGTTCTTCAATTGGGATTGCCAATCATCCAATCACACAATATTAGCGGTATGGTATCAACAGGTACGGTCACAGCCCTACCCCGATGTACCATTAGAGTTGCTAACATTTGTTTTTTGCATCATTCCAAGAATATGCAAACCGGTTACCAAGAATTTCGCAAATTTCAAGAATGATTCGTTATCTGGCATTGCGCAATCATTCATGTTCTCGTTGAAACAATACAGTGAATACAAGCAGGGCCCTGTCCCGATGTACTATTGCAGTTGATAACACCTTTTTTTTACATTAATTAAAAAAAACTTTCCGAAAAACAAGTTTTCCAAAGAAAAGTAAAGGCCAATTTAAACTTAAGCTCAGAAGATACAAATACCTGTTAAAATTCAAACTCAAAACGACCAGAAATTAAATAAACAGTCATAGAAAAAAACACACAACAAGTAATAATATAAATGAATAAATAGATCTTAAAACGAGTAATGCTTAGATTGAATATGAAAATCAAGCTTAAAGCGAAAAAAAAAAAAAAAATAGTTTGCTTTTAAAGCATAAATGAAACTTAAAATGAACAGAAATTAAATAAACAATCAATGCGAACAAAAATACAATATATATTAATGTAAATGAATAAATAAATCTTAAAACAAGTGAAACTTAAATTGATTATGCAAATCAAGTTTGAATCGAATAAAAATAACTACAAACAAGAGTTTGGGTATCGCCTCACTGCAGAAGCCTAAAACCTACTGCGTCATTGGCGCCTTACTGAAAACTATATGAGTCTTGAACAGTCTTGGAAAGTATAAACAAAATCAAATCCAATATTAGATATATAATTATATTAATTGTTGAAAGATCCGTCAGTTCAAGATTTTTTTTTTTTCACTGTAATCTTTATTTTCATTTTCAATGCTGTAAGAACTGGAAAAGAATAAATTTGTAATATACGAGTAATTCGTTTTCAGTAAAGCGCCAATGACGCAGAAGGCTTTAGGTTTTTACAGTTAAAGAGGGGCAGTATCCAAATTTTGTTTGTAGTGAAACTATATTTGTCTTGACCAATCTTGGAAAAGAACTAATAAATTAAACTGAATGCTTTATGTATAATCATATTAATTGCTGAAAACTCATCAGTTCAAAATTTTACTGTAATTTTAACATTTATCTTCAATATTAAGTACAAAAAAAACATTTGTAATATAATTCGTTTTCAGTAAAGCGCCAATGACGCAGTAGGTTTTAGGCTTCTGCAGTGAAGCGATACCCAAACTCTTGTTTGTAGTTATTTTTATTCGATTAAAACTTGATTTGCATATTCAATTTAAGTTTCACTTGTTTTTAAGATTGTTTTATTCATTTACATTATATATATATTGTATGTTTGTTCGCATTGATTGTTTATTTAATTTCTGCTCGTTTAAAGTTTCATTTAACAATTCATTTTCATTGTTCGTTTTAAGTTTCATTTAGAAGTTTTTAAAAATTCGTTATTTTAAAACCAACTTCAAAAAAAAACTTCATCAAAGCATCAAAACTGGTATCAAAGTAACAATATCAAAGTAAACAAATTTTAACCCCTTTCAACTGAGCCCTCTTTGGATTTTATGACCCCTCCTATATGAAGTGGTGTCTGGGAAAAAAATTAATGGAGTTCGGGGGAAGGCTAGCTGCCCTCCAATCACTTTTTACTCATAAAAATGGAATTAAAACATTCAATTTCCAATCAATGTGCCCTCTATGAAGTTTATACAAGCATCACTTCCATAACAACCATATATGCCCCCAGGGCATAACTTAAAACGCCTACCCTCGGGCCCTGGGGCCTGTGTCGACACCAGAGTTTTTGATATCTGAGCTTTTAACTATTTTTAACAAAATGTTTATCTCAAAATTTTTATCTGATGCATTTAGGGTCTGGAGGGGCGGGGGGGGGGCTAGTTGTCCTCCAATCCCTTTTGACTCTAAAAAGTGAACGAGAACTTTCAATTTCCAATCAAATGAACTCTCTCCAAAGTTTATATGAGCATCCCTTCCATACAAACGATATATTCCCCCAGAGCATTACTTACAACGCCTGCCTCCAGGCCCTGGGGGGTTGCGTCAACACAGGAGTTTTTCTCATCTGACCTTTGAATTATTTTTAATGAAATGGTTATTTTAAAAATTTTATTAGATAGGCTTCGGGGAAAAGAATGTGTGGGGGGGGGCTTGTTGTCCTCCAATCCCTTTTGACTCTAAAAAAGTGAACGAGAACTTTCAATTTCCAATCAAATGAACTCTCTCCAAAGTTTATATGAGCATCCCTTCCATACAAACGATATATTCCCCAGAGCATTACTTACAACGCCTGCCTCCAGGCCCTGGGGGGTTGCGTCAACACAGGAGTTTTTCTCATCTGACCTTTGAATTATTTTTAATGAAATGGTTATTTTAAAAAATTTTATTAGATAGGCTTGGGGAAAAAGGATGTGTGGGGGGGGGGGCTTGTTGCCCTCGGATATCTTTTGACTCGTAAAAATTGAACTAGAACTTTCAATTTCCAATCAAATGAGCCCTCTCTGAAGTTTATACGAGCATCCATTTCATAAGAAATATACACGCCCCCAGGACAACAGTTATAACGCCTACCCCCTGGGCCCTGGGGGTTGTGTTGACACTGGAAATTTTGTTTTTCTAATTTTTGAACAATTTGAAAAAAAACTGGCTATCTCAAAATTTGTGGCGGATAGGTTTGGGGGAAAAGGGGGGGGGGGGGGGGGCTAATTGTCCTTAAATCTCTTGACTCTTAAAAAGTGAACTAGAACTTTTCAATTTCCAATCAAATGGGCCTTCTATGAAGTTTATGCGAGCATCCCTTTCATAAGAACCATACATACCCTTAGGGCATAACTTAAAACGCCTTCTCCCCTAGCCCTGGGGGGTTGTATTGACACCGAAGTTTTACTTATCCGACCTTTGAACTGTTTTTTTTTTTTTTTTTTTTTTTTTTTTTTTTACAAAATGTCTATCTCAAAATTTTCATCACATGGGTTTGGAAATAGAGGGCGTGGGGGGGGGGGGGGGCTAGTTGCCATCAGATCTCTTTTGACTATTAAAAATTGAACTCGAACTTTCAATTTCCAATCAAATGAGTCCTCTCTGAAGTTTTTACGAGTATCCCTTTCATAAGAGCCATATATGCCCCGGGGCAATACTTCGCAATCGACACAAGAAACAATAGTGACATATGTGTGGTATTCCTTTTAGGATCCTTGTGAAACTTCGCTTTTTTAATATTTCTGTTTTTGTGTTTCACAGCTCAATCTTAAAGAAACATACAGGGTTTTTTCTGCAGTAAGGAGACTAAAAGCACAAGATTTGATTAGATTTTTTTTGAAACGACCGAAAGAAAAATCTTGCAATGTATCAGATTTAAAATATACAATATACTGAAAATGGGTCCAGGGGGGAGACTATTTTTTTCTATGGCGTATTATTTGCTATTTGCTATGGCTAAGTACTTTAAAAACATCCTGAAATTTAGTGAATTTAACTCAAATAGAAGCTCCTCTTTAATACAATCTTAATTACAGCTTCTTATTCGACCCCCTCCAAAGAATCCTGCGAAGGTTTTGAGACACTTTCAGACGATCCAAAAATAAACCCTTGTAAATATATGTTTAAACCAAATCTAGAAACACGTGTTTTGCAAACTCGTTATCAAACCTCTTCGGCTATCAAAAGTATAGCAATCTATCTTCAAAAATAAAAAAAGTTGACCCTCCATGTGGTCGTTCTTAACGTCTGGATGTTTCAGGCAGAAAATTATTATTTTAGTTTACTGAAATTGCTATCAATATTTACAGAAGCTTATTTTCTACTATAAATATAACTCGTCTGTTGGAAGTTAGCATCAAACTCAACCCAAAGAGAGTCCAAATTGCATCAGAAGCTTCTTTATAGTTCTCATTGTTTATACTACCCCCTCATTATTTCGCGTAATGGGTAATAGAATAAAAATTTTCAGTGACGCTAAAGTTTTATGAAAATTTCTGCAAGTTTAACTTCTAACTTGAATTGGCCCCAAATTGTGTACCACTAGGAGTCTACATTAAACTTGCAAGAGCCACTAAAGCCTAACAATGGGTAACTTGTGTAATCTACAAACCTCGCCCCAGGGGCTCTGGGAGCCATTTCATTTCAAAAGGCGTATTTATTGAAACTTTTGAGTATTATGAACAAAATGGCTATCTCAGAATATTCGATCAGATATATTCAAGGGTGGGAAATACAAAGCTCGTATTGAGCCCATACGGAATGTAGCCGAAAAGCAATTATATATTACCCTGGTTACATTTTATTCTAATAAAGTTGCAATACTTATATTATAATTACCTCTATAAATTCTTCTTTGACACATGAGTGTTGTAATAACTCTTGGAAATACAATAGAGCGTTTTCATCTATAACTGCTTGAATTTGTTCACGTGTACCATTTGCCACAATGTACAAGACTACCCTTAGTGCTAAACCCTGCACCTGAAATAATTATAAAAAAGAAGATTTTACGAAAAAAATAGAACGGCAAACAAAATAAAAGAGACAATAGACAACTATTCAGAAGACAATCTAAATCAATCTTTAACAACTCTTCTGAAAAAAATATCTGGCATCATCCTAAACATCCTTAACCTAGAACCCTAAGTTCTCTAGCATAAAAGGTTGCTTGGTGTTAGTAATGATTTTAATGTGTGGCTTGAACAATGATATTCAGTTAGGGGCTTTCAATAACTCTAAGATTGGATCAGGGTCTTTTAATTAAGAAATTTTCAAGCAGATTCTCCAAGTTATCAGCTCGGTGTCACATAATATATACCTCTAAGTGGTTAAATTCAAATAATCCTTCACTAAATTGAATTATCATGGTTTAGGAATCTCTTGAGCCTTCTCTAAAAGGGATTAGTCGAAAGACTCTCTAAAGTTATTAGTATGACGTCATTTGTGGTTGTAAGCTACCATATATGACATCATTCATGGGTTATATCATATTTCAAATGAAGATTAAGTTTTGTCAAAAATTACATTTTTTTTTTTTAATTTTATGTCTTGTTACTTACAAAAAGCAAGTAGATATAGCAATTTCTTATCAAAAGAGCCCTTAGAAATCTATCTACGACATTTCAGCACCCCACTAGTGGTACAAAAAAAGGAGCTGAAGAATAAAGAATACACAATAGTGTTTTCCATGCGAAAATGTGGTTTTCTTTGGTACACAAGATAGGGGTCTGTAATTCCTCTATCCCAATTATGAACCAAACAAAATAAGGATAGCAACAATGAAGATAGTACCCAGTTAGTCATTAAGTTAAAATCTACCCTCTTTTTATTTTTTCGCTTTGTTTCATCATTTCTAAATTTCTTTTTGTAGGAGGTTTCTCTTTCTCTGTCAGTGCCACGCACCATTACTGTTCTCTTCGTTAGGTAGGCTACCTTACGGCCCCTAACACGCTCAACCTCTCAAGTAGTGGTCACCAGCCACTGTGTACCTGAACGTACTAAAGATTTCTTTATCTTTTTCCTTTAGTACAATAACCACTATTTGGTAGTTTGGCCGTCACTAAAACAGCACTGTTCATATTATCAATTTATATGACAAACTACCACTACCAACTCGGTCATTAGCAAAGTCCCAAGACAATTTTGAGCAGCAGTAATTGTGTATATGTATGTAATATGTATTTCAAAATAAAAACACACAACACTGCCGAAGTTTTCCGCTTTTCAGCAAATTTTTAACTACAAAAGTAGCATTACTTTAAACCAGGATACCCTAGGCCACCATTGATGCAGATAAGCAGAGATCATTGGCCATCCCTTTGAGAATTTTATGTAGTGTATGGATGAATTACAAGCGCACCTGGAAATTACCGTATTTTCCAGTGGTTACCTACGTACCAGAAGTTACCTACTAAAAGTCTACAATTAGGCACATAATCGAGTAATTAATAAAGCCACGAATCTTAATGAAAAAATAACACATATATTTATATAGTAATATTTAATATAAGAATAATTACCTCAACTTTTCTATGTGCTAATAAAGGAACTAATTTCTGTAAAATTCCGGTTTCAATGACTATATCCATATCTGTTACATAGCTAAGAGCCAAGTTACAAAGATTCAATGCTGAATCTACAGCAACCTAAAAAAAAAGAAAAGAGGACAATATAGATAAGAATAATTTAAACAAAACAAATATTAAATGCATTCAGTTAATAGTTAAGATGTATTGGGACAACCCTTAAATGATGCATAGAGGTGTCTGCGCAAAGAATCCTTATGGGAGGGGGAGAGAAGGGCAAATTGAAAAGTAAAACTAAAAAACAGCTTAGCTAAAAATAAATAAAATAATCGGCACATTATGCGATTAATTTGAAAAAAACTTTTTCGAAATACATTCTTCAAAGAAAAGTAAAATGAGTACAAATACAGTCAAATAATCTTCGGAGCGTAAAACTATCACAAATCACCATCAATAAACAAATTAAACTCAAAACGAACAAAAATTACAATAAGATACCAAGTCCAAAATTCAAAGCGAGCAAAAATTAACTTGAGGGGGATGACCACCCCCATACTTTCTCAAAACCAGACCATAATTTACACTTTACTGAAAACAAATTACCAACATTACTCAAAACTCATGTTAACACTAATACTCGTGTTAACACGGGGGTTGTCAAAACTACTTATGTTAGCTCGTTTTGAGTTTGACTCGGTTATTTATTGTTATTAATTAAAAAAAAACTTTCCGAAAAATAAGTTTTTCAAAGAAAAGTAAAGACCATTTTAAACTTAAGCTCAGGAGATACAAATACCTGTTAAAATTCCAACTCAAAACGACCAGAAATTACTATTAAAGAATAAATGAAACCCAAAACGAACAGAAATTTAAATGAACAATCATCGCAAAAAAATATACAACAAGTAATAATATAAATGAATAAATAGATCTTAAAGCGAGTAATGCTTAGATTGAATATGAAAATCAAGCTTAAAACGGCAACAAATATTTTGCTATTAAAGTATAAATGAAGCTTAAAACGAACAGAAATTAAATCAACAATCAATGCGAACAAACATACAATATATATATTAATGTAAATGAATAAATAAATCTTAAAACGAGTGAAACTTAAATTGAATATGCAAATCAAGTTTGAATCGAATAAAAATAACTACAAACAAGAGTTTGGGTATCGCCTCACTGCAGAAGCCTAAAACCTACTGCGTCATTGGCGCTTTACTGAAAACAATTCTTTCATTAATTAAGATTTTAGGGAATAAATATCAGCATATGTATATTAAATTGACAATGCACATTTTTTTTTTGTTTAGTTTGAGGTGCAGTTTCTCCGCTCAAATAGAAATGCTTAGAAGCCATAGAATGTTCGCATATAACAAACCAACACGATTAGTAAGTAAAAAAAAATGGCAGAGTTAAAAAAAAAAAAAATGGCAAAACTATATGAGTCTTGAACAGTCTTGGAAAGTATAAACAAAATCAAATGAATATTAGATATATAATGATATAATTGTTGAAAGATCCATCAGTTCACTGCAGAAGCCTAAAACCAACTGCGTCATTGGCGCTCTTTACTGAAAACGAATTATATTACAAATGTTTTCTTTTGTACTTAATATTGAAAATAAATATTAAAATTACAGTAAAAATTTTGAACTGATTGAGCTTTTAGCAGTCAATATCATTATGCATCAAATATTCAGTTTAATTTATTAGTTCTTTTCAAGATTAGTCAAGACAAATACAGTTTCAATACAAACAAAATTTGGATACTGCCCCCTTCTTTAACTTTAAAAACCTCAAGTCTTCTGCTTCATTGGTGCTTCACTGAAAACAAATTACTCGTATATTACAAATTTATTATTTTCCAGTTCTTACAGCATTGAAAATGAAAATAAAAATTACAGTGAAAAAAAAAATCTTGAACTGATGGATCTTTCAACAATTAATATCATTATATATACTAATATTCAATTTGATTTTTTTTTGTTTATAACTTCCAAGACTGTTCAAGACACATATAGTTTTGCCATTTTTTTTTTAACTCTGCCCATTTTTTCTAACTCTAATCGTGTTGGTTTGTTATGAGGACATTCTATGGCTTCTAAGCATTTCTATTTGAGCGGAGAAAAAACTGCACCTCAAACTAACAAAAAAAATGTGCATTGTCAATTTAATATACATATGCTGATATTTATTCCCTAAAATCTTAATTAATGAAAGAATTGTTTTCAGTAAAGCGCCAATGACGCAGTAGGTTTTAGGCTTCTGCAGTGAGGCGATACCCAAAACTCTTGTTTGTAGTTATTTTTGTTCGATTCAAACTTGATTTGCATATTCATTTAAGTTTCACTCGTTTTAAGATTTATTATTTCATTTACATTAATATATATATTGTATGTTTGTTCGCATTGATTGTTTATTTAATTTCTGTTCGTTTTAAGTTTCATTTATACTTTAATAGCAAAATATTTGTTTTCGTTTTAAGCTTGATTTTCATATTCAATCTAAGCATTACTCGCTTTAAGATCTATTTATTCATTTATATTATTACTTGTTGTATGTTTTTTGCTATGATTGTTCATTTAATTTCTGTTCGTTTTGGGTTTCATTTATTCTTTAATAGTAATTTCTGGTCGTTTTGAGTTGGAATTTTAACAGGTATTTGTATCTCCTGAGCTTAAGTTTAAAATGGCCTTTACTTTTCTTTGAAAAAACTTATTTTTCGGAAAGTTTTTTTAAAACTAATTTTTGTTTGTTTTTGATTGCAAAAAGTTTTCAAGTTTTTATGGGGGGGGGGGGGGGTGCTTACTGTCCGATTATTCTTGACTTTAAAAAACGGATCTAGAACTTTCAATTTAAAATCGAATGAGGCTTTTTTTCAAAGTCTACACGATTACCTCTTTTGATAAAAACCTTATATATGAACAATAGACAGCTTGCATAACTTATGGACAGCGATTGACAACAATGAATGGATTGAAAAATAGCTCCAATAAGGAGGTTTAGACCATTTCACTTGCTGAAACAAAGGGATCACGACTGTTTGGAATTGACCTTAATAGGATTTTGTGTGCCAAAGCAATTTTATATCTATCTCAGAGTATGTATTTTAACCTTATAATTGGATAATTATAATAGATTTCCTATGTGTTCTTCCCATACAAGACCCCTTCCCATAAGTTATAAGCCCCCCTTAATAAGTTATGCCCAGGGCATAACTTACAACGCCTACCCCCGGGCCCTGGTGGGCTGTGTCGACACCACAGTTTTTTGTTATCAGAACTTTCAATTTTCAGTCAAATGAGCCCTCTGTAAAGTTTATACGAGCATCCCTTCCATAAGAAATAATGGGAAGGATTTCAGAGAATCCTTAAATTACAACCCTTGCCCTGAGGGCTGTGGGGGAGTTGTCATCCTCAGAGACCTAATTTCCAGAACTTAAAACTACGTTTAATAAAATGGCTGGCTCAAAATTTTGATTGGATGTGTTTGGGGAAAAGGTGCACGTGAGAGGGGGGTTAGTTGCCCTCAAATCACTTTCGACTATTAAAAAGGGCACTAGCTTTTTGAATTTTCCAATCGAATGAGCCTTTTTTGAAGTTTCTACGACACCGCCTTCTATAAAAATCTTATATGCCCCCAGGGCATAACTTAAAACCCTTTCCCTGAGGGTTGTGGGGGATTGTCCTCCTCAAAATATATTTTCTATCTGGAAATCAACTATGCTGAACGAAATGGCTATCTCAAAATTTTGATTGAATGTGTTTGGGGGAATGATGGGCGTGGGGGGGATAGTTGCCCTCCAATCACTTTCGACTATTAAAAAGGGCACTATCCCCTTTGAATTTCCAATCGAATGAGCCTTTTTTGAAGTTTCTAACGACAACGCTTTCTATAAAAACCTTATATGCCCCCAGGTCATATCTTAAAACCCTTGCCCTGAAGGTTGTGGGGGAGTGTCCTCCTCAAAAACATATTTTCTATCTGGAAATCAACTACGCTGAACAAAATAGCTATCTAAAAAATTTTGATTGGATGTGTTTGGGGGAAATGATGGGCGTCGGCGGGGGGGGGGGGGAGGCTAGTTGCACTCCAATCACTTTCGACTATTAAAAAGGGCACTAGCCCTTTAATTTCCAATCGAATGAGCCTGTTTGGAAGTTTCTACGACAACGCCTTCTATAAAAACTTTATATGCCCCCAGGGCATAGCTTAAAACCCTTGCCTTGAGAGTTGTGGGGGAGTGTCCTCCTCAAAAATATATTTTCTATCTGGAAATCAGCTAGGCTGAACAAAATGGCCATCTCAAAATTTCGATTTTGGATGTGTTTCGGGGAATAATGGGCGGGGGGGGGGGGGGGGTTAGTTGCCCTCAAATCACTTTCGACTATTAAAAAGGGCACTATCTTTTTGAATTTCCAATCGAATGAGCCTTTTTTGAAGTTTCTACGAAACCGCCTTCTATAAAAATCTTATATGCCCCCAGGGCATAACTTTAAAACCCTTTCCCTGAGGGTTGTGGGGGATTGTCCTCCTCAAAAATATATTTTCTATCTGGAAATCAAACTATGCTGAAACGAAATGGCTATCTCAAAATTTTGATTGAATGTGTTTGGATTGGGAATGATGGGCGTGGGAGGGATAGTTGCCCTCCAATCACTTTCGACTATTAAAAAGGGCACTATCCCTTTGAATTTCCAATCGAATGAGCCTTTTTTGAAGTTTCTACGACAACGCCTTCTATAAAAAACCTTATATGCCCCCAGGTCATATCTTAAAACCCTTGCCCTGAAGGTTGTGGGGGGTGTCCTCCTCAAAAAACATATTTTCTATCTGGAAATCAACTACGCTGAACAAAATGGCTATCTCAAAATTTTGATTGGATGTGTTTGGGGAAATGATGGGCGTCGGAGGGGGGGAGGGAGACTAGTTGCACTCCAATCACTTTCAACTATTTTTAAAAAGGGCACTAGCCCTTTAATTTCCAATCGAATGAGCCTGTTTGGAAGTTTCTACGACAACTCCTTCTATAAAAACTTTATATGCCCCCAGGGCATAGCTTAAAACCCTTGCCATTGAGAGTTGTGGGGGAGTGTCCTCCTCAAAATATATTTTCTATCTGGAAATCAGCTAGGCTGAACAAAATAGCCATCTCAAAATTTCGCTTGGATGTGTTTCGGGGATTATGGGCGTGGTGGGGGGGGCTAAGTTGCCCTCCAATCACTTTCGACTATTAAAAAGGGCACTAGTTTTTTGAATTTCCAATCGAATGAGCTTTTTTGAAGTTTCTACAACAACGCCTTCTATAAAAAACCTTATATGCCCCCAGGGCATAACTTAAAACCCTTGCCCTGAGGGTTGTGGGGGAGTGTCCTCCTCAAAAATATAATTTTCTATCTGGAAATCAACTACGCTGAACAAAATGGCTATCTCAAAATTTTGATTGGATGTGTTTGGAAATGATAGGCGTGGGGGGAGGGAGGGGGGCTAGTTACACTCCAATCACTTTTGACTATTAAAAAGGGCACTAACCCTTTAATTTCCAATCGAATGAGCCTGTTTTTGCAGTTTCTACGACAACGCCTTCTATAAAAACCTATATATGGCCCCAGGGCATAACTTGAAACCCTTGCCCTGAGGGTTGTGGGGGAGTGTCCTCCTAACAAAAATATATTTTCTATCTGGAAATCAACTACGCTGACAAAATGGCTATCTCAAAATTTTGATTGGATGTGTTTGGGGGAATGATGGGCGTGGGGGGGGGGCTAGTTGCCCTCCAATCATTTTCGACTATTTTTTTAAAACGCGCACTAGAACTCTCGATTTGCAATCGAATGAGCCCCCTTTGAAGTTTGTACGACGATCCCTTCTATATGAAGTGCCTCTGGGAAAAAAAAAATAATAAAACATTGGAGCCGTATGGCCTTTACTATAGGCAACGCTACAGCGTTGCCTCTGATGAGGAGTTCTTAGAAGAAGGCCCAATAGTTTTGGCTGTGCAAAACCTTCCAGTTGGTGGCCCTGTTTTTTACTGATCTTATTGCAAAACTAAAAACAATACAACATCGAAACCTTATTGCCTTTATGGCAATAAAGAAATCCTTTTATATGGTGGCAAAATCTACAAACAGAAAAAATTCTTTTAGTATCTAGAAAGAATTATATAATCGTTGCAGTATATAAACCTATCCTCCAATTTGCGCTGCAAATGGGGAGGATATTAGGGGGTCAGGTTTAAATGCTAAAGGGGTGGACGGGCGGGGCTGGCTGTGCACAAAAAATGAGGAGTTTTTAGAAAAAGACCCAATAAAAACATTAAAAGTCTTATGGTCTTTATGACCTTTGGTTTTCTATTGTCTAAGACTTAGTAACAGAAACCATTAATTAAAAAAAACAAACTAAAATAGCTTTATAAAAGAGGTAACCATTAACAAGCAGTATGTAGAGCTATCTTCCCATTTGCGCAACAAATGGGAGGAGGGGGGGTCGGGTTTAGTGCAAAAGGGTGGGGGACGGGACTGGCAGTGCAAAACCTTCTAGTCTGGTGGTCCTGTTTTCACTGATCTTATTGCACAACTAAAAAAACATAAAACATCGAAAACCTTATGCCTTTATGGCAATGAGGAAATCCATTTATATGGAAGCAAAATCTACAAACAGAAAAAAATTCTTTTAGTACCTATAAGGAATTATATAATCGTTGCAGTACATAAAACCTATCCTCCAATTTACGCTGCAAATGGGAGGAGGGGGTCGGATTTAATGCTAAAGGGGTGGGCGGACGCGGGCTGGCTGTACACAAATACACAAAATTCTCGTTGGTGGTGGCCCTGTTTTTCACTAATCTTAGTGCATAACTAAAAAACATATAAAACATCAAAACCTTATTGCCCTTATGACCTTTTATTTTTCTATTGTCTAAAAACTTAGTAACATAAGAAAATTAATCTAAAAAAACTAAAATATACTTTAACACAAGAGATAACCTTCACAAGTACACAGTATATAGAGCTATCCTGTGCCATTTGCGCTGCAAATGCAGAGGATATTACGGGTAATGCTAAGGGGTGGGCGGGCAGGGCTGGCTGTACACAACAAAAATCAGGAGTTTTTAGAAAAGACCCAATAAAACATTAAAGGCCTTATGGTCTTTTTGACCTTTATGTTCTTTCTATTTGTCTAAAACTTAAATAAAGAAAAAAAATTAAATAAAAAAACTAAAATAACTTTACAAAAGAGATAATAATTAACAAGCACTATATAAAAAGGCTATCCTCACATTTGCGCTATACATGGGGGAGGATATTAGGGAGTCGGGTTTTATCCTAAGGGTGGGCGGACGGTGCCTGGGCTTATGCAAAACCCTTGCCCTGTTGGTGGCCCTGTTTTTCCACTAATCTTAGTGCCGACTAAAAACACAAACACGAAACCTTATTGCCTTATGACCTGTTAGTTTCTATGTCTAAAACCTAGTAACATAAGAAAAATTATCTAAAAACTAAAATACTTT